>JAGFPH010000003.1:2480347-2518068 GCA_018207615.1 Philaenus spumarius
GTTACAAGTGATACAATATTTTAATTTCTCTATTGTAAAAAATTGTACAGTAGCTTCTTAATACTTCACATTCGTATTACGTAAATGTTTACTTTAGTGTTGTTAGTCACAGAAATGTTGGTACTACAGCTTTTTATAATATTTGTGCATTTCTTATGAAATTATTTTTTGTCATTCAAAATAATACATATACTGTGTCGTCTATAACCGCCCACCATCTTTAAATGGAAATGAAGTTGGAAAACCCTCATACGTACATCGCTTTTCATAAGGAAAAATAAGAATCAATATCGTAAAACAATGACATTGTTTCTTCATTTTTTATCGCAAGTGAGGGATATAAACAAGGGGTGCTTTCCTGTCTCCGTCAGTCATGTATGTGGTGAGGAGATGGGATGCGTATGTGAATGTAGGAAGTCTTTACAGATTATGCGCTACTGGGCATGCTATCTTGTGTGTAAAATCTGAACTACGCCCTCTCCCCCCTGCTACCCCTCGCCCTCACACACATTGCAGCATCTTTAGTAATAAAGTTGACCATCTGTAATAGTTTCATTTATCTGTGCCACGACCCATCCAAAGCCGACCCATTTAGCTGAAAGCCTTTCCAAAGAAACGTTGTAGAAATGCTTCAACGTTAAAAAAATGCTTTAATGGATTCAACGTTGGAACAAGTACATCTCTTGTCCTAGGAACAGTACTTTGAAGGAGGTTTATATTGTTTGTAATGTAGTGGTATGAAGAGAACCTGAAAATTTTAAGTCATCAGATTTTTGGCTGTATGTTGATTATGAATCAGTAAGTCAGTCAGGACTTCTTTTTTTATATAAATAGATTATAAATATTTACATTTTTAAATACAAATTTGTGTTTCTAAAAATTAGTTTTAACCTATGTTACTCAGGGATAGTGTAGCTTTTTATTAGTAAAAAATGTTTTCAATCGGTTCTGTAATTCCAGAGATTACCCCCTAGATACAAACAATTTTTACCTCTTTATAATAAGTATAATAATTTTATTCAGAATAAATGTAAAAATAAGAAAATTATAGTTGAGAAGTTTGAAAAAAAGTATTATGTAAACATAAGTCAATAAATTATTTTGTTTTACTTTTTTTTTACTTAATACATCCATTGTAAATGAAATTTATAAAGAAAAGCCCACTTTTTGAATTATAGTTTTGGGAATATAAATGTTATGACTATAGTAATGACTGAAAAAGTTGAGGAAAAACACAAGAGTGGGTGGTCATACACTGTGACATTAAATTTGATTAATTGTTCTAAATGTACATTTTATTTGTTTGTTAAATTAATGTGTTTTTATAAATTATGTTTTTAATCAGAGTAATGTGAAAAGTGTTATAAGTTCTGATGATGCAGAATAGGCGAAACAGCTGTCAACTATTGACAATTTTAAAGATTGCTAAGGCAAGTAATAGATTTAATATATTATATATTTATTAATAGCAATCGGTTATGGCTATACATACATTAAGACATATGTCGGACTGAGTCTGTCACTGGAGCACAAAAGGTTAAATAAAATAATTATATACTTTACGTTAGTATTAGTAGTAACAGCTGGTGTAGCTACTTTTTCTTCTTTGATGATCTTTGCTTCATGATCTTTAATATCACGTTTTATCTTCCGCTTGCCCGGACGAACTGGTATTTCCAGACCCAACCTCTCAGCGTCTTCTTTATTAACTTTGTCATCAGTTTCTTCTCTTTTTTTATCCCTTTTTGGACAACTGCATATCTTGAATGATAATGTCTGCCTTCCAATCACTGCTCCACTGTAAAATATTTGAATGATCAGTTAAATAATCATCACAAAATATTTTTTTAAAAACACAATTTTTTATACTGTGCTTTAAATTTAAAAGTTGTACTGTACTAGCTTCACTTGTGCAAAATAGAAAACCTCTTCCAGTATTTTTCACAAAATCATCGAAATTTGTTTAATGTAATAAAACTAAATATAAATTAAATTTAGTCTATTACTATCTATTTGGTCTATTTTATCTAATTGATTTATATGAATTGCATATCGTGTGTACTTCGACATCTGCAATTACAGTAGAACACACCTATTATCTGAATCCCTGTTATATTAATTCGGGATTATTGGAATCAGATATAATAAAAACATTACACTAAAAAAACCAATTAAGACTAAATAAATTGTAACTACGAGTATAATAATTTACAGTTCTTCTGTCCTTTGTACAGTTCTCTATATCTCAAAAATTTAATGGCTTGAACCAACCGTCAAAACATAAGAAAATGCCTCAAAATTGGGATTCGTAGACATTTATTAATATATCAAAATTAATAAACCCTGGTTCAAACATAATAATTAATTCATTGTTGTTAGCCTCAGATCTACATTTAGTTTATAATATATTAGTTACTTTTTGTGTCCATTGGAGTCTTTTAGTTAGTACAAATGAGTTTTTAAGTGGTCATCCTGATTAAACCAGGTTTTAAATAAGACCTCGATCGATAATCCGGCATATGTAATACAACACCAAAAGTCATAACTTTGGTTTAATATTTTCGATTTAATTTAATGTTAAATATTATTTCCTTCTTTAAATCACAGAATAGGAAATACTTGTTTTTCCAGACTTATAGAAATTAATAACTTCAAGGCAAATAGCAATTATGAAATAACAGCTTTGCTTTGTTTTATTAAGAGATAGTAAACATAGTTTTTCTTATTACAATAACTGGTGGTATCATTCATTCAGTTCATGATATAGAAAATTACATAAAATTGACAAAGTAAATTGGAAAATTATGTCACGAGTGTTTCGATTATAGTGGATATATTCAATAGTTCATTTATTCTCACTATTATCGGCATATATATAGTAGTAGAAACACAGAGAACTTAACCTCGGGAGGTTAGTGCCGGCTTTTCCGAAATTAATATTATATAAAATAATAACAAAAGAAATATTGTAATCGATATCGAATACAAAGATTAACTAACTAAACATGAAATAATTAGTGGTTATTGTCTTAATTAGTGGTATAATTATTTGTATGAATTGAATTGTATAGGAAACACAGAGTTCAAAGTCTAATCACAAAGGTTATGATAGTCATTATAATTATTGAGATAATGTTCGTTGAAACCTTTCTTTTATAATTAACAGTTTGTAAGTGTTCACAATTATAATAAGAACGTAACCTAAGTCTATTAAAAATTGGAACGTTCTCACCAATATGTATGGTGGTTCTTCTTTACCATTTAACCAGAAACCAATAGATATTGTATCTCATAAATGTTGGACTTCTTATTTATATAAGAATGATGATTTGAGATAGTAATTTCAGTTGTTAATGGATTGATTTTGATTTTGAATATCACTGACCAAATGGTGTACTTTTATATCTGTGGATTTTACAAGAATGCCAATTTTAGGCTACTTCCGTAAAAATCCGATATCGCAGACTTGATATTCTGGATGTTGGGGAGCAGTAAAGAGGAATGAGCTTAAAATTTGTCTTTTTCTTCAGAATTAATTTTCTCTGAGAGGTAAAGCACTAAAGAATGTTTTACAAATATTATAAAATGAAATTTAAAAAATAAATTGAATAAATCACTTAAACAACTCCATATTACAGTCGACATTTCACAATCTAGTTTTTACACCTACAAATTTAGGAAACTTGAAAATTTATACTTCATATTTAGTGCCAATACGTGGTCCAATCACAAGTGGGCGTGGACACGATAAAAACATGACTTGCTTTGGGTTCCATTGTAATTGTTATAGTTGGGGTTTTATATTAATCCTGGCTCAACAGTACATATTCCAGACTTTCGCCAAATACTTTTTATACGTAAAAGGGTTGGAACTTTCTATAGGCAATATTTATTTTTCCATACAAGATTCGGTTTCCTAGTATTTGTAATTTTCCTATCAATTTCCGCTTTAATTTTTATATAATTTAGTCAATAGATTCCGAACTTCTAACGTAAATATTTCATCGTTAACTCCGAATCGGGTCAATGTTATAATTTTCCTGGATAGATAAACTACAATCAGGAGCACCAAATAAGGCGGGTGAGAATTTTTGCGCTGTTGACAGATATGGGACTGGCAAAGCGAGGAACGGTCAAGAATCGCTTGCCCTGCGGCAAGATCTGGCAACACTAAGCATCCAGTGTTGCCAGATTGTGCTACTGGATTCTCGACCGTTCCTCGCTTTGCCAGTCCCATATCTGGCAACAGCACAAAAATTCTCACCCGCCTTATTTCGTGCTCCCGACTGTAGTCTTATTTCATTTTGACGTAGGAAACGGGTATCGAAAATGTTGGGAAGTATTTTAAAATTAAATATTTCAGTATCAAAATCGGGTTCTTTAGCATTTCTTATATTTGTTTTGGTTAGGAGTTCAAATAGTTATCGCTAGATGTCGCCTGTAGTCGAATGAGGTTCCAGCAGTATTATTTCTCTCTCTCTTTTAGTTATTCAATTAAATTTTTTATTTACTTTATAATATAGTATATTTTGAATTGTTACACATATTTGATGTTCCGACATTGTCAAAAATTCTGGACTCTCAAAGTTTGATTGGACTTAGAAATATTAATAGTAATAACTAAAGGCATTTTGGTAAAATATTAAAAACACGAACTATTGTAACAATGTAACCCTAGTGTATATGTTAAAATAGGCCTCACAATATTCTTAGTAATGAAAGTGCTCATGAAATGTAATTAGTTATATCATAGAATTAAAAAAATGATGTTTAACCCTTTTAGTTCCAATGTCCGATCAATCGGACGTCTACTACGTGGACATTTGTAGCCTTGCCAATGCCTTACCAATTTCGTTTCTTGCTTCCTTAAGATTAAATAAAGATCCACTCTATGCACAAACAATATTCTTTATTTATTTATTTATTCATAGCAGAAACACTACAAGGTGCATAGCAATGTCATTATAATAACTACAGCTTAGTCCTATACATAACATAATAAACCCAAAATAACAATAGCAGATATAGCACCTAAAAATTAATAAATAATAAAACTCTAAAAGAATAATAACAATAGTAAAACCAACAATACAAATAAATACAGAAACAGGACTAAATTCAACAACTTAAACAATCAAAGTACCAACAGAACTTATGAAACATTCAGTCCCCTACAAACTCCAGCACATGCTCGCACCCGACCACAAGAATATGCAAGAGCTGAGGAATACTACCAGTCAATAAACTCCTCCACCGAGTAAAAGGATCCAGACAACAAAAGTCGTCTAAGGCTTTTTTTAAAAATGTAATAATTTTCAATATTTTTTAAACTTTCAGGTAATTTATTTAACAATGCTACACCAGCTTGTGATGGTAGCTTTTTGTGCTTACTGAGCCTATGTTGGCCTAGACGTAAGTAAGTTCCAAATCGGGTACCATAGTCATGTACATCCTTATTTAGTGTTGTTTTACACTTGTATTTAATGTATAAAATGACTTCAAAAATATACATGCTAGGAAGTGTCAATATTCCTAGCTCCCGAAAAGCATTTCTACATGACCCCATATTATTTATATGTGCTACAAGCCGTACTGACTTTTTTTGTAATCTAAAAAGCCTTTTCACTTGTTGAGATGAACAATCACCCCATACTATGATTCCATAGTTCAAGTGAGGATGTATAAGCCATAGTAGGCTGTTAACATTGTGGATAGATTACAATAGTGCCTGAGATTTCTTAATACAAAAATTCCAGAGCAAAGTTTTTTGCATATATTGTCTGTATTAAATTTCCAAGTTAGTTGGTTATCAATGACCAACCCCAAAAATTTAGCAGAACTTGCCTCTTTAATAATATTATCCCCCAACATAACAGTTGGCCTGAACTTTGCACTATTTTTGTTTAAGTTAAAGTATAAATAATTTGTTTTGTCTTGATTGACAGTTAAATTATTTTCAGTAAAGTACTGACTTGCAGCATTGACTTCGATAAACGCTTTCTGTTCAAGGATTTGAACATTTCTTGCTCCTAAGCTAATCGTTGTGTCATCTGCATACTGAACCAAATTATCAATACATACAGATGAGCATAAGTCATTTATATATAAAAGAAATAAAACGGGTCCTAAAACTGATCCCTGTGGGACTCCAAAGTTAATTAGGTTTTTATTAGAAAGCCTTCCTGCAACCTGTACAAGTTGAGTCCTGTTGGACAAATAACTGTCTACCCAAGATAGAGGTGTTCCCCTCACTCTAATCAGTTCAAGTTTTTCCAACATTATTTTAAAATGTACAGAGTCAAAAGCCTTGGAGAGATCAAGCAAAATAATGCTTTCTGGTATAGAATCTATGATCTGTAAATAGTGAGAAACGACAAAGATTATGATGGCTTAGGTTTGACAGCTGATAGCTTACTATCGTCTGTGTTTTGTTTATCCAAGTTATCGAGTGTTGTGTTATTTCATTTTAAGGTTAACTTAGTGTTTTGATTGAAAATGAGTCGTTCCAGATCACCTTTGAGTGAAAATACTATTAGAAATATGATTGATGATGAATGATGGTGCTTACAAGTGGGTTATCTGATTCTGACATTATTAAAAATGTCTGTGCAGTTTATGTATCACCCAAAGAGAATAAAAATTGGTGTGTGAATTTATTTAAAACAAAATGAAGTGGTGTCCCACGGTAAAATTATTTTTTCTTACCTTTCTTATGGAGTCAATTTATAAGTGTTTACTTTTATCATAACAATATAATTTTCTTTTATTGCCTTTGTAGTAATTTTATATTTAATAATTTAGAACACATTTTTACTTACAGTTTACTGCAAAAACCATCTTTCTAACTTTATAAATAAAAAAAATACAGCTGTTTAACTAATTTCGTGTAACTACACTGAAATGCGGATGGTATTTTTTAGCAATATATCACCAAAATTGTCGGTACTAAAAGGGTTAATAGACTAACCAAATAATAATTAGTAGCAAAGTGAAATAAATGTTGAAATATGTAGAACAGTGAGAATGAGATGTAACAGTGATTGTTGATTTGATTTGTGAATTTGGCATAGGAATGAATTGAAACAAGGAATTTTAGTACAAATATTGTCTTTGTGTTCCGCTCCAAGAGTAAACGTACTAGTAAAAGGTATATTTATATAAATTTAACTTTTTGAAACAACTGTAAATAAAACAATTTCCAAGGCAAGTTTATAATCCAATAACAACAACCTTACAAATATTACCCAATTCTTGACAGTGTATTAAAAAATATAAAGTATAAAACTTAATCCAGTGCAGAGTTTTACATAATAGAACTGTAGTGACGGGCAAAATCCCATGCAACCAGTAGCTTAGAATATTAAATGAATATAATATTTAACAGGAACCGCCTGATTGACCCAAAAACCTTACAAGAATTATTCGCATAGTAATTATAGCTTTCTAAAATTCGAATGTAACAGAATTGCAAATTCGTCTTTGAACTGACCTTACAACAGTTACACGAGGCCGAAATATCATAATTAAAGAACCAATCAGAATAGAGTAAATTAGAGTAATACCAAATAAGGAAAAGGACAGATAGCTTTCACATGACATGACAGACAATTCTTTAAAACCACGAACACACCCAAAGATAGGCAGTGTCAGTAGAGTCGTAAATCAGAAGAGTCCTGGCAGAGAAGTCTTGGCTGCACAGTCATTGTCTTAATCTTCTATTGCCGAGTTGGACTTCAGAGTATATCTTGAAATGTATTTAAGATACATTCTATTCCTACGTGAGTAAACTATTAATTCTTGTTTAACCAAATCATATATAAAGTATTGTTTGACATTCACTGTTATGAACTGACGAGTTTTCTTATAAAATAATATAACTAATTTCTTGAGTATAAAAGAGTATGAGCATACTAAAAGCATAACTAAAATTGTATTATTTAAAGGTATAACATTGTATTAAAATATCTGTAACAGAAGTAAATGTATTTTAACTAAAGAAATCTGTAATCAGGCTAATGAGCCTAATTGACTAAATTAACTTCACTTTGTTAGTTTTGTGGTTTAAGATTAAATAAATCTTAATATTTCTCATATTTGTCATTGATTTTATCCTCAGACTTATTTCTATAATATTATTTCTGCTCTTGTCTTGAATCTCCAGTACCGTATTTAGATCTAAACATCCAAAATTTATGTCAAAGGTCTGACCGCTTAGGTCAAGCTTTACAGAACCAAAAGTGAATTAATTGTGGACCGGAATCGTTTGAAAATTTATAGTTTTAAGGCAATCTTAAATTAGAATTCTCAGTTCCATATGTACATTTTGAATTTTTTGCAACGTAAAAGTTGAAACTTTTTAAAATCAATCCAATCCAGTAATAAAGAGACAAAATAACAAGATTTTATAATGATACATAAATGATAAAGCACAATAAAAGGAGAAATGTTTATAATATAATAAATTTAAATCAAGCCTACAAGTTTAAGGTAATATCCATCGATTACATAATTATTCCTCTTTGAAAGAAACAATCTAAATTGACCTTGAATTAAAATGGTGTGATATTTGGGACCTTTAAAGAGACATTTTATTTTAAATTATAAAAGAAAATTGATTAAACATTTATATTGGACTCTTGTGAAATTTAGCGTATACTATTGTATTGTTAGATATAAGGATAAATTATAATTGCATAATATTAGCCAGGCCTAGACACCACAAGAGAAAAGAGAATTCAAATTACATTTTATTATGATTTGTACTCATAATTTAAATAGAACCAATTGTATTTTCAAAGTACATAATAGTTTTATTGTATAATGTTCTTTATAATAAAAGAAAGTAATAAGAAGTTATAAATATTTCTTCTCTCTAAACGACAAAATTGAGTAATTGATTTATTAATATTATTTGAAGTAGTTTTACTATAAATTTGGTAGTCAGAATTTTTATCAATTATTAACTTATAAATTCATATTCTCATTGTAGTATTGAAACACTATGACGTAACAGGTGTAAAATTTAATTTAATACCTCATATATAGGGAACAAGATGTGATAAACTCTAACATAATGTAATTAACCTTCAATTAGTCGCGTGAAAAATGTTACAGATTTAGTCGCGCCCGGAAGAAACTACCGGGTTAAATAAATACACGAATAATGGCTACAAAAGCAATATTTATTCACTCAGTTTACAAAAAAAACATATATAAGCCTAATTTTAAAGAATAATACAAATTAAATTTATTTATTTATTTATGTGTGTGTGCGTGCAAGTATGCGCGCGTACCTGAAAAATAAGTACATTTTGTTATATATTTTCTATCAGCTAACAAACATTTACTTGATTTACTCGTCCTCTTCAATTTCTTCAGCGTTTCTGTCAGCAGCACAGTTGTTGCATAGCGAAGTGGTGTGTTGCTTGCAAATGAACCTTTCACACATAGAACATGAAACAAATGTCTTGCGATTTTCTCTCCATGTACAGTAGGCACATCGTCCGGCTCCTCCATCATCAAATCGAAGACAGCCCAATATAAGTCTCATTCTTCTAAGTGACATTGTGGAACGGAAAAATTCCACACCAGTAAAGTCTGTTGCATATAGATCGCCAAGATTTTCGTGCGATGACTTGAGAGTTCCTGCCATGTACAACAACCCCAACAGTGCTTTAATTTCAATAATGTCTGTCTGTGTCTTTAGAATCTCGATCTCTGACAAAGTTTTGTCTATTTATTTTAATTTTTTTTTTAGTGTATTGAACGATGCTATCAATCATATTTTGATTGAAAAATAAATTCCAACAATCAATGGGCGTCTTAGCATTGCGAGCATTCCCTCGAGGTCCAGGTAGATGCATACAAAGTATATTGTGTAGTCTCCGTCGAGCATTTTTATGTTGAGGCAGCTTGCATGAATACCATTCTGTAGTTTCATCCTTGCCTAAAATAAAATTTGTATTTCTACGTAGGCCTACGTCATGTACAGGTATGGTGGGTTCAGGTAGTGCTTGATTTGGTGGGATAATTGTTTCCTCCTTCGACTGCTTTGAGTTCGTTTGATGATCACTAACTTCTAAATTGTCTTCTTCACCACTATCAGCCGATAAAATGTCATCTCTTTCTGAACATGATTCTAATAACAGATCTTGGATTCGCCTTTCCTCATTAGGATCCATTTTAGAATGTAGAACTAAGATAAAATAGCACAAGAAAGGTTATTTACATATATTTACAACATAAACACGAAACATAAACACGAAAAAGAGTAGCACACAATGTTGCACACGGAACTTTTTACTGGTTAAAACGTCACACAAAGTGTCGCGCACGGAAGATCAGACCAGGCTTGAAGGAAATCGAGACTCACTCTAAAACGTATGAATCAACACTGACGAGGCAATAGGAGTGTGTGTGGCATGAGTGGGGAAACAGGTGTTGGGACAGTCACGTTTCTAAGTAGTAGACCGCGTACAGCTCAGACAAATAAAAAGGAGCACGGAAGAATCTTCCGTGACGCGACTAATTGAAGGTTAAAGAAAAAGTGAATAATTATGTGAACATAAAATAGGAATATGTGTATCAAAACTAGGGCCCCGTTTCATAATGATGTCAATAATATTAGTAAAAAATTACAAGTTACAAACTTACAATTTACAAGCTTGGTTACAAAGTGTTTCATAATGAAAATAAACATTTGCTAATATTATTAGTAAGATTTTACTAGAAAAATTTACAAATCTACAAGTCAGCTGACAAACATACAAGTTACAAGTAAAAAATTTACAAGTACTTGTATTTTAGGTTTCATAAACAAACTGCCTTCTCTAATAATATTAGTTTGATTTTACAAGTAAGTAGTCAATTGTTGTGTTTTGCCATCAAGTTGAGGTTATGTTTCCAGTGTAGCCTACAGTTTTTATAGGCCTATTCATAATTAGTTTGTTATAAATAGTTATATTGCTTAAAATGGGAAAACGTGATGACCAAAGAAAACTAAAGCTTTGCTTATTAAACAAAATTAAAGAAAACAAATCCATATTATTTGGTCAGTTAAAACAATCACTAACAAAGCAAATAAAACTGCAAAAGTGGAAGGAAATCAATTCTTATGCCCAATCAATTGGGGCCATCGACAGTTATAAAGACTGGAATTATGTCCGGGATGTTTGGTGGCCAAATGCAAGAAAATCCTCAATGGTAAGTATGGCATATTTCTTAAATGCTAAGAACTTTTTGACAGCTAAGTTTAGTTTATTTTACTTTCTCTGTAGGCCACTCCAAAAAATTTCCTTCTAGTGGAAAATCACTTCTTTTATTACTAAATTTGCCAAAAAATATTATAGGCTATTGATTAAGAAGGCACATGAGTTAAGGGAACATCCCCATTTTCGTGAAAACTGCCTAAATTTAATATATTATGTTAATAAACATATTTAACTAAACTATTTTTTAACAGTACCAGTATAGTAGGCTACTTTATTAATTTGCAGGAAAAATTGACAATGCAAAAAAAAAAACAGGCACAGAAGGGGGAAAAGATAAAATTTTAAATGTGGTAGATGAGGAAGTCATCTTAATCATCGGAAAAGATTCTCCATCCATCACAGGACTTAATGTGAGTGAGTCAATGGAACTACAGAATGACTCCCACAGTTCTTCTCCCCAAACCCAAACCATTGATGATGAAATAATTCGAGAAGCAACTGATGTACATAATACGCCTACTAATGATGTTTTTAAGACTCCAAACAGTTGTGATCAGCTAAATGTATCAGCTCAGCCATCTCGGAAGAAAATAAATAATTCTTCATCAGGTACAATAATTTTATTAAATTTTACTTATTGCATTTGAAAACCAGTTACATTATTTTAATAATATTCATGTGTTTATTTTCAACACTCATGCAAACTATCATAAAGTGACTCATATTTCATTAGTCTTTGTTATAATAATAATTTTTACTATAGTCTAACAGAAAGTAATCGCTTTTTTAGAACCATCAAAAGAAGAGTCAGAAAAGCAAATGCTTCAGATTGAGCTTCTTAAGATCCAAATCTATAAAACGAAATTGGAAGCAAAAAAATTAGAAATGGAGTTGGGGATCCAAGACAGTGAATATACAAATGATCTTCTGCCAATGTCATACGATGTGATTGTGGTTGGAGAACCATCCCCCAATGAAGTTACTAACAATTAATTTTGTTAGCATATATATATATATATATTTGAAAGTTGATCTCATTTTTTTATAATTTGTATGCCAATTTTGTAAATGTTAATTTAAATTGCATTCTGTTAACTTGTTATGTAAATAAAATTTTTCTTTAATTTGTATTTCATTTTACCTTTGTATTTTGTTTTTAAAACATACAGTGTAAAAGCTAAATTTTCTTGTACAAACATTTATTTTTAGTGACAATCAAATAAAAAAAAATTGTACTCTTTTATAAATAAAATTCAATAAAATTTTTTCTCTTTACGAAAACAAAGACTAGCGAGTCATCACCGCATGGAGTTAATTATTTCCCTTTGTCTTAGAACCCCTAGAGGTGGTTCTGGTTCCTGGGGTGGTCCATCATTTTCCTCTTCATTCTCCTCCATCCAGACTTCGGGCCTATTTCCTGCCTCCTCTTCAACAACATTTATCTCTTGTTCCTGCTCTTCACCTCTTCTACTAAAATTGCAAAGAGTTGCACAGCATTTAATAACTTCTGCTGCATAAGTTGGTTGTAAACGCAGGTGATTCAAACATGGAAACTTTTCTTTCAAAATTCCCAGGCAGCGCTCAATTATTTGCCTAGTACCCTTCAACCGTCTGTTGTAGATCCTCTCACCTGGATCATCCGGATCTTGGTTGCATGGAACCATGAGCCACCGCTTTAAAGGATACCCTGAGTCCCCCAAAAGAACTGCATTGGGGAAAAGTTCTTCTTCTTCGAGACGTGCATACAAAGAGCTATTTCTAAGAACTCGTGAATCATGAACACTGCCAGGCCATCGTGCACTTAAATAATAAACTTGACATGTTGGGCCACAGACAAACATACAGTTGATCGAGTGGTTACTATGCCGATCAACATAAGCTGCCTCATTTTCCACAGGTGCATCAATTGGAATTAAAATTCCGTCTACAACACCCATAACATGGGGAAAATGGGCAATGTTGTAAAATCCATTGATAGTGTCTGCAATATTGATCGGCCATGATATCTCAGTGTTAAAAAGATTTCTGTTAACAATACTGACAACATTCCTGACACAGCGGCAGACCGTGGCCTTACTGACACCATGGATGTCCCCGACAGTGTGGTATTGCCCACCACTACCAAGCCAATGGAGGGCTATACATATTTGCTGTCTTGCAGTAAGAGCCCCTCCTTTATTGTAATGATGCAGATCATTTCCAATCATTCCATAAAGATTTTCCAAATTTACTGATGACATTCTAAATCTTTCCTTAAGGCTAAACATCCCAGGATTAGTTCCAAATTCCGCCACCACGGCGCAGCACTAAAATGGAGTCATTTTGTATTTGTGTTTATTGGTGGAATTTTCGTCCGATCTTCATTTGCAAAACTGATTTGTGAACGGAATAAGATTAGAATTCACGCCAAAGAAGCTAAATTTTAATTAAGTTGCTGGTTTAAAAAATAATAATAAAATAATTGTGTTACAAAACGAAAAATGCAAATCGCAGGTAGTCATTTGAAGACAATAATTTTTAATTAATTTTACACTTTTAATTTTTAAAATCGCCTGGCTGGTTTAGTCGGTATCGTTGTTTAAACATTTACAGTAATGAGAACAAACGCGAGAGTGACACGAAGCAGGTGCAGTGCCGCTGTGACTCACTCACGCCACCTAACCCCCCACCACGCGTCTCAGATGTTGCTTGTATACAGTTGGATGACGGTTTCCTGCGCTTCCATCCATGTGATCTCCCGCGATTCTTCTTTGTTGTACTATTGCGTCGTCTTGTAATTATTGTTAATGAGAACGTTATTTCGTTTAACATTTGTTTTCTTAATGGATCGCCGAGGAACAACAAAATCTAAAAAGCAACTTCGGCTTTCAACGAAGAGGAAGAAGCGCAGACTGCCTCTCGCTCTGCTCGCTGCTAAATCTCGGATGTTAGTATTAGTACAGTATTATAAAAACATAATTTGGTTCTTCTGGATAAGATTCTTGTTTAAATAACACCCTGATAAACGCTTCGTAAAGAGGGAATGTATAATGACTTTTAGTAAATGTTAACGAATATAAATATAGAAAAAGGGAGTGTAACGGGTGTTACTGAAAATGGATACCGGTAGTGAAGTTGAACTTCATGTAAATGTTCTTAAAACTCTGTGAATTTTAAAACTGTAAAATTTTGAAAAAAATATGAGTTATTCCACAGTAAATGTATGTAATGGAACTGTAATTCAAATTGATATTGGCATTCAATTTTTTTAAACATAAAATTAAATCTTGTGTAACGGGTGTTACGCAGTTGCTAAAATTAAGATTTTTAACATATATTATATACTGTAATAATAATAAGGTGTCAAATAACAACAAGAAGTATAATTGAGATTTCTTTGATCACTATAAGAAATAAAAACTTATATTTCATAAAAAAACTTATATTTAACAAATATATACTGTAATAACTCACTATTTTATTTCTTGCTACTAATTTGTTAATATTTTCTAAGAACATAAGGTATGATATTTTGATACAAACTCAAATTATATTTTATTTCAGAATATTTGGTGAATACAAGTAACACAAATTTAAAACAAATTATGAAAGTTGGGAAAATTTTATAAAAATAGAATGGAACACAAAGATAAATTTACTTCGGGGAGGGGTTTGGTGCCGTCTTTTTCCAAGAAAAAAATTTAACATAAAAGAAATATATATATAATAAAATAATATTCAAAACAAGAAGTGATTTTAGGATAAACAAAGGACGAATGAAAATTATTATATGATAAATGGTAATGTGGATAGAATGAGCACAAGTCTATATCGAAGCACCAAGTTCAATTGACCACACATAAATTATTATACACATAAAAAAAGCATTATCAGTTTATTTATAATATAAAAGTTTCGGTTCTTGGCAGATCGGAGAAAAAATATAACAAAATTGAAATGAGGTTATAAATTAGAACATTCTTACCAATTATATTCTTCTCAATATTTAACATTCGTTTAGGCCTAGATATATGAAACTTTTTTATTGACAGTAGTATTCAATGTTAAATTAATCAAACATTTAATAAGATACAGTTTCATCTAAAAATTTCACCAATATAAATTCGTATCTTTTCTTCAATATCTTTTTGTTAATTAATTAATTAATTTCCTATCTATATATTTAAATAAATTTTGGATTGTTACAATACCGGTACTTAATACATTACATGGATATAGTTCAGTACTTTTTATACTATGCCTTAGGGCCTATTATGAATTAGACTTACTAAAAATCAGTCTTATATATGCCCCTATCAAGAATTAATATAATAGGCCTAAAACTTTAAATAAAAACAAAATAATCGCTAAATCAAATTCTAGAATTAACAATTTGGAACTTCATAAGCGCATTCATTTTTCAAAAATATCAACTGCTAGTGGAAACTCGTAAAGAATTGTAAAAAGTCCTTTGGGCTACTGTAGGTTATTGTAATTTGCCAAAAATATTCTTAAATTTGTCATCTCTCAGAATATGATATTTAATATCCCAGCGAAATCTGAGATATTGATGATAATTGCGCTTCTTATTTTTCTCCCTACATTTTTTTACTCTGCTTAGGATCTTTTAAAGTTGTTCTTCTTTTAGTGTATTGTTCTCTTCTCTTCTTTTTTTATCTCACTCTCTGGCTTTTTGCAAATGCTGCTGACACTTTACAACGTCACTCATCATTTTATCGTGAGAAAAAAATGTATGAGGTGTAATAGTAATAGAATTAAAACTTTAAAGATAAATAAAATAATTAGATACGCCTAACATTCATTGTCCAGTAAATACAATGAATACTTATTTAAGTATTCATTGGTAAATATGTTAAAAGATTCATTCTGGAATTACAAATAGGAAATTCGCAGTATGAAATTTGAAGGTGTTATCGTGTTAAATTTTATTTAAAATAACATATCTGTCTTAACTTTTTAAGTGTTGCTACCAAAATTAATAAACTCTCAATAGGGCTATGTATTTAAATTCTACTTAAAATTAATATACATATACTAAACACTGAATGGTTGTGAGTTGTGTTGAATTGTAACACCCATTACATTAAATTATGTAACACCCGTTACGCGAATTACTCATTAAATTATAAAACTAAAATTAAAATAATAATACCAAAACATTAGGGAAACAAAACCTCTTACTTTTACAGTAAAAGTATTTTCCTAAGGTGTTTGTTCATTTTGTAATATTTTGTAATACTAACTTTTGTAAAAAAAAATGTAGCGGGTGTCACATCACGTATTACTTAAGTTTAAAGGCAAATTTCAAATGAAAAGACAATATATTATCTTAAATTATGGCATTAATAGTTAGAGAAGTCTTTCAGCTATCTTCTGTAGCAACTTCAATCACTAGATCAGCTGTTTCATATTTATTGCAGTGCTGCTAAGTTCACAGAATAAAACATTTCCGGAGGATAGCTGTTGATACTCACAGAACAAAGAACTTAAACTAATTACAAATATCAAAATTTGCTAAAAATGTTGAACATATTATTAAAGTAGAACTTTTCACCTTGACATGCAACATATTGAATTATATTATATTTTATTTTTATTTTTTACACCTCAGGCTTACTTTAAGGTGGAATGCCTGAAATACTAGTTTCATTTCTTTCATTTCTACAAGTTTCAAGGTTTTGTTAAACATATCAATATACCTACTTTTTTTTCAGAGTGACTGAGAACGTATAGGTTTGCTGCAATAGGCTTAGAATAAAATGGTTTTTTTTGGCAAAATGAATGCTGACCACGGTAATAACTTATTACTTTAGGAAAATTTCGCAATTAAGCATTTTGATTGATTAAGCAGTATGCCAATACGTGAACCAACCATTTCTCTTGCGGAGTTCAATGGCGAAACATTAATGGCCAAATAGTATTAAAGATAAAAATATGTACCGTATGTGTATATCCTTGAAAAAAGGTTTATTGTATTATTGAAACAGTCCATTTTATGACTGTCACGTGTAATACATGGTATTTTGCACTATTCATTTTTTATTTATTTCTCGTTTTCATGTATTAAAATATAAGTTTTATTTGAAACAAATAACTAACGTTATAGGGTAATATTATTCATACCCTGGTGTTATTGAATAATGTATGGCCAAAGAACCTGTATATAGGCCTACTTTCATAAATCCTTTAATTTGAACTACTGTATATTTTTCTATATTTATTCTAGATGTCTCTTTTCGACTTACAGAAAATACTTTTTAACAGATAACAAACACCTGTCGTAATCAGTAGTCTAGTCTAGTAAGTGTGTCCGGCCAGAGTATGAATGCGAGTAGTGAGTGAGTTGACGAACGCTACAGTTGCAGGGCCGGGCAGAGCGGCTGGCTGGTGAGGGGGGGGGGGGGGGGGGATGTGCTACGCGGCGGGAGGAGGGAACCGGAGCGTGAGAGAAATAATGATAATATCTTTAAAAAACGATTCCGATACGACCATTTGACCGATTTAATATCTGAAAACGGCAAAATTCGTTTAAAATTTGTATTTACAAAATGACTACCTGCGATTTAAACAAAATATTACAGCAAAAAAAAATCTGTATAAAACTTTTTTATAAATAAATTTAAAAAAAAATCATCACAATAGCGTGAATGTTTTATTCATATCATTTACAAAATAACTTACAAAACAAAAATCGGATAATAATTATGGAAATTATTCGTAGTACAAATTTGCCTCAGAGGTGCTGCCATCTATCGGGCCAAAAACACAACTTTTTCAGGGATGTTTAGCCTTAAACTCATACTCACTAATAAAATCAAAATTAATTCTTTCTTTATACACCTTCCGCCTCCTTACTACTGCCATGCCTTGCCCTACCTCTTCTTCTTCACTTGATGAGTCAAACAATAAATCATTAATTACATCCATTTAATATTTTAGCTATTTAGAAACAGAAATACACAACAGTAACCTTACTAAACAAAATAGTAAACAGAAACCAAACATAACCCTACTAATATTTAAAAAAATTAGGCAACTTGGCTCTTGTAGAATTTTTACTAATATTATTAGCAAATAAATTACAAGTTAATAGTATTAGTAAGCATTATGAAATAGAAGATGTAAAATCCACTAATATTTAGTTGGTAAAACACTTGTATTTTTCAAAGTATTAGTTTTTTATTATGAAACAGAATTTTACAGTTTACAAGTAATTTCTTTATTTTGAAACAAAATTTACAAGTTACAAGCTACAAAGCTAATAAAATTAGTTTGTAACTTGTAAATCAGTGTTTTGGTATTATGAAACAGATTGTTACAAGTTACAAGTTACTAAGCTAATAATATTAGCTAAATTTTCATTATGAAACGGGCCCCAGATCTGAGAAAGTTAAAGATTGGAGGAGATAACATGTTAACCAGTTACAAAGTGATAGTAAAAAATTAGTAAACTATAAAATACATGTAAGATCTATGTACATAAAATTAAAAAGCCAATAATATTTATCAAGGCAAAAAAGCTGGAAATTGAACATTAAATTACAGTGTTTGATCTATTAGGAGTCAGTAAGAACTTTTTTAATAAAGAGATTTTTCTTGAACTTTAGAAGCATCCCAAGAGCCTTTCTTCTTCCCTTCCTCTCGTTAGATTTCAAGGTGAATGTGTTTGATATTTAGCAATTTCATTACAGAGAACTCGTTTGCTTTTAGAGAAGAAATAAATAAATACTAGTACTTTTGTCAACGACTAAAATGTGTTTTGTATAATTAATCAACGAAATGGAACATTGGTAACATAGACTAACCTAGGCTTCATCCAGACATCGTAACCTACATTGCTTATTCAGTGATCATTTTCAATCTAATTAAATCAGTTTTTGAAAAATTATGAGAAACTATAAGAAATTTACTTTTTGAGACTTTAAATCAAAATATTGCTTTTTAATAAATATGTATATTTTTTTGTATATTTATGTGTTTTGTAAATACTATTCTTTACAGTATTAACATAAGATAATTATGTATTAACAGATGAGGTGGAGTAAAAAAGTAATATTCTACTAATTTATTGTGTCATGTGTTATTGGAGCTAACCATAATACATTTCATGTCAAAGAACTTTCCAGTGCAGAAATACGCAGGGGGGGGGGGGGTCATGGGATCAGTACTATTGTATCGTCTGATTGTATTCAATATTTCACCCCGTATAAATCATCCTATTTCAATAAAACAGAAACCAATGGAATGGAAATATTTTAAACATTATTTTTTTATTTAAAAGTTTGTTCTAAAATGTATATTTACATATGTAATCATCGTTGTAAAATTGTAGTTGTCAAAACAGCTGATGCCGCAAGAGAAAACACAAATAAAATACACAAAACTTGTCACTTTTCTAAGGCTCATAATCGTTAGACAGACTTGTTTTGAAAAGAATATAAGGTCACCTTTGAATTCGTCAAGATTTGAACTTTCTAACACTGATTTCCAATTATTTGTCACTCTTACAATTTCTTAGATATGAAGTTTTCTGTAAACCCTTAAGATTGGACAGTTTTTCAACCAATGAGCAATCATATTTTGTAATCGATATATCTAGTACAAATCGATAAACTTGTACATTGATGTAAATTCTATAATTCTTACAAAAACTATTAGGCAAGGAGCTTTTGGGAATTTTGTATAAACAAAAATAACAATAAATTACAAATTTTTTGGGTTTTTCGTTAATATTATAAAAAATTATGAATGAATCACGATATTTCCAATGGAACATTTGTAGAGAATTAAAAAATCTAAAAAATGGTTTGTATAGTAGGAGCAGAAGAGAACGGCAGGCTGTGCGCATCAGGCTGCTGGTTCTCCCAGTACCTCTCTGGCCGTTGGGCGCAAATTTAATCGTTTCGTCCTGTGTTTGGAAGCACTTTTATCATATTTTATCAACCTTATTCAAAAAATCACAGATGTACGAATTGTTGGTTTTAATGTCTACTTTCAGAATCTGTTTGGTAAATTTAAATCGGGCCACTCAGGTTAATAAAGCGGAAATATGCAAGATAATGGGCTAAATTGTTTATATTGCAATTGTGCAAAAACTATTAATGCAACAAATTTCATCTTCCGTCTGTTTGAAGTACACATAATAAACAATCACTTTCTGAAAGATCTGCCCTTAATACTGTAAATTAACAAAGATATCCATTTTTGAAAAATGGTAATCTTTAAACGTTCTTCCAACTTTTCTCTGTGAAAAATGGTCCAATCGGGATCTATAGAAAAAAAAATTTGTAGATGTTTTAATTCTCTTACAAATGTTTCATTGGAAGTATGGTGATTCACTCATAACTTTTTATAACATTAACAAAAACCCAAAAAGTCCTAATTTATAGTTATTTTTGTTTATAAAAAATGCCCAAAAGCTCCTTGCCTGGAAAAATAAAATGGGAAAGAGAACGCAAAAGCTAGCAAAATAAGGCTAGACAATCAATAAAAAAAAGTGACCATGAAAAAATTTCAGAGGCATTATTTTTGTGGTTGTTATTACAGTAGCTTACAGTATGCAATTCCTTTCATTTGAGTATATTATCAAATCTTCTTTGTTTATTTAAAACTATATTATTTAAAGCCAAATAAAATAGATTTTAAAGTAAGTATGACTCCAAATCAGCCTATAATGTCGTAAATGACACGGGAACTCTCATCTCAATGGTTTTTTCATGGCCTACCCATATTGGCTATCTGAAGTCTACCCAGTTCCAATTACCTCGTATAATCGAGGTTCTACAGTATATATATTTAATCGAAAATAATTGTCTTTTGATGGCTAATTTTATTGCTTACGCAGAATTATACATTAACAGCAAAAGACAGATTAAATATAACTTTAACAAGGTTTTAAGAGGAAATAAAAATTTAACAAAAATTGTTTTCTGTGGTCATAACTAACGAACTGCTAAATTATTTTGCTATATCCTGAAGTCACAAAAAATAACTCTAATACTAGATTTAAAAAAATATAAATAAATAAATGGTGTAGAATGTAAATCATATTTTCTCAAGTCAAATTAAACACTAGTACCGAAATTCAAGTTCCTATCTCAATTAATGATACTTACAGAGAAGTTTCCAATGTGAAAATGACATCTATCGGTTTCCGATTCATCCCTCCCATGCAACTGGTCTTGCAAGTAAAATGGTACGGAACAGTTACTGTATCACTTCCTGGTTGTACTGAGTCCAACGGTACAGTGATACTATGGCGACCACTCTGAGGATTGTATTCATAGCGCACGTCTTGATGTGTAGACCGAATAATGTGGCCTACCCATTGGTAATCAGCACACAGACATTTACCCTCCTCTTTGTGAGCTGAAACAAAACATAATGATCATAATTAATCCTTCTTGTACAAGTGATACACACTTTCTTCCTTTCTTCACACCTATAATTGATGTTAAATAACAATAATTTCAATATTATAAAGGCAAAAGATAATATAACCTCATAACAAAATTAATAATTATAAATAATTTCTAATCAAACTATTAAGATAAGACTACAATAAAATAAAAATTATATAATTAAAGGTTAAAAAAGGACCAGCATTTGTTTAGGCCTATTTCTGAACAATTATTATAACGTTTAGTCGTTATAAAAATAAAAAAGTTATTTATACAAGGTTTTAAAAAAAATTTTAATTCGGATTTATTCTAAGTTCAAAATAAAAAAAAATATTTAATTTAATAAAAAAATTATATTATGTGAATTATCATTAATAATTATTTACTTTATTATTTAATTGCAATCAGTGGTGGATCTACCATTTGGGCTAACAGGCTTAAGCCCCCCCCTCGGGCCCCTAAACTTACACTAGATAAAACAGGCTCACGGCAAAAAGAAAAATATATATATATATATCCTATATATAAAACAATTTTAGAGAAAGTAAAAATTAAAAAATTAATAAATTTTTGTGCGGTAGTTTGGCCTACATTACTTTAAATGGACGGGTTTTGTTACTTTTCATTTGACCGTATAATGTAAGCGGTAAAACTAGTGGAAAGTTGGAAAACTTTTTCGAGACTTCGGACAGAACACACGAATTGAAACTACAACATTTTAACTCTCAAAATTGGTTTTCCCATACCCAAAAACATATGAAACGATACCCCATACAGAATTTTCAAAATGTTAATACAATATGTTCAAAATCTTGATCAAAAAACTTGACCCCGACGCGCTACGACTTTTAAACTCTCAAAATCAGTTTTCCCGTACCCAAAAACATATAAAACGATACCCCACACTATGTTTTCATAATTTTGACACAATAATTTGAAAATTTTGATCCAAAAACATTGACCCCGATACGCTACGACTCACGCTAGAAAGCTCAAAAGCTTTTTAACTCTCCGCAATAACATTAAGAAGATTTTGGTACCATCAGAAGTTTTCTACGACATCTGTGAGTGCTTATATTATCGTGTATACAGGAAAACAGACACACACAAAATTACCGCATGATTTCAATACTTCGGCATTCTAATGCGAGCCGAAGTAATTAATAATTATTATGTACCGGTATTATAAATGTAGTTTTAGCCCTAATTCGAATTCAAATAAATTAACCATTGTATTGGAGCTATGAGCCAGCAACCACTGCAATGGCAGAGAGAAGCTTTTCAGTTTTGAGACGTACCTGAGGAGCACAATGGAGGATTCCCGACTCAATGGCCTGGCCTTAGCCAATGTCTTAAAAGAGAGAGAAATTGACGTTGAAAATGTCATAAATGTGTTTTGTAAAAAAAAAAAGTAGACGTATGGTAATTGAAAATTGGGAGTGTGATTGAACATTTAAAAACATTAAATAAGGAACATATATTTATGTTTTTCATTTTTTTTTTTTATAAATAACATTGGTGTAATTAATTTACATTCTTTTGTTTAAAATTAATAAACCTTTTTAGATACTAAATGAAAAACAGTAACATGTGTAACAGAGGTTTTTAAATTGATTTATGTGTTAATAATTATAAAGTACAATGAACCACATTTATTTCTAACTAAGCATAAAGAAATAAGTCAGTAGGATTTATATTTGAAAGTGCTTTTGTGTTGTTTACTGCTTAACTTCTTGGGGCACTGTTACGTTCAGGCACAAAATGAAGATGAATCATTAGAATAATTACATTATTACTTAATTTCCTTTCTTGTATGATTCAGGCCTTTTTTGAAAATATTAGTTTTGTATTTAAATGTAGTCTGTACAGTATCTGCAATAACAGCCGTTAATAAAACATGATTTAATAGTATATTTCATCACTAGAACCGAAAGTGACGCTTTTCGATACGAGTTAAACGACCGAGGCGAAGCCGAAGTTGAAAAATGAGCGAGGATCGAAAAGCCACTTTTGGCCCTTGTGATGAACGATACTTTTCATCACACTGTGATTAATAGTATTAATAATAAATTTCATAATTTTTTTTTCAAAATAACCTATTGTTTGTCAAGAACATTCTTGAAGTATAATGACAACATAGTTTACGTTTACAGCACTAACTAAATTATTGAGATCAGCTGATTTTAATATCAATAGCGATACAAATAAAAACCTTCCTTAATTCTAAGAATTTATAAACATTGATTTTTAAGGAAAAGTTTATCTTGTCTTTGGTGTTTTATTCTGTCATTAATATTAATAGACACAATATACTACTACTGATACAGGTACATGAATAAACGTACTGACGTACTTTTTTTAAATAATAAGTTAAAAGTTTATTTAGTATCAAAATGAAGTTTTTGGTGTTACTCACGTTTTTTTCTTTGTTAAAATCGTTATCATATCTAATAAATTAATAAGATGACATTTCAAATCCTAATAATTATTGTTAGCGCTACTGGGGTTATAATTTATAACTAATTTAGAAATCGGCAAAACTCTCCAGCTGATTTTGCCGATCTAGACCGAGAAAGCGCTATTTTCAATACTCACAGCTGATATTGAAAGTGACTATTTTGACAGTGTGATGAAAAGGGTTTTTCCTTTGTTATGATTTTTGTAGTCTTAAACTGCATTAAAATTACGTTTTTAGAGGCTATTTTTTTACAAAATTTTTGAGGGCCCCCCGGTTGTATTTAGCCCTCCCTTTTGCTCAATCCTAGATCCGCCCCTGATTGCAATAGAAAACACTCTTTAATAAAATCTCTTTACTTCAAAATCAAAATAAAAACACTTACATAACCTAAAACTTTGTTTGTTTACCTTTAGACATCTGTCAATTCACATATGACCAGTACCTATGCTACATGAACATCATCTGTGACTATATTGCGCCATATTGCATGCTTATGTCATAGCACAGATCTTGCATTGCACAACACTGCACCATGATTTAGGCTGCAAATGATACCCTCTTCGCGCCAACATAATCATACATGAGCCATGTTTTTTAATTTCGCATATCATAACTTACAAAAAACCTTTACTTTACTGTAATTATCAATATTATCCGTGGCGAGGTTCGTCAATCTGCAAAAGTACTCACTAAATGGAATTGTGATAACAAATGAAAATTAAAACATCGTGGTGAACAACTCAGAACGTTTACTCCATCATGTTGCAAGTTGCCTTACAACAATAAAAACTATCAATTAACATAAGACACAAAACATAACTTTACAATTAATTTAAAACATACAACATACGAAAAATATCAAAGATGAGACACAATTTAAATTAGAATATTAGAAAAATGATTTTACTTGCAGACTGAAAAATTACTATACTCTACGTGACGAAGTTTACTAAAACTGTTATTTAAATATTATTTTTTATACTTGCATATTGAAGATGGGTCCACATATCACTGTTCTTTTAACACAATTCACAAATTCTGTATGCACAAACTACAAAGATGGTAACCACATGGTCGTGAAATACTTATCACTTCAATCCTGTCGAATTACTCGCAGAATTTTTACGCCGAAGTGTACAAACTCTGTACCACTACTTAACTTGCCTTTAGGTTACAACTTTTTATACCAAGTCACCAAAAACTCATTATTTTAACGAAAAAATGTAGACCTCTACATTTACTAGAACTCACTCTCGGCCATATTTACGAAAGAAGTGACGAATCCACCTTCGGAAATCTTCATCACACGCTCAATCAGCACTGCTATATTGGTAAATTAAATCTATTTCCTTCTTTCACTACAGAAATTTGTGTCATACATGATTGTGTGATATAGTTCTTTTATTAACTATTTAATTGCGTTATAAATGTTCTTTATGTGATTACTCTTTTTATTTTGGTTTTAATACGCACTGTTCTTATTTATTGTTTATTGCTTACACTTTTCTATCACCAATGTCCAATGTCTTATATATATATATGTATATAACAATGTGTAGTACACTTTTATCGATGTTCATTTACAAACGATGTATTTTATTATTTTTTAAGTTTAAGTCTGCTTTATATATTTATTAAAGATTGCTTTATTTATTTATTAAAATGTTATTAAAATTTATTTACCTTGAGTCTCTTTATTTATATATATGTGAATATAATTTAATCAAAATAGTTTACTTGATCTTGCTTCTCTCATCAATCTATACTTATAAAGCCAAGTACCACTCATTAATTGATTAATTGACTGATCACCATAACCATACAAAAACCATACAACCTAGGAACTTGAAATGTGGTACACATATTGCTCATAGGCACTAGAGGCGCACTAAGACAAGATTTTAAAATATTTGGCCTGTAAGAGTTGAAACAACCCCTAAAACAATAAATAATGTTTGTTATATATCTCAAAAATCTTACCTCCTAGGAACGTGAAATTTGGTACAGTATACGTATTTGTCATAGGACAAATAGGCAAGAGGCGCACTAAGAAAGGATTTTAAAATACTTAGCCTATAAGGGTTGAAACAACCCCTAAAACAATAAATATTGTTTGTTATATATCTCAAAAACCTTACCTCATAGGAAAGTGAAATTTGGGATACGTATTTGCCATAGGCATCAGAGGCGCACTAAGAAAGGATTTGTAAATATTTGTCCTGTAAGGGTTGGAACAACCCCTAAAACAATAAATATTGTATGTTATATATCTCAAAAACCCTAGCTCCTGGAACGTGAAATTTGGTACACATATTTTTCATAAGAGCTAAAGGCCCACTAAGTAAGGATTGTAAAATATTTGGCCTTTAAGGGCAGAAACAACCTCTAAAAAAATAAGTATTGTATGTTATAATTTCCTTAAAGCTAGAAAACTAAAAATTTTTATATTTATTTCTTACTAGATAGATATAAAAATTAAACCAGTTTTACATTTTGTCACGTTCTGCTAAGGGGTGACAATGTAGTAACAACCCCTAAAATTATAAATATTAATTTAATACAGCCTAGGAACGTGAAATTTGGTATACATATTGCTCAATAGGTGTTAGAGGTGAACTAAGAAAGGATTTTAAAATATTTGGAACAACCCCTAAAACAATAAACATTGTTTGTTATACTTTCCTTAAAGCTAGAAAGCTGAAATTTTGTAGATTTATTTCTTACAAGATACATATAAAACCAGTTTTATCACGTTCTGCTAAGGAGTGAATATTTAGTAACAACCCCTATAACTATAAATAATAATTTAATACCGCCAAGGAATGTGAAATATTTGGTACACTTATTGCTCATAGGCGCTAGAGGCGCACTAAGATAGGTTTTTAAAATATTTGGTCTTTAAGGGTTAAAACATCCCCTGAAACAATAAATATTGTTTGTTTTACATTCCTTAAAGCAGAAATTTTTAAGATTTATTTCTTACAAAGCACACATGAAAATTAAATGCGTTTTACATTTTGTTACGTGTTGCTAGGGGTAAAAATGTGTTAACAACCTCTAAGAACAATAAATTTGTATATTTTCTTTAAAGCTAGAGCTGAAATTTTGTAAATATTTCTTACAAGATACATATACAAATTAAACCAGTTTTATATTTTATTATGTGCTGCTAAGGGTTGAAAATGTAATAACAAACCCTAAAAACAGTAAATATTGATTGGAATTCTTTCCTTAAAGCTAGAGAAATGAAATTTTGAATTTATTAATTTTAAGAAAATATTTTAGACGCAAGCTGATCAAAACTATCCCGATCTATGCATTCACATATTAAAGACGTATCTGGGTGATCTGCAAACATCCAGCTAAGACTGTGATTTACCAGTCTGTAGATATAGGGGTTGAAAAAAAAGACGCTCTTCACTCTGAATTTTTTTATTGGTTTTATTTATTTAGCACACATACCGTGATGAAAACGATTGACGGGCTGCCAGTGAACAAGAAATACCAAACTAATTGAATATACATGTTATAATTCACTTTCGTGAAATAATAGATGAAAGAAAATGAGAGAAAAATATGCAATTAATATTATGAATCATGGAGATGCAACAAACAAATAAGTCATCAGTAGCCAGTAGTTCAAATCTATTTTGTGTTAGGGTTTTAGGAATAGTTCCTATTTGCCTTGGTAAGGTTTTCCTGCGATTTGTCACAATGAATAGTCCAAAAGAATCATGTACAGTAGAGCCGCGGTTATTCAGGTAATGTGGACCGAGGGTACCTCGGATAACACGGACTCTGTCAAAAATCTAGAGGGAAACGTACGGTATACTGGTGAAATCAATAAAAACGTGGTCAAAGATGTGAAAAAAGGTTTTATCAAATGAAAAAACTAAAGACCAAATATAAATAAAATACAAAATGATAAAAAGACATACATATAGGCAACAGTACAGTCATGTTCTAGATAAAAAAGATTACTAAAGAAGCCCATAAGTGCTTTCTGTTTAACGGAACTCACTTGCTTATGCGCCGTATCTATTTTTACAATTCTGGTTTTAACAGGTTTACACTGCACATTGCCATAACACAGCGAGTATGAGTTTTATTGAACAACGTGACATTTAGTGAAAAAGCATTAACAAAATTGTATTGATGATTAGCAAAACATCCAAATGAAAATAAAATACAAATAAAAAATGATAAAAAGACATACATACATAGGCTACATTTCATGTTCTAGTAAACAATTATTTTTTTGAAGACGTTCATAAGTGTTTTCGGAACTCACTCGCTTGAAAACTAAGCAAACGATATGCAGTATGACACATGCAAAGTTTTAAGAGTGAGGGTTTACTTGATACTGAATCAATCTACTGTATTCACAAAACCTAAAGAAGTGTGAGAGAGGAGGTAAGCCGGGTAGGGTAGAAGTTAGACACATTAGAAGGTCGGATAAAAGCAGGAAGCAGGTGCAAGATAAGAAATGATGACATCACCATCGCGTAAACAATAATCACAGATGTTAGTCTAGTCTTACTACGCTACTAAGTGTATCCCACTACCCGATTAATATTATTGTTTATATAGTTCACTACTTATAAATAAATTATGATATTTATTTAGAAAATCTATTATTTACTTGAATAAACAGTACTTGTACCGGTCAAAATACCTTAAAACGTAAAAAATCTTAATCCTATTGATGATTAGCAAAGTGTTGGAACTACTGTATTTATTTATTCAACATTGGTTTCTTGACAAATATTATAGTAATCACAATTGTAACAATACTTACATCCATACAAACAGCTAAATACAAAAACATTTACTAACAATGTGGCTGATTGGAAAAGGCACGCAGCCCTCGTCCCTGCTCAAAAATTCACCCAGCGAGTAAAAGCCACCTGCCAGCAACAGCCGTTTTAATTTCTTCTTCAAATTATAGTAATCATCAACTCTTTTACGAGACTCTGGGAGTCTGTTGAAAAGTGCTATTCCAGCTTGAGCGGGTAGTTTTTTGTGAAGATTCAATCTGTGTTTAGTTAATCTTAGATCATCACGTTTTCTGGTGGAATATATGTTAAAATCCCTGTTGTGAGCTATGAAGCTCTTAAACCGACAGAACAATATAACTTCCGTTATATATAAGCAAGGAAGTGTTAAAATCTTCTCAACTTTAAAAGCTTCCCTACATGATCGGCCAATGACTAAGTTTGCAATCAAACGAACCGCTTTCTTTTGCAAAACAAACAATCTTTGCATTTGCTGCACACCTGAATTTCCCCACAGTACAATTCCGTAATTTAGGAGGGGAAAAATTACACCATAATATGCAGATTTTATGGTATGCTTACTACAGCCATTTTTTACCAGACTCCAGAGAATGAATATCTTAGATGCCATTCTCTCACATAGTTGACTCAGATGGTCCGACCAAGTCAGTCCTCTGTCAATGGTCACACCCAAGAAACGCACAGATCTGACTTCTTCAAGTAACTCATCATTCAAGAAAATATTAGGACTTTAGTCTCTTGACTTTACACTTAGATTAAAATGCATGTAATTGGTCTTCTTGGGATTTATTTTAAAATTAATATTATTAAAAAACTGGGAGACATTGCAAACCTGCTCAAAGCAGATAATTTCGAACTCATTTGACAACTTGGCACGGAAAGTAAGAGTTGTATCGTCCGCATGTTGGACCACATTTTCAACCTTGAGGGAATTTGACAAGTCAATGATATATAATAAGAACAAAACTGGGCCAAGTATAGATAAATCCCTGGGGGACTCTGTACCTGAGCTCTAATTGATTTGAAAACACACCAGAGATCATAACCTGTTGTGTTCTATCTGTCATATAAGACTTTATACATGATTGTTAGCCTCCTGAACTGTAATTAGTATTAAGCTAGGTTAGGTACCGTCAACAGTTCTCTTCCGAAACTGGCCATCGCTAAATAAAGGACACAGAACTGTTGACAGTATCTAAGTTATGTAACCTACCTTAATATAAGACTTGATTTATCTTAATGGAAGACCCCTTATGCCAAAGTTTTCAAGTTTATTAATAAACACTTGAAAATCGACACTATCAAAAACTTTCGTAGGATCAGGAAAACACTGAGTGCTTATTCCCCCTTATCTAAGCTGTCGACTGTTAGGGGTGGAAATCTTAGTTTAACTGCCCAGGGTTCTAAATGACGGATCACTATAAGGTTCAAGGATTATAATAATAGAAATCAACCAATTCATATACCTTGCAATTCTTATATTTTATAATCGAGTGGTTCAGTGGTAGAATGACACTATTTTAACAATTAACTAACAACTACAATACCTAACTGACTTTACATCAAATAACAACATCTACTGACTTTACATTAAATAACAACGCTAACTGACTTTACATTTAAATATCAACACTACTGATTCTATCTATAATTACTATTAATTATATCCCAAGACGAAACACTCACAATAGCAATGACCAAAACACAGTTCTTAAGATATGAATATTAGACAGTCTGTTTGCCTACCTTCTGTACCAGTACTCCCCAAGTATGTTTCAGCTGGATCCGTCGAATACTATAGGCTTCGGCCTACACCGTATATCTTTCCCAAAACACTGCCCTGTCCCATCAACAGGGCTCCCGGCCGTCTTCCAAAACTATCTGGCCCCATATCTAGGTCAGTAGGGCCCTTTTATAGTGAACTGAGTTGACATAACTAGGTATTTAAAGTATGCCTAGCTTCTGTCAGCACTTACACAATATTTTACAGTCTTACCCAACCATGTTCTATATTCTGTGTTCTCGCCTTGGGACTTATAAATCTTAAACTACTCTTTATTACATGTGATTATTAAATAATTCCTAATCCTACTCTATTAATCCTAACACGACTACAAACGAAATAAAATTAACAATAGCATCTATTGTTGCTCTTCCTTTCCTAAACCCATACTGACAATCTGCAATAAAATTATATTTATTAAAATAATTGCAAAGTCTTAATAAAAAAATCTTTTCAATCACTTTGCCAAAAACTTCAAGTAGTGAGATAGGTCGGTAATTGTTTACGTCATTTGGATCCCCCTTTTTATAAAGTAGAATGACTTTAGCTGCCTTCAACGGTCCCGGAAACACTCCACTCTCAAAAGAGGCATTGATCAGACCCGAAAGAGGCCCCACTAATACATCTACGCACTGCTTAATAATCCACATTGACAGACCAAACATATCTGTTGATGCTTTTGCTTTAAAATTCATTATCACTTTCTTTACCTCCTGCTCACTTACAGGAAAAAGCATCATGGAAGAACACTGATGCAAGGAATATTGACTATACTTTAAAGGGCCTGCTGGTTTTGCCACCTCTGCAAAAAAATTATTGAAAATATCTGCAACTGCAGCTGGCTGAGACACTTTTTTATCACAATAGTTTAAAGTAATTTGGGAAGGATGGTATTTTCCCCTTTTAAAACCATTAATAATATCCCATGTAGTTTTAGTGACATTATTTGAGTTCTTTATTTTCTTATTTATCTCATATACCTTTGCATCCTTTAAAACCCTCCTTTAAAGAGTATATAACTCTTTTGTAGTTTTTAAAGTAGGTTTTAAAGCTTTTATCATTTGAAAATTTATTTAACCGGCTTAACAGCTTCAACTTTTCTCTTGATACTAGGTTTTCTTTTGTAACCCATACATTTTTCTTCAACTTATCCCTTTTCACAACCCTTTTCACCCAGGAACATGAAATATCTAAAAGATAATTAAAAGTGTCAATGAAAGAATAGGGATGGGTCGATTCTCAAATTTATCGATTCCGATACCGATTCCGATTCCAAGAAATCGATTCCCGATTCCGATTCCATCAATTCCAATTACCATAATTGTAAAGGGAAGTAAACATTGTTATTCAATTTTAACTGCATGGTTTTTTGACTTTAATGTTATTTGTTAATATTGTTATTGAACTAAGAGGAACTTGCATACAACTGCCGATTTGGATTCATTAAAAAATGTATACATTTTTTCATTATACTGCACCGAAAAAGCTGTTTTCTATACCTGTGCACATAGACGTAGAAAACACAGACATGCAAGTCCTTATTTTCCTTGCACAATACTGTAAAATCAGCTGTGTAGGGATCAGTAAATTTACCGTTCTCCAGCTGATTATACAAATTAGAAAAATGTATCAGTTTTAAGTAAACAGCTGATTTTTACCATTCTCCAGCTTATTTTACAAATAAGAATAAACATCAGTTTTATGTAAACAGCTGATTGATTTTGTCAATGGAAATATAACAGAAAAATCAAACAAGTTTAATCGTTTTTTTTTTATAAAAAGATATTTTGATTAAAAATATGTTTCTTTTTCGGTGTAGTATAATGATAAATATTGTACGTAACTCTTCCGGTAAGTTTTTCCGTGCTTGCACATGAAAATCTGTTTATCATGCTCGCTCGAAAAAACCCTATTTACCGGTCTTGTAACGTAATGTACTATTAAAGAGTAGGGGTTTAACTTTTTAAGGATAACTTAAGAACAGAAAAACCAAATAAAATAATTCGACCACGCAGCTGGACCGCTGACGTGAGTTGAGCAAATTTCCAAAATTAAGTTTATATGCCTATGTTTTAGGGTTTCAACCAACAATTTGGGAAATAGGTCTACTCACGAAGGCGTTGAACAGCTGTCTGTGTGTACGCAATATATTATTAGAATTAGTTTACGCCTAGTGGCATCGCGAGTTTGCACCACTTGGCTTCGAACCGGGTACTTTTATGGTATTTTAAGTTTTGGTCGATTTTGGGCGAACCAAGCGAGCTATAAGGTTGCGTAAAAAAAACAAAATGTGCAGAATAACATCCTACATTTACATTTTCAGAAAAACTCTAAAAAAATTTCATTCTCCTAGTCAAAATCTCAAAAAATAGTTACTTCTGGTCATAAAACGTACTTCCGGTTGTTGGATTTTTTTGGCTAACTAACTCATCCAAGCCACACAGACTACCAACACGTGTACCAAATTTGGACCAAATCGAACTTAAAATGCGGCCGCTAGAGTGCGAACACATATATATATATATATATATATATATATGAATTTTTTGACACCCCAAAACGTGTTCTAGGGACCATGATCGGTGCTCATTTGCTACTCCCGACCTTGGGTCTCACCATAAGGGCCACTGCAATAGCTCATTTTTCCTATGGAAATTCGCTAATAAATATCAGTAGGGAAAAATGTAAAACATTCTTAATTTGATGTATGTAGGCATTTTCCAAGTAAAAAGTTTCCTTTGTTAAGTAAATGCTTCTTGTTTTATTTTTGACAATGCGTAGTGCGTAGGCTGTTATTTGCAGGGGTGCAGAAAATGTTTTAGCACACAACATTTCCCCAGAACACACTTTTTTTCACTAAAAATTTCCCCAAAATTGATCGCTATTCGCTACAGATGCACCAGACATTAACACAGTTTGTTTTTCTATTTCCACATATTTATTGACCTTATGTTATAATAATTTTTATTATATTCATTATAAATTCCAATATAAATCTTCAAAAAAATAATAATAGTATTATGTTTACTTAATTAACTATGGTGAAATTATATATCTACAGTGAAATATCTTCAGATGGTCCCAAAAGGTTTAAAACTAACAAAATACAACTAGATTATTGCTATTTTATTTTGTTTAAAAGTAGGCCTAAGCCGTATTACACTGTAAAATAATTTATAAAATATGTTTTATAAAAGTTCTTTGACAAAGATCTTTGATAGTGTAATGGGCCATCTTTTATAATATATTTCTTTTATAAAATTTAAGAGGTTGGCATTTTACCTTTTTATAAAATGTTAGATACATTTTTACCTTTTAGTACAAGTCCAAAATGTTTTATAAAAGAGAATCACTTTTCAAATCTTTTATAGTAGGTGGATACCATCTTTTATAAAACATATTTTATAAAATATTTTACAGTGTAAAACGGGCCTAATACTTAAGTGGTTAAAACAAAGTTAAATGTTCTGTTTAATTAGTTAAAATTCAATTACCAAATTACCTACCACAATCACTACTGAAAATCGTCCGGACAGATCACAGGAATTGAAAAAAAATTAAACTTAACAATTACTTTTCATTTGTTACATTTAATTAAAAAGTAAGTGATCCCGACACGCTACGACTTTTTAACTGTGAAAATCAGTTCACCCATACCCAAAAAAACATAAAACTTTCCCCTCATTGTATTTAAAAAATGTTTATCCAAAAACGAGACCCCGACTTGCTACGACTTTTTAACTGTCAACATCGGTTTTCCCGTACCCAAAACCTTATAAAACGTTACCCTACACTGTATTTTCAAAATTTTGATCATAAAACGTGATCCCGACATGCTCCGACTTTTTAAATGTCAAAAATCTGTTTTCCCGTACCCAAAAACATACAAAACGATACCCCATACTAAATTTTCAAAATGTTGATCCAAAAACGTGATCCCGACGCGCTACGACTTTCTATCTGTCAAAATCGGGTTTCCCGTACCAAAAAACATATAAAAATGGTACCCCACACTGAATTTTGATTAAAAAACGTGATCCCGACGCGCTACGACTTTTAAATGTTAAAAATCGGTTTTCCCGTACCCAAAAACATACAAAACAATACCCCACACTGAATTTTCAAAATGTTGATGCAAAAACGTGATCCCGACTCGCTATGACTTTCTAACTGTCAAAATCGGGTTTCCCGTACCCAAAAACATATAAAATGATACCCCACACTGAATTTTGATTCAAAAACGTGATCCCGATGCGCTAAGACTTTTAAATGTCAAAAATCGGTTTCCCGTACCCAAAAACATATAAAACGTCACCCCACACTGTATTTTCAAAACGTTGAACCAAAAACGAGACCCCGACGCGCTACGACTTTTTAACTGTCAATATCGGTTTTCCCGTACCAAAAAACATATAAAACGATACCCCACACTGAATTTTCAAAATGTTGGTCCAAAAACGTGACATTATGAAAATGGGTCCGCCTCACGCTAGAAAGCTCAAAAGCTTTTCAACTCTCCGCAATAAAATTACGAAGATTTTAGTACCAACAGAAGTTTTTTACGACGTCTGTGAGTGCTTATACCGTGTATACAGGAAAACTGACACAAAAAATCATCGCATCATTTCAATACTTCGGCATTTTATTAATGCAAGCCGACGTAATAAAAAATGAGTACGCCCATCACATTGTACGCAATTTACTGATAAAGACTGATTTCGAATTTCGGTAAAAGAAAATTAAAAAACATCGGTAATACCAATACATTAAGTATCGTTTAACGGTATCATAATAATTATTTTTTAATACCCAACGAATGTATTTGAACGCCCGTCAAGAATCAGGAAACTGTCATTCATCAACCGGCACAAAAATATCGTATCGGCGGCTCGGCCGTACGATATTTTGTGCGGTGAAGATTAATGTCGTATCACGGCTGCACCGTACGATATTTTGTGCGGTGAAAATTAAATAGGAACCCTGTCCGACTTGCAACAGAGAGCAGACAACACACTTTGTGAGTGTGTGTGTTGATGTGTTTGTATATGTATCATACAAACCGATTAAGCTGACCTTTGTGCCCATTCATTTCTTATCTATTTTTCTCCAAAATAATTATATTTTCCTTATTTTTTTTTATTTTTCCCCGGCCAAAATTTCCCCAGCTCAGTCCCAATTTCCCCCGAACCTCGTTCGGGCGTTCGGACATATTCTGCAGGCCTGGTTATTTGTACAAAAGAAGTAAAGTCAGGTAGGCTCAAGGTCAACCAGTTATGGAGTCATTTCTTATCGTGTCTATTTATAGAATTAGGGTGTCTACTGTGACGAAAACTAACACATTTTATAGATCAGTAATGAAAGTTTAAAGTAATAATTCTATTTGTTTTAGGTCGGATAAAATATTTTGGACATTTTTGGGACTTACGTTACCCGTATTTATGATTTTTGTAGAAGTCCCGACGGAATACCTTTGTTTTACTTGTTATTCATTCCCGAAAATAGCTGCATTTAATTTCCACTTTTTCCGAATTTTACAACTGCCATCTAAATTACATTTTCGCGGACCTTAGCCATTGTAATTTAAATTAAGGTTTACGCCGGCGTTTTCTAAAATTAGCGCTAATAATATTCGGCGTCGTATTTTTTTGACGACATTCATCATTTTATTTAAATAACATTTCACCAATGTTCATGTCCATAAAATTGGCACAAATTGTATTCTGGCATCGATTTTTTGCAGGCATTCACTGTGGTACTTAAATTATGTTTTAATGCTATTGTATTTAACGCATTGTTTTTATTAAATTGGACTAGGTTAATTGTATTTGGGTAACAATTTCTTATATGCACATTCCATTTTTCTCGTGAGTAGGTTTATTCGCGGACATACGCTGTTGTATAATTGCGATTGAACCGTCATTTTATAAAATTAGCGTTAATGATATTCGGACGTCGCATTCTTTTGCGCACATTCGGCATTTTATTTTAAATAATATTTCACCAGTGGCATAAATTAGACAGAAATTGTATTCGGGCATCGATTTTTTTTGCGGACATTTACTGTGGTACTTAAATTATGTTTTTTAACTGATATTTCATACATTTTGCCTAATTGTATTCGGGTTTCGTCATCTTTGGTGAAAACTCAATGTGATATATTAAATTACGTTTTAACACCAATATTTCATGAAATTACTGCTAATTGTATTCGGGGCATTCGGGCATTAATTTCTTCCATGAACATTCCGTTTTTTGTTGATAGGTGTCGGTATGGACCCATTCCTGGTTTGCAAACACACAAGTAATCGCTATTAACGGCTAGAAGTAACGGTACGGCTACTTCGGCTACTCTATTACTTTGGTGCAGTGTAGATTCTTCGAATACTTTGTACTGGAATGAAATGGGATGTAATGACTAATATAACGAGGAAATATAAACCGGGGCCGTAGCAATCGGCGTACCGAACGTATTTGCAGAGATTGGTGGTGGCCGGGCTCGGAATCAATGGAATCGGAATCAACTCGATGCCGATTCCAGTGCCGAGAATCGGTGGAATTGACTTTTGCAATCGAGAATTGACCCATCCCTAAAAGAAACCCATGTCCCATCAACAGTACCAGCAACCACCATGTCCGCCCAAACTGCCCCCGAGAGAAGGGACCCCAGAAACCATATATTATCAGGCCTCAGAAGCCTTTTCCATTGACTGGGAATAAACTCAACAACTGGAGTATCATTACTGAAAACGACACCAACCGCGAAATGGTCCGAGAGACCAGTCTCCGTGACGGCGACTGAGACCTTATCCAAGATAAAATTTGTTACTATATTGTCGATTGCCGTCGCTAACATAGCCGTCACATGCATGGGCGAATCTACAAGCCACCTAAAATTATAGGATGTCAATAAATCTTTAAAAAATTGTGTATTTTTATGGCCTGCACCAGCACATTAATGTTAAAATCTCCAATGATCACAAAATTTCTATTATTGCCTAAAAGCTGGAGTAGAATTTTTTCAAAACTAAACAAAAATAGATTTATATCTCCACTTGGAGAACGATAAACACCACC
>JAGFPH010000003.1:2518078-2534063 GCA_018207615.1 Philaenus spumarius
AATTTAATTGAATTTCTGTTGTAGATAATATTATTTCTAACAAAAATCATTACTCCCCCACCCTTGTCTACTGTTCTACAAAAATGATTTCCTAATTTGTAATTAGGAATGCATAAAAAATCAATTTCATTTTGTCTAAAACCTTGTTCTGTTAGGATTAATACATCAGGCTCATATTCATCACATAACAATGTTAATTCTTCAACCTTATTTCTAGCTGATTGTACATTCAGATGAATTATTTTTAACAAATGATCAGATAAAATTTCCCCTTCTATACTTTCCACTTACATAAGTTTCACTGTAGGTTCTTTAAAAACTACACTATCTTTAATCAAATCAAAGCAAGCAATTAATTATAAAAAGCGACAAAAAAGAAAATTTTAAATAAGTTGTAAATTAAAAAATAGTGTTATAAAATCATCATACAATAAAATTGAATCAAGCATACAATTTCAAGGTAATATCTAACCATAGTTTAATTCCATTTTAAAGACGAATAATCTAAATTTGAACTTTGTCTAAGCATCTGTGATATTTTGAACTTTTTAACTAACAATTTTGATTCTAAATTTTAAACTCAAATTAATTAAATATTTTGTATTCAACTCTAAGGAAATTTAGTAGATAAGATTTTATTTTGAAATATAAGAGATAAAATAATAAAGAAATAAAATTGTAATTTGTTTGTGCTTACATTTAAAATGTTATAAAATAACAAAGAACTCTTTTTTTTTAATTATAAAAAATATATTATAAATTTAGCAACCAACATACTGGCTTGATAAAATTTGCAATTATTTATATGTTAATTGGAAAAATAAGCAATACTGAAGAATGGTTATAAATACCTTGTTTGTCAAACAATCCTTATTATAACCATTTATATATAAATATAACAATCCAATAGGCTACAATGAATTCTATAATACTGAAGAAGGTTAATATTTAAATTAATATACAGGGAGTTCAGAAAAAGGGTTCCAAGAATTCAGGGCATGATTCCCCATATCAAAATAAGACGAAATGTTTCAATAAACATAGGTCCAAAAATGCTCCGTTTTCTGTCTAGCCGCCATTTTGTGTTTCTTACAAAATAATTCATATCTAGAGAAATATTTGACTGATTGATTTCAAACTTGGCATGAAGTTTAACCTAACAATGATCTATCGCAAGAAAAATAAGCGATTATATCCAATCATGCGTTTCAAAATGGCGACTGTTTGAAAATTTCAAATTTAAATTACTCAAAAACCGTAAATTTTAACAAAAATGTCAAGACGCCTTTTTTGTAGCCCTTTTGATTCCCTATCGGATGGTGTAACTATCAAAACAATGGATGAAGGATAATAGTTCCATGTCACAAAATCTGGTTTTAATTCAATTAATTTAAAAAATATTCAATTACACAAATTACAAATAGTATTGATTGCATATTAAAGTTTGTAAATTTTTTTAATAAATATATATATGTATATATCTTTGATTGCAATGCCTCGGGAATTGGTTGGTCGTGCTGCCTTAAACAAGTTATCCTAGAACGCAAAATGTAGTTAATTGTAAACAGATTTTAATTTGATAAAAGTTCTCTGTATTTGAAGTAAATTAAAAGGTTTGTTCGTTGTTTTAGATTGATTTCTATTAGTCCAAGATAACAGTTAAAGTTTGTATCAAGTTTAATCAATTGTTTATAAAAGTGTATGATTTGATTTTAATATTATAATGCACTTGTACTTATCAGTTTTCTGTTTAAATATCCAATAGTCACAGTTCGTTTCACTTTAAAAACTTTTAGCACACACAATTACATTTTACCGTTCACTTCAGGTATCACTGAAGAAGCGACGCTTGAATTTGGCTTCAGTGTTCTTTTTCCTGATTGGTTGATGATAACCCGCTTTTATTTCCAAAATCCAATAGTCTTTCTTCAGTAGCCTCGCTCAGGGTTTTGTTTTTGCTTTAAATTCATTGCATGAGTCCTGGATTTTGTATTAATCGGGAGAAATAATGTTGTTTTTTATTATCGATGATGCATCCTTGCCGCTGGTTTTAAGTTACAGAGTTTAGACCTGATTTCAATGCGATATAATGATTGTATTTATTGAAACTAAATATTTTGACTATTATTTTAATATTTAACTAAACCTAAATATTATTTATACAGTTCTATTTTAATTCTTTAAGTTTCGTGGTCTTAGTCGGCATTGTGCATACTGCTTTGAGACGACCGGCCACCCATGGTTGTAAACCCTGTAAGGCATTGTTTCAACTTGGACTGAAATGTAAACAAACAAAATGGCTGCCTTATATCATTGTTTCTAACGTTATTGAAAATATATTGGTTGATTTCTAATTAAATATGCACTTTCCCAGTGTTTTAAATGAATACATTTTGATTCTTAATATTGCTAGAATGTCTTAAAATATAAATATATATCGAGAAAGTGTTGTGTGTCTGTGAGGGTGTAGGTGGGTGAGTGTGACTTTTGAGTGAATTTAGGCTAATTTGTTATGAATGATATCTTACAATTAATATGATTTACATTGATTTTCTAAAACTCATATAAACACATAAATGGTTGTTTTATCCTAAGTTTTAAATTATTATTTCTACTAGGTACTTTCTTTTCACTACCCAAACTCGCTCCGAACAATAATGTTTATTCTGTAGGCCTTTACTGCCAAAATTAAGATGAGCCACCAAGCATCACATTTTATTTTATCAACAACTAATTAATGATCAATATGTATATTCATAGATTTTTTACAAAACAATACCTAATTTATGACCAAAACATTACAACATTTTGTGGACGGATGGTGGGCATGTACTTACCAAGGCATTGAGGATCAACCTCTACACTATGAATAGTACAACGGTCCACGGAATACCTTCTTTTGTCTGCCGCAGTAAACACAGGTAATGCTCTGATCCTGAGACCTGGGACAGTCTTATTTGTTTTGAATTGCATTAGCAAAACTTTGTTTATATCCAAAAACACTTTATGCAGAATAATGGAATACTGTAACAAACACATTAAACAAATAATATATAGTTCAATGTTCAACTATCGTTTGTAGGATACTAACAGAAACTTCTGCTTATGTGACAATTAGTTACACAAGGCTTTTTAGTTACATTGCTTTTTAAATATTTAGAATATTTGAATATACAAGACATTTATAAATTCAAGCCCAGTTAAAATAAACATTCAACCTTAGAAAAATATGCATAGAGTTGAAAATGTATACAAACCTTCAAATCATCATTTCATATGAAAAGTAAAAAGTTCTCATTGGTGGTAAAAAATTATATGTATTGGTCATTATTTATTTAACAGTTGTATATTGGAATTCTTTGGGTCATTCTTATACCTGCATCCTTTCATTATCATGTCTTCGGTTTCATATTTACACAACAGTTTTAAATGTTTGTTTTGTGATGTTTAGAAAGAAATCTAATCAGCTGATGGTTACATTACAAGCAAGGGTCAGTGAACCAACAGCTGATGTACTGACGTAACACACATGTAAGAGAAAAGATGAATGAAAAGGTTGAGAAGGGAGAAGAGGAAGGATTGTGTTGGAGTAGAGAGAAAGAAGGGAGTTAATTGTGGGACTTGGTCACTAGCTTTGTTTGAAGACAGTTCATTATTTTATAGCAGACAAATAAAAAATATAATAGCCTACATAATCTACACTAATAATGAAGAAGAAATAAATTGTTAGCACCCATACTGGACTAATACAATAATAGCCAGTATTACAACAAAAACATCAAATCCAAACTCTGTAAACTATTCTACCTTTAGCCATTTGGGTGAGTCAACTACAACTATTCATTACTTCACATCAGATCAGCAGACTCTCTTTCTAAATTGGACTCCTTTAAAATTACCCACTAACTATTCATTACCTTCCTCAATCACAAAATCTCACCAAAAGACTATCTTATTTTAAATATAATATTTTAGCTTAAGTTCAAAAACTGAAATCATACGTCAATCATTCCATAATAATCACTCATCATTCATTAGGACTGAGTATAGAAAAAATAGTTAATTGTTTACCATTGTTTTAGTAATTAAGAATTTTATTAATTTGTTATTGACGCATTAATCAGTTCTTAAAACTTTTAGTTATATAACTATATTAACAAACCCTATTTCGATGTAAAAACTCAACTACGACGTTCAACAGAATGCACTAAGCGTCAAACACATTCAGACGGCCATACTGTTACGTTAATTAAGTTTAGTTAGTTTTAGTTAGAGTTGAATGAACCAGTTTAGGTGAATAGACACTTTCCGACATACCAGGTAGAGTAAGTAGACCAATAAACAACAAAGCAAGTAAAACTGAGGAGGGGGAAAAAAGTTATAAATAGGGGGGAAGGACAAAAACCGGGGTCTGTTGGCCAGTAGTGAAGTGAGGGAGAGAACGTGACTGGTAGGAACCGAGCTACCTGGGGTTCAAGGAAGATAAAACAGGTGAGAGTAACCTTGTGAATGTTTTGGGATTGAGATATAATAGTAGATTAAATTCTTTGGGTTATTTAAGGTAAAATTTGGGATACTCAATATTGTTTCAGTCTTTTGAATTCAGTTTTACTTGCGAGTTGGATATTGTAATTAGTTAAAGAGTAAAAGTTAGCCAAAGGTTTTAGGATCGATATTATTTTAGTGTTAAATATATAAGTTTATGAGATCTGAATATAAAGTGAATATAATTAGATGCTTGTATCTTTTCAAATCCTCTCACATTCTAGTATAATAGTTAGCCAAGCGGGTTGTATAAGGAACATTCATTGGGTCCCGTAACAAATGGTGGAGGCGCCGATTTTTAGGTCTTTACCTAAATTTACTTAATTATAATAACCTTGCTTATTATTTTTATCTAATTATAGTAACTTTACATCTCAAAAAATATAAAAGTTTGAAGTTTTTAGAGTGCAGATTGTTATGATTTTTAGCATTATTTTGTGTGAGAAGAGAGCTTGGTTGTAGACATTTATTTGAATTAAGTGTTGCTTTGAACCTGTGAGTTTGTATTAAGGGTCGGCTCTAGCTGTCGGCCATGTTGGTTGACACTCCATAAGACCAATGTTAAATTAAAATCCAAATTTTTCCTTTATTTTTGATCGGATAATTATGAACGATATGTCATTTTAAAGCTATGGCCAATACGCATGCAAATGGCTTTTCCAAAATTAAGAAAAACATTTTGTTTAATATTTATTAACAATTTAAAAAATTGATTTTTAATATTTTTTTATGTTTTCACTATTAATTATAGCGAAAAAGTACCAAGCCATTTGCATGAAGAATTTCGTCCCCAAGAGTTTGGTATTTTTTTTAAAACGCTATTTGAACAACTGCGGGTTTTAAATGGATTTAGGCTGAGCAATGTCCGTGTAACCTACCGCCACTATAGGGTGACTTTAAATATTTTTTTACGTTGTAACTATTAATTATAGCGAAAAATTACCAAGCCATTCGGATGAAGAATTTTGTCCCCAAGAGTTTGGTATTTTAAAAAAAACGCTATTTGAACAATTGCGGGTTTTAAATGGATTTAGGATGAGCAATGTCCGTGTAACCTACCGCCGCTACGCTGGAGCCACAGGTTGCTTTCTGTTTTACTAGAGCCGACCCTTAAGGTTTGTGTGGCTATACTGAGTGGTAGCCTATATTTGTTTGAGAACATTTTATGTTTTTATATTAGGTACATTTTGAGCGTTTTTATTTTGTATTGTATTTAGATTATATTGTTGTTGCCTAAAGGGAGGGGAGATTAAGTACTTTGAAAATCTTTAGTGTGAGAGTCTTTAAGGGTAAATATTTTTTAAAGTGTACTTTTGAGTAGGATATTTTGTGTTTTTTATTGCAGGTTGGCGTGACAGGTTTGTGTAGTTTAAGTATATATCATGTGCTTGGATTAAATGTATTTTATGTGTGTTTTTTTTTGTCGGAAATTTTGCAAATAGGCGGTATTTAGTGTTTTTTTTTTTTTTTTTTTGCTAGGGTATGTTAGGTAGACTTAACAGATAAATTTAATTAAGTATTGCGGAAAGCTAGTGGATATGGAGAAACTGGCCGTAGGCAATATTAATTAGAGAACTGTTTCGTCAACGTTAGGACAAAATTGCGACACGGTCATCGACACTAAGAGGAATTTGCTGAGCACGGGCGTTGACAGAGACTATCAGTCTAGGATACGTGTTTAGTTTTCTTTAATTTGAGCAGCGTTAAAACAGTTAAAAGAGCGAAATGGATATGGAACAAGGAAGTTTGCCATTTTACAACCTGGGAACATTTAAGAAATTTCCGAGGATATTTTTGCCCACATAAGCAGATTCGATCGCGCGGCTAAAGCAAATAACTGGCTGGATGAGAAAAAGGTTATTTCTTTCCCATGTACTTGGATGAGGTAGCTTTGTTTTATTTTGAAAGGAAAAATAAAAATGTGAGGTGGGGGATGCCAATAGTGCTTTTCTCCAAGCTTTTGCACCTACAGAGAGTAAGGAGTTATTGTTGATGCAATTGAATGGTAGGGTACAATTGGCAACCAATCATTAATAAAGTACAAAATCGACATTGAGACCTTGTGTGCTAGGGTTGAACCGGGAATGACAGAGAAGGAGGTTTGTAATCACATTTTAAAGGGGTTGAATCCGGCAATGTTGCAGCAGATAGCAATGGTTAGACAATTCGACGTTGTTGAAATTAGAAGGAAATATTCAGAATTATGAAAGGGCTAGCTTCATGTTGCGGAAAAGACTAGGTTTGAATATTCTAAGCACAAGGGACGAAGAAAGTAAGGAAAAGGAGATAGAGGACAAGATAGATAAAATGATGAGAATGATGACTAGGATGGGGATGGGAGATGGTAGCACTAGGGATAGAGAACGTGTTAGGAAAAATTCAAATAGTAGGGACTTAGGCCAAGGATATGGACATGCAAGAGATAACAGTTTCAGTAGAAAACAGGAATCTTCGCCTGGTTATGGTTTTTCCAGTAGGGGTCCAAGAGCAGATAGCAGGGTGTATTTTCAAGACAGAGGGACGCATAACGTCAGGGGAAATGAGGAGCATGACCGAAGAAATGATAGGCCTTATAACGCAAACCGATGCTTTGTTTACAACAGATGGGGACATTTTGCTCAGGACTGTAAAGATAGATACCACAGAAAAATAATAACGCCAGAAGTACGAAATGTGTGCTCCAGTAGGCTTCACGAAAATCGGAAACATAATATAAACCTAGTGAGAAAATATGACAAGAGTAGAGACTGGAAGGGTTGTGAAGTTAGGCTAGAGAATATAAGTAATAAATTTATACAGCGTAAGGCACAGATAGAACATATTAGTTTTTTTAAAGGGTTTTCAAAGCAAACGCAAAGAGTAAAACAAATATTTCAAATGTACAGGAAACTAGATTTAAAATAACAAACAAAAAGGAACAGTTACACTCTGAAGCAGATAACCGTTCTAAAAGTAATATGCTGACTTGGATGGATAGGCAGTTACGTACTTCACCTAGGTTAGATATTGATGACGGCAGCGTTGGCAGTGAAGGTAATACTGGTTAAAATAATACTGTAATCGGCAAAATGTCAAACATCGCCTTAAATGTACCGATGTACCGGGAGTTTTGCAAGGAAGTAAAATACCAATAATATTAGAGACGGAATGCAATAACTCTTGCTTAAAGTCAGAATTCAAAATGAGCGAAATGTTAGTACAGAACAGCAATATAGCACTCACATCTGCTGACATGACACCCATATAAGTAGAGGGAAAGGTTGAGATTACATTCTTAACCCTAGAACCGGCGGCTTTAACAAAAATGGATTTTTTGGCGTGTGCTAGCATTTTTTCAAAAATTCACCAGAAATAGTAAATGAACCCCAATCCAAAAGTGTTCCATAGCTTTTTTGTAGATAAAGGTTTAAATAATTTATATATGCCAGTAAAAAAAATATAGATGTAAAATTTACAAAGTTACTAGCTCAAGAAACAAAAAATGTTCAGTTACGAAAAATAAAAGTTCAACTTTAGGTCTACATAAAAAGTAGTAAACATTTTTTGTAACTTTTTCCATGAATGTAAAAAAGTTTTGTAATTTAGTTTTAAATAGAACTGTATAAAAATATTTATCAATTTCAAATTTCTTATTTTGAAAACACCAGTTTTTATGTTGCAACTACAAGGGTGCTAACAAAACTAGGCCTGGTTTGAAAAGTAATTTAGAAATATTTACTTAGCCCAAAAATGAAATATTATTATAACAAAGTGTAGAGAAGAAATTAAAGAATTGAACTGTATACTTGTAAATTGTTATTTCATAAAAAGTATTTGAGTTAGCTTTACTTGAATCACAAAATAAATGAGATGAAACAAATGAAACCTCGTGCGGACAAAGGAAATTCAAAAAATGACCGTTAAAACAGCCGTGTTTTGCGAACTCAAGCGGTAGTATGAATGTCTGTACTTTCAACTGCTGTTTGAATAATATCTAAAAAGTCAAATATAGTTTGCTTTACACCAAATGAAAGATTGATCCTTGGTCTATAAATAGATATCACAAAGTCTATTGAAATAATTTGAATTATAAATGATATCTTGAACGCAAAATATGCTGTTTTATTGGTTGAAATCTGCTCAATTGCAAAGGTTTACAGACAATTCCATATCTTTGGAACTATGCAAGTGACTTTTGATTTGATGGCAGTTTTAGAAAGTTAAAATCTTAACGAATCCAAAGGTATATCTACATTATTGTCAAACTATCCCGGTCGAGCGCAATTCAGCTTTAGAGAAGTGACAAAATAGAGCATAATTGCTTTGTATTTCACACGCGGCAAAACGTTTACAGAAAACTAAAATTTTAAAACGATGATTACATATGTAAATATACGTTCTAGAAAGAAATGTTAAATACAAAAATTAAAGTTTGAAACATTACCTTTCCAATGGTGTGCCATTCTGTAATTTCCTAATGGAAAGTACAGGGCCCGCTGTTCCAGTAATTGCTTTGTTGATTACAAAGTGTTATACCTTTGATAGATCAGAATCCTTTTCCGCATTCGAAAAAACTAAAAATTTGGGAGCTGGCAACTCAGATGGTTGTTGAGCAGCCCTCTCCTTTGTCTTTTTAAACAGTTCTTTCTTTGTTTACAGACTCATCAGACGAATCTGAATGAAGTCTCTTTGTTCCTAAATCTTTGACGGTTTTGTTTACCATGGGTTTTTTGTCCAGCGCATCGTGTTAGGCAGAATCGGGCGAACTCGGTAAGGGCGTGCCCTTCAGATCACATTGCGATCACTTCCGAACCCCCAGTTCCGTGAGGATCCCGAGCACTCTTTTGCCAGTCTGGATGGACATCAGTCTGGAACCCGAAACTACTGTGAGGAAGAATCCGACTTTCTTCAACACCGCGAACACTTCCTGACCAAGAACCGAAGTGGCTGGCCCCAGAACAGAAACCACGCATACGTCTCGACAGAGCAAGCTCACATCAGCCTTACCAAACCAGAGGTTGTCAAGACTCTGGCAGGTTCAATGGCTCTGCACAGTCAAAATCCTAAAAGAAGGTGAGAATATTAATGTATGTATCTGTTTGATGTATGTGTGTATGTAATTGGATGGATGTATTGTATGTGTTGAATGTGTTGGGCGTTGTTTGACTCGGGTAACGCGAGGGACGCCAAACCCCTCTTAGTAGGTGCAGCTAGTCTGCACCCCCCGTGCGGGGATAAAGAGAATATAATTAGATGCTTGTATTTTTTCAAATCCTCTCATATTCTAGTATAACAGTTAGCTAAGCGGGTTGTATAAGGAACATTCATTGGGCCCGTAACAATACTGTTCTGTAGGAAAAAAGGCTTTCTCTACAGATGTGGTAGTTGTTCTCACAATGCAAACTGTCTTACATCATTTCCTTTATGTCACTTCAAAAAATTGTTTCCTATTTAACTTCCATCGTCTACTATTACTTTGTAAAAAATATTTCATCTACTTGTTTGTTTTGATACAAATAAGAAAGAATGTTTATATTAAGTAAATATAAGGTTGTCTTGTAATTATTAATTTGCCTGCTTGACCTATATTTACATTTCTATTCACTATATGTTTACATTTATTTCATCTGTTTTCTTTTTTCTTTATTATTTAATCTTGGCATAGTCATTTTCAGCATAAATTTCACCTCCTTGCATGAATTTTGCATGTTACAAAAGAAGAAGAAACCCAAAATCCCAATGTACCCAAAAGGCAAGAGATGCATCGCTATTGGTCGACCCAAACAATAAACTAGAAGAAGATTTTAAATTAATGCCAGAAAGATGTTGCCGAAGTTGGCGTGGCTTGGGGACTGTGTAGACATTTTGTATTTGATGTTTTGTAAAAAGTGAAAGTGCATGCAACAAGTCTTCAAACTCAACGATAGTATTCAATTAATATATGTGTGAACAAGTATACATTTTGAACAATGCCATTACTAAATATATTTTATTGATCAACTAAACCAAAAACAGACAACCTTCCAATGAATATGCCTACAATATAACTTCATATAAACTATCTCGAGCCCGAGCTCTCTCACATTGAATTAGTTTCATGTGTTAAAATCAGATTCCACTAAGTTTCTTTTTTGTTTTTCATAAAACTTTGATTATGCCATCGCTAAGATACATAAAACATAAATTAAATAATAAGAATGAGATGAACATATTAATACATATTAAACATATGAATAAATCATTCTTTCAAAATATTAAAATGTGTATGTAAGAAAAATGGAATATGATAATTTGTTATTGAATAAACCTTTTAACCTGTATATTCCTTTTTTGTTTAATATTTTGCTGACTTGTTATTGGTATTTAGCCTTAGAGCTCAATATTTTACTGAAGGACTGAAATATTTATAAATATAATCCTTTGATAAAAGTATATGACTCCTATAGAAACATAATTATTACATGCTATTTTTACATCATCTTGAAATTAAAAATGTACTCTTGCCCAAACCTAGTTGAAACAGTTTCATGTACTGCTTTTCATGAATATCTCTTAAACAGTAAGTGTTGTTCTGCAATTGGTTGCTATGGTAATTAACATAAAAATTGGGTTTTCCAAGTCATAGCATTACATTAACCCTCCGAGTGGCATGGTTAAAGCTAAAATTGAAAAGCCTGTTTTTAGCATTTTGCAAGCATATTTTTTAAAATTCTCCAAAAATAGTAAATGAACCCCAATCCAAAGGTGTTCCATACATTTTTTGTAGAAGAAACTTCAAAGAATTCAAATATGCCACTAAAAATTAGTTTCTTTTGAAATTGTAAAAGTTATTAGCTTAGAAAGCAAAAAATGTTCAGAAACGGAAGGGAAAAAAAACTTTATGCCTAAATTAAAAATAGTAAAAAGTTTTTGGAATTTTATTCAAAATATACAAAATTTTTGTAATTTAGTTCTAAATATAAATGTGTAAAAATATATTTAAATTTCAAAAATGTTCAGTTGAAAATAACAATTTTTATATTCCAACTACAAAAACGCTAAAAAAATAGGTCTATTTTCAAAACGAATATTCCTATATATTTTTTCCTCCAAAATGGAATTTTATTATACCAAATTGTAGAGAATAAATGATAGAATTTAACTGTAAGATTGGAAATTACAAAAAACCTTACATTTTCTAATCAGATACAACAGAACGAACCAAAATGTATAAACTTTCCACGATTTTTACCAAAAATCCTATAAACAAAGTTGTATAGTTTTGGAGAAATATTTTTGTAATTTTTTTCAAGATATACAACAGTTGTAGAAAATAGTTATAAAGAGAAATGTGTAACAATATATTTCTATTTCAAAATTATTTAGTTCAAAATACCAATTTTTATGTTCAAACTACAAAAAACGCTAATAAAACATGCCTAGCCTAGGCTATCTGCAAAAAATAAAACTAAACTCACTATTTAGAACACACTATTTTCAACACTTTATAAACATAATTTCACTAAAAAACACAATGTACATTTATTTATTTATAACCAACACAATATAACACAGTTTTAGAAACTATAAACACTTTCAATTCAGTAAAATATCAAGAGAAAAAATACTTGCTTCTAATTGTTAGGTAACCGGCTTGGAAAATGGCGACCGTAAACTCCTAAAAACGCTTGATTCTCAGTTCAGTTTGTATCAACCTAATATGACTAAATTATTTGAACTGCACATAGGCTAAAACTATGAAATTTTATCTTTATAACGGTATATTACACATCTTAGGAATAAATCGATTTCTGATAGTAAAAATCGATTTAAAAAATGCTTCCTTATTGGCCCAACCTTAGACCAATGACAAGCCTTTATTCTAAATTCTATATCTCATATAACCTAATGTAGTCACAGATGATTTAAAAATACCACTTGAAAGATAAAAGTCTAATAATAAATAATAATAAATCAATTGCTGTGATGATCTTTGTGACAATTGACAACTGTGAGGAGTTGCAGACCGTTGAAAATGATGAAGTTTTACGTTCTTAACATCGCGATGTCGCACGGAAAACAGCTGTTTGACATTCTACAATTTTGAAACGATGATTACGTATGTAAATATACGTTTTACAAAAAAGTTTTAAATACAAAAATTCAAGTTTAATTCATTTTCTTTCCAACAGTGCCGGCTTTATTACGATTGGATGATTTTAAGTGAATTAATTAATCGAAAATGCAAATTTATGCAAATTCTCGCTAATTGTTGAAATAGCTGCATCTTGCGCCTGAGAGAACGTCACTTTGGGCAGTCTGTCACTGGGAGGGTTAAACATTTTTTTTTTGTAAATTAATTTTTATTAATAATTTTGTGTGATTTCGGTAAATCTATACCCAGACCAATTTAAATTAGGCACATCAACTAATAGAATTGTTCTGTAGTTTCTGCGAACTTGGTGTGACGTGAACCAACTCATGTAGGCCTATTAATATAAAGCAACTTGATTAAATGTCTACAATTTAAAGGTTGTACAATTATTATTTCACGTGTTTATAAATTTATGCTTACCACCCATGACCTTTTATGTGATGTTGACCCATCTAAAAGTATCTCGAAATCTAAAGGTCCTTTATAATGATCCATGCAAGGAAGAGTCCCCGTAGGTGACATACAGTCGTTAGTTACCACAAGCTCTCTCTGTTCAGTCTCTTCCGTCATCTGATGTGAAAATGGTGCAGTATACATTCCTTCAAATCCGCCACTGTAATCCTAAATATAACGACTCTCTTTAAAAAAGGTATTATATGTTATACATTCAAATGTTAGTTGAAATTAGGTTAGGTTAGAATGGCATGATTAAAACTAAAGCAAGTATAAAAGCAGTGTTCAACAGAAACGTGATATAAATATATAACAACAAAAAACATTGATACAAATTTTTATTATCAACTTCTTTGTGGACAGTATCATTATTTGCCTATGAACAATAAATGTATTTTCCATTAAATGAGATTTTTTATTTCATTAAGGTTCCTAAAGGTAAAAAATAACATCAGCAAGAATATAAATTTACCTAGTACTAGTCACAAATGTTCATAAAACTATACAGGCTCATTTTTTTAAGTGGGCCACCATTGGGATCTCAGAACGTATTAATTTTACAGCAAACTTTAAATGGGGAACCTTTCCCTGTTTTTTGAGAAATTAAAAAATATGTAGTTACAATATTTGTAAATGGTTGCCATTTTCCAATATGGCGGTCAACTTTGAAATTTCTTATGAAAACCCCTTTTTTTATAACAGATTTGGGTTTTACATGCAATTTTAAGACTTTTTTATTCTTGGTGTTTTTTTTTTATAAACTTAACCGTTTAGCCGCTAGGAGCGCTGAAAGTTTCAGAAACTCTTATTTCAACAATTGTTAAAGAGACATGTTTTACCATTTGCAAACCATAAAATTTAACTCAAAGTGCAATATTTTGTAAAATGGAAAGTTAAAAAGCTGTTGCAATTTCACAAATACTCTATTTTATACAAAAAACAAACTTAAATTAATGTTGCTAAATAGCTTACATGACAACTGTACTATTTTTACAGATTTCTTCTCCTACATTGTAAAGCGTACATAGTATTGTAAGAAACTTCTTTGTATCATGGCAACAAAATGTTTTGGGACACAAAAAGACAATCAAGATGACTTAATTAATTATGGCTTAAAACAGGTTTTCAAAGTGTCTTCCATCTTCATAAATACATGCTTGCGGTCATAAATACATCTTCTTACACAATACACAGTGGTTGTGTTGGCGATTTTTTAAGAAGCGGCGCTTTTTTTAAATTTGTATTATTAGAAGCGGCGGACTACCGAAACGGAAACATTAATGTATTGTTTTGTGATGCGCTCACAGATATGCAGTAACATTTTTATTCTCCGTGCTCAAAATTAACTTCGTTAAAATGTTGGGATTACTGAAGGGGCCAGATAACACACAGCCAATTATTATAGTCTACTTTTATTTATTATACTATCTCACATACGTATGTCAATACAGTTACCGTTTGATCTACCTAAATAAAAAATTCATAAATAGCATATACTATATCCATCTCAATCACTACCCAAGCATGGGCAATCTGTATTGGTTGATATCACCATCACGTTCTTAAAAAAAAGGTAGTAGACTGAAATGATTTCAATATGGAAGCCTCTACTTAAATTTAGCCTATAATAGTAGTTTATAGTGTCAAATTTTAAACCGGATTAATAGCTATTTAACAATGATATACTACAGAAATAACACATTTTACAAATCATTGCTGGTGACAGTAAATATTACCGAGCAGTTAACGACTGAACCTTGGTGTGGGTCACTAATGACAGCCCATGCTGAATTGTAAATTTTAAAGATGTAGTTTGATTGAAAACAAAACCGTGGACCACACCTCAAAAGGTTGATGCAAATAATTGCTATTCAAAGATTTTAAGCATAAAAAGTTAAAATATAACTAGGAGTTAAAAACAATATTTGCAGCTAGATAATAGTTAGTGGTAGCTGGTAACTAACTGCACGTTAAAATTGTTCCCTGTCACCAGTAAAGATAGGAACACACCATACTACACAGAGTTCAAACTGTGTGTCCGTCATCACACGGTACAGAGGAGCCCAATGTTATAGTTCTCAAATCTCCTCAACATGACCTAGCAGTGATACTGCATTGAGCCAGGTCTGTACCCATAAAAATTAGTTTATTTTTTGGCAGTGAGGGTACGGTCTTAGGTAACACTACTAAGACTTAATTTTTCAAGTTTCTTTTAGGTTCTGTGTAACATCCAGCTCCATCTTTAAAAACTTTTAAATAAAAGTAACTCACACATTGTCAAATGAATACGGTGCTTATTGAAAGAAATTTGGAAGTTTCCTGTCCTTTACGATTTAAAAGTAGTAGCTATAGAAATTTAGATTACAAAGATATATAATCTTGAAAATTTCTACTACATTGGAATCAAAATATAAGACTAGAATTTAAATAATAATTAATTTTAAATATTCTGGAGGTGTTAATCAGTGTTAGAAAATACTGAAAATAATAGGTCTAATAGAAAAATAATTTAGAAAATACATAAATTTTGGTTAAGTTTAACACAACCTCTCCATAATCTAAAAATTGGTGCAAAAAATATATTTTTATGGTCCTTAGATTAAGAAGTTATAACACGTGGTCTTTGAATACATTCAACATTTCAATGTATCGTCAAATTTCTAGAAATTCGCTTCAGTTAATAAGCTCCTTAAAACATCCTAAATCTAGTCTGCTTGAATGGTTTGCTATGATACAAAAATATATAAATTATCCTAATTTCAATACATAAAATCATTAATTAATGGTAATATTAAGTCAATAATGAGCAGGACTTGTGAGAACAATATAGATGAAATAAAACAACAACACAAAATCTCACAACAAATACGTTTA
>JAGFPH010000003.1:2544063-2568239 GCA_018207615.1 Philaenus spumarius
CAAGCAGTCTAAAGCCAGTTCTACATGATGCTACAGTGAATGTTTCTGCTACACGGTGTATTGAATGTTTGATCCCATACTTTAAAAAACAGTTTCGTTCAAACGTTTGACTAGTTGAAAGAATGGAGAGGATGGTAGTCTACAATAATATAATATCTTTTATTTGTAGACATTTATCGAGTTAAAAATCCCCCCACATCATATTTAGGTAGGCCTAGATTACATTTCTTTTTAAATACAGTACAACCTCGTTAAGTCGGCCCCCTTTAATAATAATAATATAATCTTTATTTATTGAGGCGAAGTTAGGACCATTGGGTCTTCTCTTCCACTTAACCACGAAACAAAAAATACACAAATACATAAAAATTCATATTACAAATAAAAATTAATGAAAAAACAAAACTACAAATAATAATTACTTCTAAAACGTAATGAATAAAAACTAAAAATATACACATTTGTCTACTAAGTAAAATTAAACTAAAAGTTAATTATGCTACACAATAATACATCTTATATATAAAATTCTCGTGTCACAATGTTCGTTCCCGTACTCCTCCGAAACGGCTTGACCGATTCTCATAAAATTTTGTGAGTATATTGAGTAGGTCTGAGAATCGGCTAACATCTATTTTTCATACCCCTTAGTGATAAGGGCTACGCCCCAGTGGCCCTCAAAGTTTCAATGTTAATCTTATGGAAGGTCAATCTTAAGGAAGAAGAAGAAAGATTTCTTTTGATTTTATCATGGGCACAAAAAACAGCTGTTCATATGAAAAGCTTAAAACAGCTGATTTTGATCAACAACTGATTTGGATCAAAAACTGAATATAATTTTAGGTTAGGCCTACAACGAACATTTTTTTTTTTTTACAATGAACTAAAACACTTGGGCTAATTATTAGTATCAGGTTGATTTGTCTATCCGTGCAAAGCCGGGTCGGGCCAGCTAGTAAACATATACATAAACACACTTACACTCTCAAACACACACACATTCAAGAACATGCCTCAGATACCACCAAGCGCCCGAAACTACCCAAAACTGTCGCAAAATCAACAACCCAAAGCCTTCTTGAACTGAACACGGTCATTGATGCATTTTAAACTGTCCGGCAATGAGTTCCATAGCCTACATGCCGTCTCAGTGAAAGATTTATTAAATATCTCAGTTTTGTGCCTGGGTATAAGTAATAATGAAGCTCCTCGTTGTGTGTCGGTAGCAATTACATGTGAGCTAAAGACAAACCTTTCTGCCGGATAGCGAGACAATCCAGTGAGCAGAATAGAAAGCAATAACAACAAAATATGATAATTTCGAAAAAAAATAAGTTTTAGAATTGAAATTTGTTTATAATATTTTGTCACATGATCGTCACGTTTTAAGTCAAAAATGAACCGTAAACAATAATTTTGAGCACGCTGAAGTTTGTTGGCTAATTCCATAGTCATGTCATTGATAACAGTATCACAATAGTTAAAATAAGGAAAATGAATGTTTTCCCCAACTGCACTCTAACATTAAACAGCAAGCAATCTTTTACTTTCTTCAGAGTGTGAATGCCAGCGAACACTTTATTGCACTTGCCAATAACATGGTCTGTCCAGCTTAGAGTATTGTTTATAATGAGACCAAGATTTTTTACTTTAGAACAATAAGGCAAATCATTGCCTTTTATTATAAGTTTCGGCCCACTACTTAAATCAATTTTATTTGCGAGTCTTTTAGAACAGATACATATAGATTTAGTTTTATTGTGATTTAACGTTAAACCATGCCTAACAGACCAATCATCGCCTTATCCATCTCTGAGATATAAAAATGATTATACACTTGGAAATCGTCAGCATATAAATGAAACCTCGAATAGTTTAGTATGTTATAAATATCATTTATATAAATGCTAAATAATAAAGGACCAATAACAGAACCCCCTACAAATACTTTCCCAGGAAGACAACCTCTCACCAGATTTAACACACTGGCATCTTCCAGACAAATAGGACTCAAACCATTTAACAGATTCATCTAAAAATCCCATCTGCATCAGTTTATCCAATAACAATGGATGATATACAAAGTCAAACACTTTTGAAAAATCAAACAAAATTAGTATCGTAGCTTTCCGCTGATCCATAGCTTGGCGAATATCTTCTGTAACACAGAGGAGAGCTGAACTCGTACTATGACCCTTTCGAAAACCAGACTGAAAACTACTTAGGAGATTATTTTCCTTTAAATAGTTACAAACCTGAAAATGCACTATTTTTCCAGACATTTAGACAAAGCAGGTAAAATGCTTATAGGCCTGTAGGCCGAAGGAGCTACAGGAGATTTTGTCTTGTTTAGTGGCCGAATTATACTATACTTCCATTTAGTAGGAAAAGTTGATAGGGTGAAAGATTTATTAAAAATAGCTTTAATTATAGGTAGTGTGATTGGTAGTGTTTCCTTGATGAAGTTAATTGGAATAGAATCGGATCCAACAGCTTTCCTCCGAATCGACATCAAGGTTTTCCATATCTGTAGATCATCAACGGCTTTGAAACTAAATTCATTAATGTGTTCATTGAATACCATACTTGATTTAATATTATTGGTAAAACGCGTTGTTGCAGTAAGACCTCCCAGTATATCAGAAAAATAGCTGTTTAACAAATTAAGATCAAGAGATACAGGGGAATTAGGTTTTACTTTACCGACACCTACTTTCTTAACAGTGCGCCTCATTTGAGCCGATGATTTGTCAGTCGATAAAGCATTATAAGTGTATCTAAGTTTTGAGTTTCTTATCAGGAGCTTGACCTTATTTCTTAAGAGCCGGTAGTTGGATAAATCACAAGGCAGGTGGGATCTTTTAGCTTTGCGAAAGGCAGTATCGCGCTGATTCACCAAAATACGAATAGAAGGTGTTATCCAAGGAGCTGGATGTTTAGAAATCCGTTTTTTTATTAATGGTGCATGCCTATCATAAAGTGCAAGTAACTGACTATTAAACTTGGAGACCATAGAGTTTATGTCGTCTGTGCGTATAATATCATCGACTGGAAAATCATTTACATCAGAAATGAAATCAAAGTTATTAATTTTTTTGTATCCTCTGCAGTAAACAAAACTCTGTTTATGTTTAAATTTTCTTACTAAATAAACGCAAAAAATTTAATCATGTTTTGATAAGGCAGGAACAGATATTTGACCATGATGTACTACATGGCTCATATCACTTACAGCTATGAGATCCAACAATGTGCTAGAGATACCAGTGTTGTGAGTTGCCTGTAAAGGAAGAATTGACATATCTAAAGAATGAAACATAGTTGTGAGTTGAGTGTAGCGAAAATCAATGTTACCTAGTAAATCTGTGTTAAAATCACACATGACAATAACATGTGAATATCCTGGTATAAGTTTAATGAGATCAGATCCAAAAGTAGACATTAAACCTATCTTCGGTGGTCTGTAGCACACTCCCAAAAGGATGTTTACGGATGGTAACTTTATGTCAAGGAACATATATTCAGGCTTAGCAGAATAAAAAATAGGTTCCGAATTTAGTAAAATATGCGCCCTTAAATGAGATTTTAGAACTACTGCCACCCCTCTACCTCGTTTGTTTACACGGTCATTACGAAATAAATTATAACCTTGCAAATAGACCGAGTCAGAAGTAATGGTTGGCCTTAACCATGTCTCAGAAATAAGTATAGCATCAGAGTTTTGAAGGCGGAAGAGGTCTCGAAACTCATCAATATCCCGGTAAAGACTGAGCGTTAACATGGACTATTTTTAAGAACTCTGGATACGGATACAAGGCTTGCGATAGAAGCTGTGGAGCTCCAAGAACACCAAGACCATGTTCAGTTCTACTATCGTCACAATTCGTCGTCAAGATGCACGGAATCCACTAACAGCAAAGAGCAGCCCAAGGCGCGGAGCAAATAAAAGGCCTGTTCACACTCAATCATACAAACAACAAACAAACAAATAAAAAATAACTAAATAAAATGTAATAACTAATCATGTATTGACACATGATTTAATTAGAGACCACTATGAGATGTAGTTATGGTTCCAGCTCAACTAATTTACAATAAATATGGGACAATTATAATCATTGAAGAGAAAAAAAAAACCAAATATAAAATATACATAGAAAAAAGTGAAGCAATTCACATTATCATTATTATTATTATTATTCTTAATTACATTATTATTATTATTATTATTAATGTAATTCAAAAACTCTGAAACAATTTTATAAAATAAAATTATAACTTTTACTGAAACATAATAAAATACATTTCTACGAGGTGAGCCATAAAAAATTGACTGTTTTCATGTGGCGATTGATCAGCTGTTATATTTCTTACAGAGTTCATTGTTGCGTTCAATTGTGGGTTAGTTAATGCCATTTTGAGGTTAGTTACCGTGGATCATCAGTGGCAAATGCATCATCGTGCTTTTGTGATTGAAACATTTTTCAAAAATAACGAGTCGGTGGTTGCTACGCAACAACAATTTCGTGCTCACTTCAACATTGGTCGTCATGGCGACATTCCTTGTCGAAATACGATTTTGAAGTGGGTAAATAACTTCCGGAATACGGCTTCGGCTCTCAAAATAAAGCCAAGTGGGAGGCCCCGTACAGTTCAAACACCAGAAAACATTGAAAATGTCCGCGCAAGTGTACTGCAAAGTCCTAAACGTTCGGCCCGCAAACAATCTGTTGCATTGGCAATATCCAACACTTCCCTGTGTAGAATTTTACATTGTGACTTGAATTTCCACCCCTATAAAATAGCGATGACACAGAAACTGAAAGACATAGACTTCGTACCACGCATTACCTTATGCCAGAGATTATTACAGCTTGTGAATGAAGAAAACCTACTTCAAGTTTTGATAATGTCCGATGAAGCACACTTTGAATTATCAGGTAAAGTGAACAAACAAAATTTTCGGTACTGGTCAGCCGAAAATCCAAAAGAAATTCATGAACGCCCGCTTCATGCAGAGAAAGTGACTGTTTGGTGCGGAGTGGCGCGGTTTGGAATCATCGGGTCGTATTTTTTTGAGGACAATGAGGGAAGGACTGTCACTGTCAATTCAGCCCGATATGTGGCAATGATTAGGGACTTTTTGGTGCCGCAGTTACGTCTTTTAGGAATTGACACTCAAGATATCTGGTTTCAGCAGGATGGGGCCACTTGCCTTACAGCAGGACCCTCTATTACGGTTTTACGTCAGTTGTTTCCGGGACACTTGATTTCACGATTTGGTGATGTTCAGTGGTCTGCGCGGTCCCCAGACCTTACGTCATGTGACTTTTGGCTATGGGAATATCTGAAAAGTAAAGTTTTTGTGTCGAAGCCCCGTGATATAGCTGAACTTAAGCAGTGCATAAGAAACGAGGTTGCTGCTATTCCTCGATCAATGTTACGTAAAGTAACTTCAAGTTTACAGAAAAGATGGGAAGCCTGTGTAGACGTAAATGAACGTCACTTGAGAGACATAATCTTCCATAAATGAAATGGCAAAATCATGTAAATATTTTAGTTATATTTGCAATAATAAAGCATTTTTGGTTCTCGAACAATTTAATTTTAAAAACAGTCATGTTTTTTTGGCTCACCTAGTATTATAAAACATGCATACACAGATAAAACATAAACAGACATGCGTTCGCAGGCGAAAATATACACTCCCTCACATAAACTGCATACGTACACAAAAAACACTCATGCACACACACTTACTCTCAGACACCAATACACTCCGTTTTTACACGTCCACACTTATATATCGCATGCACTACCACAAATAATTATACCTATACACACTACTCATAAACTGCGTGCGCACACGAATAGCAATCACGCACACCCACATACCCTCATAGAACAATACACTCCGTTTTTACACGTCCACAAATACACACATGCACCGTCACAAACAAAATTCCTCCCACACACCACTCTTTCAAATACCCCATGCACTTTCTCAAACAGTTTCTCCTACAAACATCCACTCACACTTACAATCACCCAAACTAAATCGAGCGCGCACACACATACACACCAACGCACATGCAGCCCTTACCCCACCCGTCCACAAACACAACCCTCACCCTCACACCACCCTCACCCATACATAAATGCACTCGCGTCACAGACATCTCATCATACTTGTGAAAATGATTACAGAATTATACATTTTTTATATGAACTAATTAAACGAACAGAAATGATATCGATTAATTTTGACAATGGTTAAATTAATCAAGTTCGGACAAAGCAGTGGCAAATCCTCTTTTCCCATCATTGTCAACCCAACATATTCGTCCATCCGATGTCCAAACACTTTTAATTTTGAACTTTAACACGGCCCTCTGATATACAGTCATTCTATGATGCGTCAAATCTTCTCTAATGGTAATTCCAGTCCCCTTTAATTGTTTATGAACACGCTCCTCCGATCTCTGTAACTAATAAACTTGACTATAATTGAATGTGTTCTTGAAGTACCGTCCGGATTTACTGTGCCTCTACGGCCAACCCGGTGAGAACGGTCTATTTGATTTAAATTAATGTCCACGCCAAGTTTATCTTTAAATTACTTAATAACACTAATGTCAGTATCTTCCCCTGTTATTTCAGGTATACCAAATACACGTAGATTGTTTCAGCGCTGATATCGTTCTAAATTATCGATTTTGAATATGCAATCCTCTTCTTGTTTACTTAGACGTAATTTAAAAATATTTACCTCGTCTTTCAGGTCATTGATCTGCTTGACTGCATTTTCAAGAGATACGGTTAAATTGTGTATAACAGCCTGAGAAACCCTATCCGCCATACTATCAATCAGTTTGTTTGTTATTGCCTCATCGGATAAACATTTAATGATCGAACCTTCGATAGCTCCAAAAGATCAGCTGATAATGACGTCATAGCAAAAGGCTTTAAGTCGGATCTCCGAGTAACCCGGACCGGTTTGTAATAAATAAAAATATGCATTTTGGTAGCACTATTGCTTTATACGAGCGCATAATAGTAGCGTACTGCACGATGATCGTGTTTGCCGCCAAGTTCGTGCAACCGAGTTTGTTTGCCGTGCGGCACGTAAACGTTACTCGAAGCAGTTGCAAACTTACGTTACTCGAAACTTACAGGCTTTTCCCCCAAAAAGTAGACATGTACCTGTACAGTCCACAGATGTGTTTTTTGTTTTATTGTAACGAGTAAGTATTTTTCTCCGTAATAAAGGAAAATATTGTAAGTATAGCCTACAGTGTTTTTTTCATTTTTTGATGTTTTATGCTCTTTCTCCGTCTAACACAGATTTTCGTTATGTAAGATCGGCCGCGGTCCCGGGTGGTCCTGTAACGAGGTTGTACTGTAATAGTTTTTTAAATGATATTTCAAAAATGTATATCTAATTTTTCACAGGAAGTTACTAGTATGAATTATAAATTGTAGGCTACTTACCTGTAAAAATTTTAATTATTAATATTACTGATTAAAAACTAAACACAAAGATAAACCTAAACAAGACGGGTCTTTGGTGGGAATGGAGAGTAAATAGTGCTTCATATGATCGAGCCGTGCAGCCGTTGAGTCGAACCAACGAACATTTTCCTTCAAACATTGGAGTCATCACTTCGACTCGGTGCAAGAATACCGACATCGCCCGGAACATGGTCAAATGCAAACTTTCGATGCTCGCCATTGGATGCTCGTAGGTTTGAACAACAGCCACACGATGTGACAAACCATCAAACGTCCAATGTTGGAAGGTGTTTGTAGCAGTAGAACCGTCTGAAGTTGTTTACTGTGAATATGCATCAAGCATGATGCTAGCACCCTAAGTCACCATTAACTTTCTGTTCATTAGTTTGTATTGTTCTACATTATAATCAGTTAAATAACAACTTGTATCTTAACATAAAACCTGTTGTTGAAATTACTACCAATTCACCCCCAAATGAAGAGTTTTTGGTAATAACTATTTTAATAAAAACCAAATTACAGTTTAACCCCACAGGTGTTGATTAGAAAAGTCCAGTTCTAAAAGTTTTTAGAGCATCACATAGACATATATCAGAAATATTTTAAATTATTAAATTTGAATAAAAGTCTGATATATTAATGTGTTCAGAATGAAGTATAGAATAATGTTGCAAGAAGTAAAAACACTTACCATTAAATATCTCACTATTTTTTGTTGATAATTTAAAGTAAACAGAAAAAAAAATTATAATTTTCACTTTGAAACACTGTAACGAATCAGCAGATTCGATTTTTAACATTTAAAAATTTAGATTGATTCATTATAGACACATGTATATGCAACAATAGCAACTTATTTTCTTTAAAAAATAACAAAAATACAAATTATAGCACAAATTATAACCTATAAGATGTTTTGCAAAATTTCACAAAGTCTATGTGAATATCTCTTTTTCTATGTGAATGCCCACATTGTTTCATCAAAAAAGACCATTGTCCTGACTGCATTTTAAATACTTATTTGATGTTAATGAACTAAATAGCTAAACTAATTAAAAAACTCAATGAAATAAGTTGATCAAAACATAAATGAAACAAACAGTGCAATTAATACAGACGACAACAAAGTGACAACATATTTTGTTTCCACTGCTCACTTAATTAATAGCCTCATTTTCCATAATGCTAGATCGTTTTCGTGACACTAGCACTTAATAGGGGTCTAAACCATTGTGCACTACGAAGGTTGACACCAGAAGGTTTATTATTCGATTAATACTAATACAAGCAAAACTAACATTGTGAATAAGAAAATAAGCATAATTATGAATTGCAACTTTTAAAATAAAATTTTTAATAATATGTTTGTGTTAAATTAAAAAATATTTTCAGGCTTAACATTTTGTAATTTCTTTTTATTTAATAGTAACACATACAAAGCCTACCAATTTTTATATATTTTTTTATAAAGTTTTTAAACAAGGTATTTTTATAACTCTTCCACTTATTGTTTTCAGTTGTTCAAACGCCTAAAAAAGATCCGTTTTACCCAAATTCACGTTATTTAAGACTTGGCCTAGATCAGATAAAGAAATTTTTTTATATGGTTCACAAAGTCTACATTTAATCGGTTTTTCCCCCTTAAGTGTTAGGCCTACTCACACGGATTTATTGTAAAATTACAGCCTGTTATTGGAATCTTATTCAACGTTAATATACTTTTATATTTTTCAAGAACTGAAATTGTTAAAAATATAAGTTACAAATACTACATTCTTTGGTTAGTAAATCTTCCCAACTACTGTTTACTAACCATGTTTTTTAATCGTTGACTCCATGTTGGTCTTTTGGGGAATCTAAAAATAACAAGTCAGGATTTTATTGAAACTAAAATTTATAACATTACACACATAACATCTTGTCATAGTTAATTAAAACAAATAATTTACAAACATTTTATTGTACAAGGCCTAGTTGTAAATAAGTACTTTATTTACTACATTGGGTGCTGAGTTTGTGCTTACTGGACGTTTGGGGCGAGATCATGGCATTAGCACCAATTTTAGTTTTGCGACTGTGTAGTTGGGTTATTTTTTTATTTGTAAGGATTTAAACAAACATTTTTATTTCAAACAAATTTTACAGTATATCTATCAAACTGAATTCATTGACTTTTGGGCCCCTCAAATAAAATTTGGGAACTTTTTGCTACAGACAAGTTTTTCATATTAATACCGGGTTTTTCAGAATTATCTACTAAATACTTTTACCTATTTTTCTTGACCTAAAACATTTCCCAAAATCATTATTGAAATGTCCGGAAATCTACATTCATTTCACATGGTCTGAAATCTAGTACATAGTGTGACTAGTTTTTCACACAGAATCCATTTTGTTTTTTTCACTTATGAATTCATATTTAAAAATGGATAGATAAACTAAGTTAACATTTTGCAACAAGTTTGATAATATACTGTAAAATTTTAGTGCAATGAAAGGGTAATAATAATTCAGAGGTAATGAGTCCTGGCTAAGTGTTTTAAAAAACAATGAAATATGAGATTCAAAGATAGAGCCTAAAAAAAGTAAATATGACCTCAAAAATTGTATTTAGACAAGAAATCATTTCAAAGAAGATTTAAGTAATTTCGGGATTTTAGAATAATAATTAAATATCAATAAACGCCCATATCATAACTAGTTGAAGCTAAATTGAACTAAACTCACCTTCTTCAAAACAAAGAAATAATACAACCAAATTTTATTCATAAGCCTAAAGTTTAGCAGTACGAACGTTTTCATTGTTCTTACAACGATGTAAGTTCAATCATGTTTAGTGTAAATAATATTAGAAATTGATTAAAAAGCATTGTATATAGTTTAAATAAGTAATCAGTGTTAGAAAATTAAAAGAATGTTGTAACATAACCAAGAACGTAGCGTTGGTATTCATGGTAAAATAAACTGTGGCTAAGGAAGGTTAAATCAGTTAAATGGTTGACGATAAAAAGCTGAAGATCAATCATGTTTGCTAATGCTGTCGAAGAAAGTACATTGTGTATATAAAATATAAAATTGGACATTTTCGAGTTTAAAAACAGTTATAAGTAAAATTTAAAATTGGATATATTGATAAACAATTGAAAAATACGTAAAATCTACAGATTTAAGAACAGTAAAACATATTTTGAAAAAACAATGGTACACATGACCCAAGAAGTATGCCTGTTGAGAATAGAATATTAGACACGATAATAGTATTGGCCGTGAATTAATTCTAGAGCGCCATAGCTTAAAATATTGTGGGCGTCCTTTTTGGTACAGTACTTCTCATTTAGTACTCCCCAAGTATTTGGCAGTTTTATCAAATTATACTTAAATAAACGGTATCAGTTAACTGACACAAACTTCCTCCCAACTTACTGTAGTCAAAATATTATTGTTTTTAATCATTTTATTTACTACTTTTTAGAACAAAACAAAAAAATAATATTCTACCTATGTCAATCGTATAAAAAAATTACTGTCCCAGGCGGGATTCGATCGCGCGACCTTTGAATTACTGGCCGTGATCGCTACCGTGGTGCTACCCCGTGCGGCCGCCGCCGCGATTTTAGATTGACAACACAAACTTGTTTATTTTTAAACATTTCCCCATAATTATAAAACGCCGAAGTTTTGATAAAAGCGGGTGGTGTCATTTTGTTTGGCATCTTAAACACTATAAATACTGAAAATTTGATCAAAATCGTTAGAGCCGTTTTTGAGAAATTTGCATTTTTGTCATTTTTTATGGGTTTTTAGGGGTAAATTACGCTTAAAAATTAAAAATTCCAAAAAATGAAAAAAAAACACCTGGAGATATTAGGGTTTAGTACCTACATACCAAATTTCATGAAAATCGGACCAATAGTGTCCTCTCTGGTCGTGTATACATACAGACAGATTGACAGACAGACACCACTCTAACAACACTTTTTTGGGTTCAGGGAGCACCAAAACAAAAAATTCCACTAAAAATATTTTTGGGTTCAGGGAGCACCAACACAGATAATTGCACTAAACAATTTTTTGGGGTTCACCAAAACAGATAATTCAACTGAAAATTCAAATTCGAACATTTTTACGAAAACAATACTTTCTCCATATACTAGGTATAGGGTGGAGAAAGTAAAAATTAATAAGGAAAAAGTGAACAAATTGTTCCTACCTTGAAGAAATAGAACCAGTACATTCCAGGGTAGTATTATTCTAAAAGTACAACAAATAATCAGTTGTGTAAATATATTAAAAGACAGCCATCAAATACAAGGCAATATCCAACCAATTCTTATATACACATTCAAAATTATAAATAAATTTGAACCAGCAAAAGTGAATAGACTTACATATAAATTCAAATTAAACCGATTGGTCATAGTTTTCTGGCTTTTTGGACATTTGGACTTTGGGACATTATAGCAATTAGTTTTAAATAATCCTATTGTAATAGTTTTAAGTGTAGTTCTTAAAGATTGCCTATTTAACAGCCAGGGATTCTTTAACCCGAGATAAAGAGATATGTTTAAATAATTTGTATATCAATATTAGTTTTGTTTTAAATTATCTAGAGAATATATAAAATAATTGTAAAATAATTCCATTCTAAGTTGTATCGAAAAAAGAATATTATTAATTTAGTTGTAAAGTGCTCTAAGTTAATTCTCAAAAGAGAACTATTGTATTTAAATGAATAACTATACTAGTGAATAAACATAAAGCTTTGTTAAACAAAAAGGATTCAGTTGTTTATAGAATTTGTTTGTTGAAGTAGGATAGTATTTTTCAGAACTTCTTAAGGAGTAACATCTACTTTATAGTTTTGGCTCACAACTTTATTAATTTTGGGAAATTAATTAATAGGCCTATATAAGAATTATACTATTATAAATTGGCGCCGCAAAGTGTGGCACCGCAACGTGAGGCGCCACAACGTGAGGCGCCACAACGTGTGGCATCTTTTTTTTTAAAAGGAGGGGAAATTGGTTGATTATATACAAATACTATTATAATACGGAACAAACTACCTACAAATATTAATTTTTTCAACCACCCAAATAAAAATGGAGGACGTTTAAATTGTTCCATGTTGAATATTTCAAAAACCATTATCTTTTTGGTACTTGATTAAATTACACAAGATTAGCCTTGCACCAAATTATTTTTCAGTTTTCAGTCCATAACTCTTTCTTTTTTTTACTATAGAAAATATTTACAAAAAAATATTTGTTTGTCATTAAAATTACAACGTTTTTGTTCCTTGTGATTTTTTGTTGTAAATTTAAGGTTTTATCAGTATTATTTCCCTCAAATTGGGCCTTTATAAGCAGCATGCAAAATTGTAATTTTACTGTTAAAAAGATATGATTTTTTGTTAAAAAAGCACAAGATAGAAATATATTTTCAGGTATGTTTCTCCATTTATGCATGAAATTCATACCCTAAAATGTTTTTTTTTTTAATACCTCATATAATAATTTTATCATTGCCCCTTAAAATATTGTGACAACTTGATTCATCAAAATAAAGCTAAGCTACTCACTGTTACTGGATGTAAGTTGATGTCTCCAGAAAACTGGTTAAATTTCCTGCAAATAAAAATTTAAATTATGAAGTAAATCAATTTCTTATTTAAAATAATAGTATAATATTTACTCTTAATATCTATTTAACTATTAACCAACAGACACACATACTAAAGATAATAAATAGGCTATAGTCAGCAGTGGCGTAGCCAGGGGGTTCAGAACCCCCCATTGCCTCGAAAACAAAATGTATTATAGCCTAAATTAAAAATCCAAGAATGATAACAATCAGAAATAATATAAACAAATACAACAATAACAGATTAAATGGTACATCAAACACGAATAAGTTTATTACTTCATTATTTGTATAGAATTTACAGAGCTACAAAAGAAGAAAACTCTCGCTAGTCGCTAATGAAATCGTACAAATGTGTAATGAATCCCGCTACGTTTATGTTGTGAAACTTCTCGAGTCTATAATATCTATAATACTACCTATCAGAATTATTAAAATTGTTTATATTTAGCCCCGAACTCGCTATGATAACGTTCTTTGATTGCATTTGAACAGACGTAGTTACTTTGATGACCGCTATTGTTGAAGTTTGAGATGTGCTGCTATCTGTGGATTTTTTTTAGGCTCATATTTGAGTTCAGTTTCTGTGGTAAATAAATCTTAAAAAATGTAATGTTTGCCGTCTTTGGCCGGTCTGTAAACAGCTGTCTGCTCTCACCGTTGTTTGGTTCCTACTTACTACGCAGTGTTTTAGTGAGCTTACGCGTTGTTTAGTTTTGTTGTACTAGGTTATCGTGTGTAATTTATTTACACAGTTTATTTTTGAATATTGTTCTTTTTATAATAATAATGATTGTTGTTAAATAAAATGAACAAAGACGACGGCAGTTTGTTACAAAATGACGTTAGTGGCGACGGAACTTTTGTTTCGAACCTGAGTGATTAAAATATTACCAATCAGTTTTGAAAAAAAGCTTTTCTTACTAGTTTTGATCTACATAATACTGTTTTTAAGCAATAAAATAAATAGTTGAGGCAATTTTGTACAAGTTGGTGTCAAAACTAATTGTTTTCATAAAAACTCATTTTTTACAAAAAACTTGTTTTTCAATTATAATTTTTTAATAATGTATTATTGTGTCTAAAACATGTGTAAATCACTTAATTTTGTTTATAATGATATAGACAACAAAAAACAAGCAACAAGTATAGGTCTTCCATTGAAAATTTTTCCAAAATTCTAGTTTATTCCGGTTTTTTGTTGCAAATTTATATTTTTTTCAATAAATAAAAATTTTAAACATATACTTGAAAATAAATATATATGTTTTTTTCATACCAATCTATACTTTAGTCATAGAAGAAACTACAAAAAAAAATCAGCCTTTTAGAACTGACAGAAATACTTTTTTTTTTAGTAAACATGTTACAGTGTAATATTCGCTCAAAATTAAATTGACCTGATAGCAACACTAGGTCCCCAGTAATTGGAGTGGTAAAGGTTAAGGAAGGTTTTTTTAATGATAATTAATAGGCTACATTATTTGATTATTATATTTTTGTATTAGTATAAACGTGATATTTACATCGATTATTTTAATATAAAACATCGATTGAAATAATGTATTTATAAACATTTAATAAGTTTTGTATGGCAATACTTGTATATGTCTATTTGAATATGATATTTTTGTATTAATATAAAAAGATATTTTCAAAGCGAAACATCAATTATTTTAATATAAAAGGCCAATTGAAATGTTAATAAAGAGTTTAAAGAAGTTTTTTTAATGATATTATATGTTTATTTGAATAATATTGTATTATTATATTAATATAAAAATACCTATTATTTTTTTAAAACAAAACATTGATGATTTTTCTGAATAGTATGTTATACAGTATAACTGCTGTATAAGTTAGAAAGAACAAAAAGGAGAAAGTTCTTAGAAGGCAAGCATTTTTCAAGAAGAATGGGAAATAACAACAGTAGTTGGACATTAAAATAAGGACTATTATAAGTAAGGCAATTGCGTTATACCGTATAGACCAAATTACGAGACCAGTAGAACTAAAATTAAAATATCAAATGGATAATAAGGCTAATGATTTTTCTCATAAAAATTACAAAATGTATTAACAAATCTTACTTATTTTTAAAATTATGTAGCAATGTACAATTACAAATAATTAATAGGCCTACATTATCTTTATCGGAAACATAGACGGCAGAAAAACATCGATTCCTATCGTTATAATAATAAGTTAAACAAATTTAAACCTATTAACATTATTTATTTATACTGTCTTACATTCCGAATAAATAAGGAAAGCAATTGTAATTATTTTGTAAACTAATTAATAGCATACAAACTGTAATTTATATTATAAAAATTTAAAAATTAAAACATAGACATTAATAAAACAAGTCAATATAGAAAACATTGATGATTTTCCATCAATCATATAAAAATATCAGTCTTACACCATCGATGTAAAAAAACATCGAAACAAAAACATAAATATTTTTAAAACATCGACTATCGATGCTCATCCCTATTAAAGAAGTATAACTTCAGTTTACAACGGTTTACAAACAAAATTTTTACCACTAATATTTACAAGTATTGGGGAATGATTTCAATAATATTCACCAATATTCAAAGTCTATCACTACTGTATACAATTACTAAACATAATTAATATAATTTTTTGACAATATACTATATATTTATTTGTGTAAAATCTACTGAACTACAAAAGAAGAACACTTTCAGTAGTGCTATCCATAAAAATGTGTGGTATAATATGGGTAAATTCAAATTGGGTCTGTAATATGAGTTAACTAGGAAATATTGTAAAATGATTAGGGCTTTGAAAAATTGTTAAATGTGTAAAAATAATTATATAATCTATACTAATATTATAAAGAGGTAAAATTTGTTTGTTTGTATGTAGGGGGTAATCTTTGAAACAACTGAACTGATTGAAAAAATAGATTTACTAATAATAAAAAGCATCACTATCCATCCAGGATTAACATAGGCTATAATTCATTCTGACAAAAACATTTTTTATTTCAATATTTGATAAATTTAATCGAAAAAAAAATCTTAGATTAGGCCTAGACTGATGAACCAACATAATGTATTTACATTTATTACCATAACAACCAACTGAATAAAATAATAGATAAAACAGCTGTTTGCTCCAATATTTCCATTAACAGCTGATTTCAAACTTTGAAGCAATTATTTGTATTTCTAACTTTTAGGTAAGGTTTTTATTAAAGTGTAGACCTGAGCCTTGCTGGTTCTTTTAACCTTTATAATAACTGCTGTTATAAAATTAAAAAAATAATTTGATTTGAACATTTAACATTATTTACCATCTTAGTTTTGGGTTTATTATTAATCCTATACCATTATAATAAAGAAAACATAACATGATTATGTGTAGAGAAAGTTCGAACGGAGTTTCCCTTAGTATTTCTAATCCATCTTATTAAACGAATAATTTTTGAATATTTGTATATAAATTTAATTCGGGGATCTCGCTAACGGCTCTAACGATTTGGATGAAAATTTGCATATAGGGGTTTTTTCAGGAATCGAATGCTTTAAGTCTTTGTCAGCAAAAATGCGCTAAGTAGCTCTTTTTGCCTATGTAAACTTCTTTTATATACCACCTTTGAAGTCACTAAGTATACATTATAGATACATTATAGATACAATCCAGATGTTTTACAAACAGATGTTAATATGAAAGTCAAAAATTGTGACTAGTGAACAATCTGGCAAAGAGGTACATATACCAAAAATAACTCTTGACTCATCAAAAGGTCATCTGGGATGTACCATGCAGCGACACCAATTACCCGTAAGATCTGCATTTGCCATGACAGTACACAAACCTCAATGCCAAACATTCGAATTTGTCTTTGTGGATTTAAGATCATTAGTTTTCATGCATGGCATTTTCCAGAGTAAAACGACCAACTACGTTAAAAGTACGTCGTCCAAAAGAAAACCCATGACATACTCGCAATATAGTATGGAAGGAAGTATTTGGTTAAGATCCGATTTAGTCATGATAAAACTGAGTGTATTCAAATATATATGTAACAGATCAACTGTAAAAAATTACTATTATAAAGCAGATATGATATTCTAATAAAATGTTAAACGAATTGCACTCATGTTTTTTATTTATTTAAATAAACAGTTCATACGTAGTAAGATCGAAAAATATCATATTTATTCAGTATGTGATTCGTATTTACATACATTTTCCTAAAAAAAAAACAATTTTACACAAAAAAAAAATACTGAGCTATGCCCAGGTACTTTATAATTAATTATATGAGAAGGATAAAATATATAAGTGCTTGTAGTGTAGGATAGTGTAGAACACGGATACTAGAATACACGGTAGGGGTCATGAGTAGGATGCGCAGTAGACTCATGTGCCAGCGACGTCACTCTGAACCCTCCCTCTCGGCCCGCTGCCTGCCGCCCGTATACTTATATTAAATAGATAAGTAATTAATGAGTCCTGTTTCTGTATTTATAAATTATATATATTCTATTTAGGGAAATTTTAAAAGCATTAACTTCCACTGCGACCGTGTTAACATTAATATCTTCTATTTAATTTTCAGTAAAACGTCTATTCTTGTCTATTCTAAACGTACTAGCTTGTTTTGATGTGATATTTACTTCTGTTGTTTGTTTCCAAATTCGTTGCAATTACCATTTTTATTACAATGGTTTGACTCTAAACAACTTATTAGATTCAAGTAAATTTGGACTTTGACTATTACGAAATTACATGATTTACATTGTTAAAAGTTTCTTTCGTTTTTAGTTCAAAAATTTAACTACGAAAAAGCTATGACTTCGTAGTGTTTCTTTATTTAAATTGCCACCTATATTTTTATAGCTGATTTTAAAAGCTTAAATGGTACACATATAAATTATTGCTCTGTGGAGAATAACGTAACTGTTTAAAACAACACTCCATCCCCTCTATTAGTAGGCAGAAGTGAGTAGGAAATTAATGTCCAAATTCGTTGTGTATTACAGTAAGAATTTAAAAATAAATGCGTAGGTACCTTACATATGGAGATTGAGTTAAAGTAAAATGTATCAGATACATAAACAAGGACAAGTTTGAAACTATTATTTAATGGCACTAAATAAGACCAACTCATTTTTGTCTGGAACGTGTTCAAATTTAATGACATACATGGATAGACAAAATAATAGGTTTTTCCATTTTGTAGAGTAGGTTGAATATTGTAATAATTTAGATTTATTTTTGATCGCTATTTAGTGATAACTATCCTGAAAAACCTCAAATGAGTTTGTATTTTGCTTTTGTGACGCATAGTACGTTTGCCAGACACTTATGAAAAGTAAATAATTAATGATTTACTTATCGATTGAGAACATATATTATTTGAGGTTTAAGATAAACTATGTTAATAATTATTACACTTTAATTGAACAATTAACTTTAAATATTAACGTATTCATATATAATAATTGTTATCTGCTTGAAATTTACATTTGTGATTTTACAAAAACGTTCCATATATTAAAATTTTGGAAATTTTATAGTTTATAATTTTTTTTATTATAAAGAATTATATAAACAGAAGATTATAAGAATTAGGTTGTATATGTTAAAAAACTAACCAAACTTTCTTTTGGCTAGCTAAACAAAGAGTTAAGTAGTGGGGGGAAAAAAGTGAAACTATAACTATAAAATACATAATAAATAAGTTCAAATAAAAAATATTACAATATAATGTTCATTGAGATTTGAAGCTCACTAAATGTAATATTTTACTGATGTTTGGATAAAGAAGATGTGCATCTGGTGTGTAGAGAGTTCTTGCAGTATTGATTCAAACTATCAATTGAAAACAATTACCAAATGTGTTCTTCGTACGTTTACAATACAATTTCAGACCAATTAACTCAGTTTCCATTAGTTAATATTAGTTTTTTTATGATGATCTTTAAATATTATAATTATTCATTTCTGGGCGTTCTTCTACAAGTAGCACAAGTCTGAAGATATCAATTTGGATGATATAAACATATACATAAATTGGTTATATATACGAGTGAATTGGTTAAATGTATTGTACTTACTCATGTAAAACAATATTTTATTTCTTTTATTATTAATTAATTTACAAAATATTTTCCACAATTTTAATAATTAATTTGCTGATAAGAAACTATTATTGATATATAAACAAACTTTTTCAGAAAATGATATCTACATTGCTCTTAATATTATTTAACCATGACAGATCTGCGATCATAATATTCAACTAGTTTTCTTGTAAAATTTCCTTCGAAATATTACCTTGGTTTTACAAGATGTTGGTTGGAGACTGAGACTGGTAAAACATTTATTTCAGAAACAATTACATGTAAAATATTTTTTTTAAATATCTAGTGGGGAAGACTGATGAAGGTGGTTGGAGCAGATACGAGCTCTCATGGACAAATGGCTTGTTAAAATTTAAAAAATATAAATTGTTTCTGAAATAAATAAATGGTCAACTTATACTCAGTGATAAGTATAAACGAATTACATCTTTATAAATGTTACGGTTTAGGTCAAACATGATCAAACTTTGCATTGAATAAAAAAATCGTTTAAAATTTGTGCACACGGGAATTCATCAAACTCTAGTGATTATTACACAAAACTTAAGAGTAACGGCATGGTTAGGGCACTTTTAATATTAATAAATGTATATACCGATATAAAATCATACTGGCCTGCTAAATTATACTTTCGTCCCTAAGTATTAAAAATATATAACGAAATTGAAGGCTGCAGGTTACGCGTTTTAGTGTTCGAATAGCGAATGACATTGTGGACTGTGTAGTCTGTATACAGTGCGGCAAGGCGGTGGGTCCATGGTGACGTCACGTCTCCGAGCTGGGCGGCAGGGACCTGCACGTGACCCTTACCGTGTATTCTAGTATCCGTGGTGTAGAAGTTATTATTTGATATTGAAAGTGGACTAGCTGTGAGAGAGGTGAAAACAATAAATGGAATCTAATTGTTAACAAATTTTGAATTAGGCCTAGAATCAAAACTTTGTGTAAGAGTTTAAGTGAGTGGATGCGTGCTTGTATGTGCTCCTGATATTACTACAACTTTAATATAGAAAGAGTTGAAAGATTTAAGTGGAAACTACACATAAGTGTTCAGTTTTGAAGGAACAACAATGTAAGGTACTTCTCTTTTGTTTATGTGCTTCTGTAAATTGGCAATTACTGTTTTTGAGACAATAGAAATTAACAGAAGTCTACATGTTTTGGCAGTATTGATTTAGGACTAGCCTAAGATAAGATAAACTGTTTACTTTAAATGTGTACTGTCTTGAGTAAATATTTGCTCAAACAATAAAGGGGGACAATAGGCTTCGGAAATTTGATTATATTTTGCACAGAATACCTACACTTGATTGAATCTATTTCATTAATGTAGGATTGTTGACAAATTGGAATGGACAATAGTAATACCAATTGTGGTGTTTGTGTAATGAATGTAAGAGACAATGATAAGGCTATTGGGTGTGAGGGAAACTTGTAGTCAAAGATTTTCAAATGGTAAAAAATAGGAGAAACACTTTGCCAGCTCAAATAAAAGCCCCAAGTTTTATACAAAAAAAATAGATTTGAGGTACTTGATACAAATGCAGACATAGTCTCCTTAACAGACTTAAACCCCAATGTAGAAAATTATCCAAGACTTTCAAAACCTAGGCAATTTCAATGTAAGAATAAATCTGGGAAGTCAAAATATGCTGAAAGACTCGAAATACAACCATTTAAAGAAAAAAAACATAAAACTAGAAAAGTGATAGTTGTTGGTGATAGTAATGCCAGAAATATTGCGGGAAAAATACTCGACAACTTTGAAAAGCAAAAATACAAAATTTCAGGATATGTTTATCCGGGAGCTTCTGTATCTACAATAGCTCATAAGCTTGCTAAATACTTGAATGTTGACGACTTTTTGATTGTAGGCTATTTCGAGGTGAGAATGATGTTAAACCTGGTAAAAACTATGAGAAGGCAATTAGGGAATCGATTAATGATATTTTGCCACTTTCTTTTAAGGCGAAGGTGCTAACTAATACGATACCAAACCCTCATAATAGTACTTTAAGAAAACACTTAGTGAAAAATGCGATCAATATCATCCATGATACACATAAATTCCAGTGCCAACAAAAATGTCCATAATATATGCATTAACTTTATAAATAGCAGAGTGTTACCTGCTCATTTTAATAAAAGTGAACATTTAAATAAGGGAGGGAAAACAGTGGTTTGTAATAGATTGGTTGAATTGATTAGCAGTAAAGTATGGACAGCAAGGGAAAAAACCGTTCTTGAGAGATGGTTGGATACTGCAAAGGACAAGAAATCTAGTGATCCAGAAAAGCCTAAAGAAAGCTTGATGAAGAAGAACATTCCACTAGACAGATGGCTGTTAACGGGGCACATGTGTCCAGTTAATAATGAAGGGATTCTCAAGTCGGATAAACAGAGAAGTTTTTTAGCAGAGAGTGCCTCAAAGGTCAACCAAGAAATCAGTATAGTGAAATAAGATGTAGGCAAGAGCGTGTAAAGATCAATTCAGCAAAAAAACAAAGTAGAAGAAGTAAATTTAATGTTATTCACCATAATAAATTTTTGAAAAAAATAAACCAACTTCAAAAAAATAAAAACAACAAAATGCTGAAACTAAAAAGTAAAAAATAATTAGTATATTGAGCAAACGTAATTTATTCAAAGCCGATATAAACAAATTTTTGAAGTCGGCGCCAAATTTATTATTAATTTATTTAAATAAATCAACTTTACAAGAAATTATAATGATAGGAGTTGTAAACATAACCCCAAAGTATAATCTATACTGGGTTTGTTTAAGTATACCAACCGATTATGAGTGAAATTAGCTGTTATATTATATGTTACTTACGTTGTGAGCATTTATGTAATGTATTTATACCGAGTTGACTCAAATTTTCAACAAAAATATTTGCTAAATCATAAAAATTTGAATAAACTGGCTTTTTAAGAAATATTTTATTAAAGCTGACCTGACAGACATCCTGTCCAAATTTCAATAAATTTGGTTGTGATTGTTTTGTGAATTTGTGATAAGCTGTTGAAAAATTGTAAAAAAAGAGAAAAAACGTATTTCAGAGCGATCATTGTATCTTTTAACGATTGAAGAAATGGATATGAAACTTGAGGAGTAGTGGATTCAGAAGAACTAAAATAGTGTTAAATTCTAGGTAAATTTGGCACCGACTTCAAAAATTTGTTTGCATCTTCTTTGAATAAATTATGTTTGCTCAATATACTAATTATTTTTTACTTTTTAGTTTCAGCATTTTGTTGTTTTTGTTTTTTTGAAGTTGGTTTATTTTTTCAAAAATTTATTATTTTTGGATTTTTAGAGCGATGTGCAGATTAAAGAAAAAAATGTATTTCCTAAAAGGTGTTTATGAATTTGTATTTACTGTATAATGCAATTTAAGTAGTACGTTTTTTAAAATTATTTTTTTATTTTATTAAAAAAGTAATAAAAAACAGCTAAAAAGCTATAAAGACAGGTATAAAAATGTTTCACTTACTTACCTGAACTAAGTCTTTTACAACATTTATACAATTTTTTACTTATTTACATGAAGGATTCCGGGTATGACGGAAAAACAAGTTTCCCTTATTTACCTGCCCGAAGACGAGACAACATCAATACAAAAATTGGTATGACAAAAATATAAACATCTGGTCCTTATTTACATGACCGAAGCCGGGTACGACAGCTGTTGTAAGTTTTCCTTATTTAACTGACCGAAATCGGACACGACAGCTATAAAAAGTTTTACTTATTTACCTGAACTAAGTCTGGTACGACAGCTAAAAAGAAAAGTGTTTCTCATTTACCTGACCGAATCCTAGTACGGCAGCTATAAAAAAGATTCACTTATTTACCTAAACTAAGTATGGTACGACATCTATAAATTATTTAACTTGTGTATGTCAAATATAACCATCTGTTCCTTATTTACACGACCGAAGCCGGGTACGACAGCTATAATAAGTTTTCCTTATTTACCTGACTGAAGCCGAGCACAACAGCTGTAACAAGTTTCCCTTATTTACCTGACCGAAGTCGGGTGCGACTGTTATAAAAAAGTTTGACTTATATACCTGAACTAAGCTGGTACGACAGCTATAAACCAGTAATATATTACACTAGAGAAAAATTGAATGGATTCGTGTCGTGAGATATTTGTGACGATTCGTGACTTGAGATTTCATTTAGATACCGACGCAAAAAAATGTCAATGGGTCCACAGAAGTTTTAACTTCAAAAAGATTTATCAAAATCGGTTCATTAATTCCGGAATATCACTGGACAAACATAATAATTTGACCAAGCAGCTGAACCGCTGACGTGAGTTGAGCAAATTTCCAAAATTAAGTTTATAGGCCCATGTTTTAGGGTTTCAACCAACAATTTGGGAATTAGGTCTATTCACGACGATGCTGAATAGCTGCAAAATTCTTCGTATGCCATTCCGCATATTGGGAGTATCTTCAATACACAATGCATTGCATGCTTCGCAAGCCATTCCGCATATTGGGAGTATCTTCAATACACAAAGCATTGCGTGCTTCGCATGCCAACCCCACGGCAATAGGCGGAATGTTTTTTGAGACATAAAACAAACAATATTTATGATTTCAGGGGTTGTTTCAACCCTTAAACGCAAAATATTTTAAAATCCTTTCTTAGTGCGCCTCTAGCACCTATGAAGAATAAAATTTGTGAACCAAATTCCACGTTCCAAGGCCGTATAGTTTTTGAGATATAAAACAAACAATATTTATGGTTTTAGGGGTTGTTTCGATCCTTAAACACTAAATATTTAAAAATTCTTTCTTAGTGCAAATCTAAGATATGTGAGCAATATGTGTACCAAATTCCACGTTCCTAGGCCGTATGGTTTTTGAGATATAAAA
>JAGFPH010000003.1:2568249-2582180 GCA_018207615.1 Philaenus spumarius
CCATATGGTTTTTGAGATATAAAACAAACAATATTTATGGTTTTAGGAGTTGTTTCGACCCTTAAACGCTAAATATTTAAAAATTCTTTCTAAGTGCAAATCTAAGGCCTGTGAGCAATATGTGTACCAAATTCCACATCCCTAGGCCATGTGGTTTTTGAGATATAAAACAAACAATATTTATAGTTTTAGGGGTTGTTTCAACCCTTAAACGCGAAATATTTTAAAATCCTTTCTTATTGCGCCTCTAGAGCCTATGAGCAATATGTGTACCAAATTTCACATTCCTAGGAGGTATGGTTTTCGAGATACTGTGATGAGTGAGTCAGTCAGTGGTATTTCAGCTTTATATATACTATTCAAATTCAAATTTTCCGCCAAAATGACGTACTTTATTGACAAATACTAGCTAAGTTCTGGGCTGATTTTTAAACAACTGGAATGGAACCACCGGAGGATAATCCTCTTTTATTTAAATTTTTTTTTATCGAAATCGGTTCATTAGTTTTGAGTAATCGCTGGACAAACATAAAAAAAGCATATAAAGGTCGAATTAAGAACCTCCTTATTTTTGAAGTCGGTTAAAAATGCCCAATTTGCGACTAACAAAATAGTAGAATTAAATCTGTTTTGCTCGGAATGCAGCCAGAAGTATTTGTTGTAATGGAACATGCTTTTAATGAAAGTAATATAGATTTTTTAAATGTAAATGATTATAACTTAACCAACAAGTTCTGTAGAAAGATCCATAAGAGTGGCGGTGTAGCTATTTTTGCTCTAAATAATTTAAATTTTGTTCCTTTCTTGGTTGATGAGGGGACTAGTTTCGAACGGAACTTTGAATTCACTAGCACAAAATTTAAACTGAAGGAAAATAACTTGGTCATTATAGGAATTTATCGATCCCCAAGTGGCAACTTGGACATATTTTTTGAGCGCTTGGATTTTCTTCTGCAAAAAATAACTTCAATAAAATGTGAATTTGTTATTTGTGGTGATATTAATATAAATGTTCTTAGAAAGTCTAGTTGCACAGATAGATTACGGGATGTTCTGGCGACTTATGATCTGAAATGGTGTATAGACTCCCCCACTAGGGTGGTGGGATCCTCTGCAACGGCAATCGACAATGTAATTTTTCATGAATATTTGTCCGTTGGTGTTATCCAGTCTGGGATCTCTGATCACTATGCGCAGGAGATTGAGCTTGTTCGATGATCTCATCCTCTGACTAAACCTCAATTTGGAAAGATTAGGAATTATAGGCGTGAAAACATTGATTTATTAAAATACTTGTTAAGTAACGAAAGTTGGGACAGCCTCAAAAGTATAAACAATTTAGATGAGAAATTTGATTCTTTTTACGATTCTTTTATATTTTTTCTAAATGTTGCTTGTTCTCTAAAAAGAACGAGATTGGGTAATAAGCGCAGGTGCTCAAACTGGATAACCAAAGGAATTCTTGTATCCAGGGATAAATTGAAATTTTACTATGAAATTTACAAAACTTCAAACAGTTTTATATTTAAAGAATTTTATAAGAAATATAAGCGAATTTATAGGAAGGTAATAATAGGGGCAAAATCGTATGACGTTTCAAAAAAAATTGGCTTTTCGCAAAATATTAGTAAAACAACATCGGAGATAATTAATGAACTTAGGAAACAAAATTACAAATCTGGGGAGATTAATTTAAATATTGATGGAATTAATAATTAAGAACCAATGGCAATGTGGCACAGTTGTTTAGTAACTCTTTTATTCATAATACTGCCAATAGCAAGACTCTTGATCCGGTAGCAAGTAGTGGGGTGAGTGGAGTGTCATCAATGTTTCTTTCACCTGTGGGTGTGGAGGAGGTCTCCAGGGTGTTTAGCAGTCTGAAGAATAAAACAGCTACTGATATTGATGGAGTTTCCACGTGGCTCATCAAACAGTGATCTGATGAACTTATCAAACCTCTTATGGTTTTAGTTAATTCTTCATTTTCTAAGGGAGTATTACCTTCCAAATTAAAACATGCTAAGATTCTTCCAGATCCACTCATCAACTGTGTTCAGTAAAGTTTTTGAAAAACTTTTTTTGGCACAATTTCTTTGCTATTTAAAAAAATTTAATATTGTTTTTAGTGGCCAATATGGCTTTCAAAAAGGTAAGTCTGCAGTGGATGCAATAGTCAAGATAATGGACTTTGTTGGGGAAGGTTTGGATAAAAAAGTAGTTATGAGTATTTTTCTGGACCTTCAAAAGCATTTGACTGTGTGGATTTCAAACTATTGCTGGATAAGTGTGAAAAAATTGGCATTCGCGGGCAACCTCTATTATGGTTGGAATCGTATATATTTAGTAGGTTACAAAGTGTGTCTGTTGCAGGAAGGCTGTCTAAACAGGTCCAGTTGAGATATGGAGTCCCTTAGGAAACAGTTCTTGGGCCAATACTGTTTTTAATTTACATAAATGACCTTTCGTCAGTAATAAGCATGGATAAACTAATTCAGTTTGCTGACGATACAACTTTGACCTTTCAAGCAAACTCCTTAGAAAGCTTGGAGCAAAAGGCTTTCTTACAGGTCAACGCCACAAATCAGTATTTGGCTGAAAACAATTTGGCAGTAAATCCTGAAAAAAATGAGTAGGCCTACATGTATTTTAGTCTAAAGCATGACATGAACCAGGCGCCAAGTAAGTGTCTTTCTAGGAGAGGAAGTAAACTCAGTAAAGTTCTTGGGTCTCCTTATTGATAATAAGCTTTCTTGGAGGAATCATATTGATAGTATCAGTGCAAAAATTGCTTCGGGAATATTTGCATTGAGAAACTTAAAGCCATATTGTACACCCTCTATTCTTTTGACCGCTTATTACGGGTTTGTATATCCCCACCTGTGCTATGGAATCCTTCTCTGGGGAAGTTCTTCTGTTCAGAACCTTCTCAGAATATTTGTCCTGCAGAAGAAAACTATTAGGCTGATAGCAGGACTAAGGAAATTCCAGTCGTGTAAGAATATCTTCAGGGAGCTTGGTATTCTTGCACTTCCAAGTATTTATATACTTGAAGTAGTCCTATATTTGAAATTTAAGTGTACACAATTATGGCACCAGACAGGCAGGTAACTACCGTGCTAAAAAGCACAGAGTAAGCCTTTTCAACAAACTTTCTTCCCAACCTGGTGGACGTTTGATTAATAAGCTCCCAGAAAATATTAAAAATTATAAGATTTTTCTGTTGACTGGATCGTTTTATTTCGTGGGGGAGTTTGTGCACCATAGATTTTCTTGAACGTGGGGATCTAAGTTGCGGGGTCTATTTTTGCTTCTGGGTGAAGCAGTTTTCTTCTGTTTAGGTTTATTAATAATAATTAATTTTTTCCATTTTGAAGAAAATCTAAATTTGAGCTTCGACAAAACATCTGTGATATGTTGAACTTTTTAATTAACAATTTTCATTCTAAATTAATTGTAAACTCAAATTAATTAAATATTTATATTGGACTCTAAAGAAATTTAGTAGATAATATTTTATTGTTAAATATAAGGGTATTAAATAAATCATAAAAAGTTAATCAGTTATTTATTATTATGGTATTAAACAAAATTTAAACTTGAACTGGACTTATGAGAAATAACACTATATAAATAAAAAACAGAACACAGTTTCTCATAAAAAACGTTTAATACTTCATACGCGTTTCGATGACCAGGTCATCATCATCAGTGATGGTTACAAACTTATAACTAATTTGGTAACATGGTTCTTATCTATATATAGGCAGATTCTTAGTAGGGGGAGTCATCTAAACATGTAACGAACAATTGGAGAACAGTAACTTAATGACTGTAATGGGGATTGTGACTAAAGGGAAAAATAACATGAATATCTAAACATGTAATGACCAATGGGAGAACAGTAACTTAATGAATGTAATGGGGATAGTGACTAAAGGGGAAAATATGAATATATATAAAAAGAGATAACAAAGTAAGATATATATAAGTTAGAATCAAACATAATACAGTTACACTCATAAACTGTATATGTGAACATTTAGGATATATATATATATATAATTTAAATGCTGATAAGTGTAAATATTACATCAATCAAAATATGTACATATAAACAACAAAGAATAAGTAAATTCTAAGTCAAATATTACATAATAACCCACAATAATAATACAATTATATATATATATATATATGCAAGTATGTAAGACATGTAATTTAACCCTCCAACTGTTAATAATTTTTTCCTTAATGTTGGGCCATTTTCGGCACTTTTACAAGCATAATGAAAATAAAATGTAAAAAATCTATTTAAAAAGGAAACCTTATATAATTATACATCATTTTAATCAGAAAATCACATACATTGTAAAGTTTAAAAACTATCATTTCACCATATTTACAAATGTTCGCGCTCAAGTAAACAAGACTAGCGGAATTAGCTGTTGCATAACAAGTTGGTTTTTCAAACAGCTAGCATTCTTTTTACAAACACGATATCAATGTGGTATATGAACTAATAGAAAGCCTGATATCGTTTGTATCGATCGATACTAAATACAATATGTTCTCTAAAAAATGATCTGGTACTCAGTGCATTTTACAAATCACTTGCACAACGTCAATGCATCGACGTTTACCATTAGCGTGAACCCTATCAACATCGATCTATCGACATGTAACAGTTGGAGGGTTAATGTAAACATTTCACACAAAAATTCACTAAAAATACATTTGTACCATACCGTACACAAAGCAAAATCAAATGTTTAGTACTATTATTATAATGCTATTGATTTATGACAAAATTATAAGATGTCTCTTATATAAATCATGATTATGAACATGTGATGTATTATTTACATGTTGAATGAACTTCTTGAATGTTTTTACATTCATTACCATAGCAACCAATTAAATAAAATAACATATAAAACAACTGATTTGGATATCCAGCTTTTAGTACAAAATAATATTTTAAGTTAGGCCTATACTGAACCAACTTCAACACACACAAACCAATAAAAACTTGCGTTAGGGAATTTAAAAATAAGAAAAAACTATGTTACATCCTAATTAAAAATAAATAAGACATATAGTAGGCCTATTTATTGATAATACACGGTAATTATTAGTGAGCAACTTTTTGGTTAGGTTTTTGACCTAAGTTTTAGTGGTTCTTTTAACCTTTATTATAACTGTTGTTATAAAATATAGGTACTAAATAATTTGATTTGAACATTTAACATGATTTACCATCTTAGTTTTAAGGTTATTATTAATCCTACACTTTTATTATAAATAAAACATAACATATGTTTTTAGAAGGTCCCATCGGGGGTTGGCGTGCGGAGCACGCAGAGGTCTCCCCTAGTACCTCCTATTTGCAGTTATTGCAAATAGCTTTTTAACAACAAAAGTGTGTCTACCCAGATAAATGTAAGTATAGTTATTTTAAAAAGATCTAATTAAATTAAAGTAATAATTATTTCAATTTATTAAAATGAATACACTACAGTCTCGCTAATCCGGACTTGATGGGACCGGACCCTGTCCGGATTAGTGAAAGTCCGGATTAGACGGAAAAAGCCTAAAAATGCATGAAATGTATACCGTTTGTGTTTTAAGAGAGAAAACGTATTAAAATTGGTATTTTGGTAATAGGCCTACACAGTGTACAGTAAATATCAGCGACCACAGAATTAAATAGACTGGTCAAGTCGAACGCAAGAGTGAAGCCAGTTTTAGAGTCAAATACTCACACAATATGACGGATGCAAGTCGCGAGCCGCCGGCCGGCCGAACGTACACGTTGCCACATTACCCGCGAAACGAAGCTTGTGTTGTTCTAACTGTTGTATGATAACTACAGTAGCTATTTTTTTTCAAAAAAATACTTTTCAGAAAATGTAGCTTTTCAGCTACATTTCTCTCGCTTGCATGACGCACCAGCCCTAAAAACAAAAATTTTTCTCGCAATGCAACTTTTTGATGTCACGAATTAAAAAGTATAAAAAAGTTTGGACTTTATTCAATTTTTAAAGTGCCAAACCATTTTTATTTTCAAATTGTGAACACAGCATTAGCGTCCCACGCTATTAAACTGTAACTTTGTCAAATTTCAAAGATTTTCGAGCATTTTCAGCTATTACAACCAAAGTGTTTACAAATGAATAGGGCGCACTGAAAATTTCACTCCAGACGTCTAGCGAGAAACAAATTAAAAAGGGACTGTTGATTCGACAGATAGTTAGACAAGACAGTCTGCAGTCAGGTATACTGCGGTGAGCTGGTGAAGTGAGTCACTGCCTTGAAATACTGTGGGACAAAAGATAATTGGCCGACCCGTTATATCCTCGGCTGAGCTTTCTCTTCACGCTAAAAATAGCGAAGGACAAATGAACCCTTAACTATTTTTGCTCTCGGCAAACTTCAATTGCACGTACTGTATTATAACTTGAATAATTATTATTATTAAATAATTATTAAACTTGGATTATTATTTCTTTTCTAAACAAATAATAAATTATGTCCAGCAAATTGTTTTGTCTTTACTTATATTTCCTTCTTTTTCTAAAAATATCAATGAAGAGGATTTAACTGCTCTTGACACTATGTAAATCTATTGTTAACTGTATAAGAATGGTGAAATTTTCTATTTTCTAGTCAATCTAAAAAATCATACTCTTTTTCTTGAGACGCCCTAAAATAATACAAAAAATTTTCCATGCTCTTTACATAAATCGAGAAAAAAATATGGAATTATCTATAAATTTTCCTTTTTTCTTTAATCGTGTAAACCCATTCACTTAATTTTTTATTTTATTTGGTCAGATGCAAAAAGCACAGCCATACAAAGTTGCTCTTCTGAACTAGAAACTATTACCAATTGAGTCCATCAATTTTTTAAACGGATTGTACTTGCCCTGTAAAGCTTGTGTAGCAAAAGAGTTGTGATGAATGAGAGAAAAAATTCTATTAAGTTTGGCTAGGCTTCAGGAATTGACTGTCAGAATATTCTTCACATCGGTTCATCGTGTTTAGATGTAGGCTACCTTAAGGTTGGATGTACCCACAAAGAAGGATGTACCCACAAAGAATTAAATAAGAACAATCATGTTGAGATGAAAATTTACAGCTTTATAAATTTATTTAAGATTTACATTTTATACTTTTAGGTGATTTGTGAATTTTGTCTTAGGTACTTTAGCATTAGGCCTAAGTACTTTAACGGAGGTTATTAGTGAATTTCCATAGGAAAGATGAGCTATTGCTGTTATCCTTATGGTAAGACCTAAGGTCGGGAGTAGTAAATGAGCACCGATCATGGTCACCAGAACACGTTTTGGAGTGTCATTGAAAATTATATATATAGCCTATGTAGCCTATATGTGTTCGTACTCTAACGGCCACATTTTAAGTCCAAATTGGTCCAAATTTGGTACACACGTTAGTTGTCTACATCGCTTGGACGAATTTGTTGGCCAAAAAATCCAACAACCGGAAGCATGTTTGATGACCAGAAGTAACTATTTTTTGAGATTTTTTGTTCAAGAATAGAACTTTTTGAGAGTTTTAGCTAAACATATAAATGTGGGATATTATTCAGCACATCGTATATTCAGCGCCTTCGTGAATAGATCAATTTCTCAAATAGTTGGTAGAAACGCTAAAACATATTTAAATTTAATTTTGGAAATTCGCTCTACTCATGTCAGTGGTTCAGCTGGGTGGTTGAATTATTTATGTTTTTAACATAATTATGTTTATTGCCAAGTAAGATTATAATAATACTTACAAGTCATCTAGTTCTAGTAATTCTTCTAAATGAATCAGGTCATTTTCTTGACTAAGCGTAAATCCCGCCATCCTGGAAAAAATATTCATTTCAATAACTAATATTTTATCCTTTTTGAAAACACACTCATTGTTATTAAGTTTTACATTTCTTAATCAATATAATAACACCATGATTTTGTAACAGAAAACACATAAACTCAAAAATACAACTTTGCACATCCACAAATAAAAATCATCTTTAAACAATAGGCCTACCTAACAGCAAATAAACTATTGCTCATAATGTTTATCTTTCAATAGTAGACCTAAGCGTTTGTGGATTGTAGGCCTACTTTGTTATCAAAAGATCAGTGATGAATTATTCAAAAAAAATTCTGCAAAACAACTTCACTTTAGGGCAATTCCATGTAAAAGTGACTTCAGCAAAAAAAATTAAATAAATATTTTAAAGCTATAATACTAAAAATAATAAATTAAAAGTGCATATGGTTACAGGGAAACAAGCATAGGTAGTTATGAAAAAAAAGTTTTTCTATCATTGATGAATGACTTTAGTTACTGCTCTTTAGCAGTCCAGACATGTTTATTTTTTTTGCTATTTCCAGATTACTTGTTTTTATTGTTCAAATTACCTGATTGTCCTGAATTTTGAAGAAATATAAAGTCAACATTTGTATATATGTATAGCTCAGTGCTAATTTTTAGTTGAGATAAATTAATCAGGTTTCTCTATTTTTATGGTGTTTTCATGTATGTCCAGTTTGTAACACCCGTAACAAAAATATACAATAAGTTCAATTAGTGATCCAGCAAAATTTGTAAATACAAATCCCCTTTGTAGAAATAAGGTTATGTTCAGATCATTCAACATCATAACATTACTTAATGTTTTATTTTCATAATTGTTGGTTTCCAAGTCACTTTGAATAATATAGAAGATAATATATTAATAAATATTACCTTGTTAAATTTGTCCGTCTTGTGACTAATGTCAACGATGTACATCGTAGGAATAAATTATTATTCGACATTTATGTTTAAATGTGTTTTTAAACGTTTTATAAAAATGTTGTGTGTTTGTGTTTTTTATAAAGTGTGTTTTTAGTGTTTTATGTGTGCTTGACAGTCGTATTAGGATTACTTAATCATTCTTCAGAAGTCACAAGACGGACAAATTTAACAAGGTAATATTTATTAATATATTATCTTCTATATTACTTAATGGTTTAAAATATTATTTCACCTTTTTCTAGCTGTTACGGGTGTTACATATTTTTGTTTCGGGTGTTACTCCCCATATCTGTAACACCCGTAACATAAATTAAAGCTAGGTTTTATGTCACCTTCATCTCTAAGTAGGCTATATGGTTGAACATCTTCTAGGGGTATTGGGATGGATATTTTATTCCTCTAGGTTTTAAATTATCCACAAAAATTGTTTGGAAACAATGGGAAGATGGTGAAAACCGCCGTCCTTGCCTTAATGAACAATTGGGTACTTGTGATTTGGCCTTAGAAGGATTAGACAACAAACTGCCTCAGTTTAAAAAACACTGCTATGTGAAAACCAAACAAAGTTTCTTCTTCCAAGAAAAGACAAAAATCTTGAAATCAATCATTTTAGCCACGGATCAATTATTATAATATTAATTATAAGTGATTTTCTACTCACGTCAATGATCCTTGTCTGTTTTTCTCTATCTAAAAAAACAATTGCAATTTCGGACTTATCAGTCCATCATCAGGTTATATATAAAAACACTACGAACATAAAATAACATACAAACAACACATATTCACTCCGTTTGGAGATCGTAAAAGTTCAATGTGCACTGTCGTATCGCGAACTTGACGTGCACGTCGTTTGGTATAATATAAGAAATTTGTACTTACAGTACACCGTCTCGTGGTCCAAATATCACCTTATGAAGGCTACCGCGGTTTCAAAAACACTAAGTTTTCATCTTCAGGCCGTACAAAAATATTCAATCACTCAATGGAGGTCGTCAACAAGTATAAAACCATTAAAACCATAAAACCATTGGACCACGAGACGGTGTACTGTAAGTACAAATTTCTTATATTATATAAACATATGGTCCGGTGGCTATAGTACATTTATGAAGTCGTTTGGTAAATTAGCACTGACTGACGCTGGGGTAAACAGTACCGTAGGTACTCCCTCCCTGCCTCGTGATTATCGTATCGAATAATAAGTTTGATTTGAATAATTGTTGGTCATTCAATATATTGTTAGGGTCGGACTTTGAAGCTCTGTAAATTTCAAATTCTTCCAATGCGTCTCTAGAGTATGTTCTTTTCTACATTTGTGTAGTATACTCAGGTTGGTGTTGATGTCAGTGTAGGAATGGAGATTATTAATAAGATGTTCTGTGTATGTGGATTTTATATTCCTCGGGTTACTGGGTGGTAAATGTTCCTTGAACCTTATGTTAAAAGGACGTCCGGTTTGACCTATGTAGAAGCTAGGGCAGTCGTTACAAATCAATTTGTAGACGCCAGTTGCGTTATGTTTCTCAACATTAATTTCGGTTTTTGTTTTAAATAGCGATTCTAATTTGTTGTTTGTACGGTAAGTAACTATTGTATTGTTCTTGGCCATTATATTTCTCAGGGTGTGATTGAATATGTTGCCGTACTCACATGATGCGTATTTTACCTTCTTTTTTACTAATATATTTGGCTCTGTAAGTGCTTTGTGTGTTTTTCTATTATGTTTCGCTATTAACTGGTCTACAATAGTAGTCCTGTATCCGTTGGCCTGGGCGATGTGCTTAATTAGGTTTCTCTCCTTCTCATAGTTTTCGTAAGACATGGGGATGGATAAGAGCCTGTGTACATAACTTATTCAACATCTATAGAAAACCTACAATTACTGATAAAACTATACATAGTACATCCCACCACCCACAAGAACAAAAACTCGCCGCCTACAACTGTAAAAGAAAAATAAGAAAAGGCTGTACATATAAACATATTTTCTAATACCGGTCTCAATAAGTAAACACTCACACACACAGGTGATCAAAATTATGATAATAAACAAATTTTGTACCTGATTAAAATGCAAAAACAAAGAAAAAAGTTCCTCCGAATGTAGGTATGTCCTAAAGTGCTTAGTTTTCCGTCTGTCTGTATATATATGTTTTTACTAAATATTGTGTATCTAAAAAACCAAGTAAGTTACTAACTACAAATGTGGAGTGATTACTAATGTTTTTGTAGTGGTAGTGACAAAAAAATTATCAAATTTAAATTATAATTTTCAAAATGGCTGCCGTTACAAATTTGTAATGTGGAATATCTTGAAAACCGTTAACTTTAAATATAAAGTCACAAAAGAAATGTTGGAATGACGTTGAGTTCGTCTGATGCAAGAGAACATGAAAAAAAAGCTCAATTTCCCACTCATGTTTTGATGGGTAAATTTTGTTTTTGAATAATTTTGATTACCTACACCACTACATAGATAATAAAACCTTTTCCTTTGAATATCTTTTTTCTGATTGACACTGCATTTACCAATGAATAGGCCTAGTTACAGATTTTTATGTAATGCCTTACACTGGCAGTTTCTATACTGGTAAAGAGTACCTGTAGGTATCGATTAGTTTTCAGCGATTATCTATTTTAGTAACACTGTATTGAAATTATCTTTAGGGAAAAGTATCGATAAGAATTTAAAAGTCCTTAGATGATACAAAAGGCTGTGAATTTTTAGTTTTTACCGCTGTTTTCTGACAATTTAGAATAGCCTAGCTATTTTACAGTCGTCAGGGATAAATTATCATAGTTAACCCACTCTTTTTCCAGGTCTTCAGACTGAAACTATAAATTTGTCTTCCTGTAATAGCCTAGGCCCCACTGTCCAAATAATTTGTGTACTATTATATTTTAGATTAAATTAAGCTTCAATTTCTGCCTTTTTGGAAACATTTTTGTTTTTGTTTTTATGTGAATTAGGCTAAATAAGGCTTAATTTTTTAATTCACCTCCTCACCATATTCTAGTTTCTAGAAGACCTTTTTATCTTCTTACTAAATAATTTGTAGGCGTAAGTTTACTATTCAACCCTCTAGCCTAATATTTTTTCAGACAACGACGTTGTTTTACATTCTAATGTTAAATGTTTAATACAGATAAACATTCTGTGACTAAATACTGTAGGTTAGAACCTTTTAGGTTTTTTTAAATTATTATTCTTGCATTTCTGTTACCATAGGTTAGCCTGGGTTCAAAAAGTAAACTTGCGCCTAATTTGTATTATATTTTGTATATTTAGAACAAAATTGTGCTTCATTTTATGCCTTTTTGGAAACATATTTTGTGTTTTTGTAAACTTGGCTAAAATTAGAATACTTCTCCTACCATATTCTAGTTTGTAGAAGAGGTTTTTCGCTACTTATTTTAGATTGCTTAGTAGGCTACAGTAATTTATGTACCGGTATTACATTTTTTGTATATTTATAATAGCCTAACAAGATTATTATTCTTTTTTATGCCTTTTTGCAAATTAATTTGTGTTTGTATGAACTTTTTTACTCATGGAAAAAAATTCTAGTTTTTAGAAGACAATATAGCCTATAATTATAAAAAACAACCCACAAATTTACACTTGGAGTGTTTTTTTTTTTTTTTTAATATAGGCCTAGGGCCTATATTATCTTTTATTAATAGACCTAAATAATATAGTTTAGAAACACTAAAATTATTAATTTTGACATTTTTATACATTTTTCCCCTAGCCTAGGCCTATGGGAAGATAATTTTTTTGCAAATTGCTCAAAAATAACTAAATACTTAGGCTAGTTATTTTGCATAACTTATAAAAGTCTCCCCCAAAAACATTTTTTTTATTTTTAATTATTACTTTTTTAATGTTTCTTGTAGAAACTATTTAAAATAGTACATTAGAATGTAAGACAACGTCGTTGTCTGCAAAAATATTAGGTTAGGGTCGAATAGTAAACTTACGCCTGGCATTCATTAGAGAATATTTATTTTGCACTATTTATTGAGAATTAATTGCTTTCAACGAATTATCTTTTAGTGTAATTGAGTACGGAACTAAATTTTACATGTACTTTATTTTTGGCCGTTTTTTAGTTTGACATGTCAATTTTGAATTGTTAGGCTTAATATCATTCTCTCTAAAGCAAGGACAGCTTAACCCTAATCTCACCTGAAGGAATTATTGGACCAGTATCCACACTCTTCAAAAAATAGTCACTGAATAAATAAATAAATACTACAAAAATCAAACAATCATCCACTCAATAAATACAGCTAACACTCCCAACCGGCCAAATTCTTCCTATTCCTATTACACTTGTCCCGTCTACCACCGGGCACCGAACCAACCACCTGATTCCTTTATTCCTTATTGAATTATTGAATTTGAATCCACCAAAGTCACAAAGCAGCCAAGGTCTCTAGAAAGGAAAGGTTACCTCATTCGGGAAATATCAAAAAAGTGGAGTGGGGGCTGTGACGTAGTTGTTTTGTTAGTATACCTAGACAGTGATCAAAGCTATCAAAGCTCTGTCGTTTACGTTTATACGCGTTAAATTAGTGTATATAAAGTGTTTTAGAAGTGTAGGTAGAAGAAATATATTATTTAGGCCTACAATGGATAGAAAATCAATTAATAAACCTAAAGGTGGTTCCATTTGTGCGGTTGCAACTTGCAAATATTATTATGCAAAAGCAAAACTAGAAGGAAGAACTGATATATCATTTCACAGGTAGGCCTAGATATTTTTTGTTTCTATTGTAATAGTAAATAATATAATACCACTTACTCATATAAAATGTTATTATAATTTTCTTTTGTCTTAATATTTTGATTTAAAAGTAGTTTCTGTGGCTATCTTTTGCATTAAAATTGTAGAAAATAAATTTTTGTTCAGTATGCCCACCTGGTGACTTGAAGCTTATTAAACCCCATAAACTTCCCACATAAAGCGTGTTAAAAAAAACAAACAAATATACTAATATATTTTATTTACAGTTGATGCAAGGAATGTTAAATATAGGCCTACATATTCAATAAAAATACTGCCACCCAATTAAATAAACTCCATACAATTTATATGTAGGCTATCATA
>JAGFPH010000003.1:2582280-2595447 GCA_018207615.1 Philaenus spumarius
GTTATTGTATAATTTATGTGTTTCATGATTTATTTATTTGTTCGTGTCTGCCCCTGGACACTTCGCGTCCCAACCCCACCTCGGCTTTCGGCCTCAGATGGCTGTTTCGCTTCACTCGCAGTTGGAAAATTCGCTAAAGAATCTCGTTAATCTTTGGCTCGTTTGTACATAGGTGACCGAGCATAAATCAGCTGTTTTATTTGGCAGCTGACTCAAACTCATTAACATGGGAAATTTGAAGGATTGTGTGCCGGAGCTTCTTCTCAGGTGAATAGCGGCTAAACGCATGATTGGATCTTAAATCTGATGGGAAATCTTTTGTTTTAAATTAAATTTTCTACAACTTTTGTATTTAACATTTTTTGCTATCTCTTACCGTTTTCTTACAAAACGCGATCTTTAAAGCTAGACGGGTTCACTGATTCACTGACATAAACTATGAGGCACTTCCCGTAATCGTACCGCCCTCGACCTCATACTTGAATTAAAGCTCTCGACGAGAAACTTTCCGGCAAATTGCCAGAATTTGACATTTTTTAATTTTGGAAGCACCTTTTGGGCGGGAAAGAGTTTTTCAATATTTCATTTTTAATTTTGAGCTCGTTTTGTAAGAAAACGGTAAGAAATAGCAAACAATGTTAAATACATAAGTTGTAGAAAATTAAATTTCAAACTAACGATTTTCCGTCAGATTCAAGATCCAATCCTCCATTTAGCCACTATTCATCCGAGAAGGGAGGCTCCACCCAACGTCTTTAAAGCTAGACGGGTTCACTGATTCACTGACATAAACAATTAGGAACTTTCCGTAATTGTACCCCCCTCGACCTCATACTTGAATTAAAGCTCTCGACGAGAAACTTTCAGAAAAATTGTTAAAAGTTTGGGCGGGAAAGATTTTTTCAATTTTTCATTTTTCCACTTTGATCGCGTTTTGTAAGAAAACGGTAAGAGATAGAAAACAATGTTAAATACAAAAGTTGTAGATAATTTAATTTCAAATCAATGATTTTCCATCAGATTTAATATCTAATCATCCGTTTAGCCGCTATTCACCCGAGAAGGAGCTCCGGCCAGAGATAATAATACCAAGAGGAGCTAGGCAACTCAATGTTATAAGTTGAAACTATCTTCAGCGCTTCTGGTGGGGCAGAAGCAATCTAACAAAGAAAGTTTTACTAAACGTAGTACGTTGTATCTATTTTAACCGGTATTGTAGTATATAATTATAATTTATAGGCCACTATTAAATTATTACTTTTGCATATTAAAGCATTATTCTTTGACTACTAATTGTTAAATTTATTTTTTTAAACAAAAGTTTATTAAATGACTCTAGAATAAAGTAACTTAAGTGTCATTTAATAATACATTTGTCTATAATTTAAAACACAGTAGTAATCTAAGTAAAATACTTAATTTCAAAAGTAATCTTATAATATTAGGTTGTAAAAATGAAAATATATGTAATATTTATTTAAATTTATAACACTTATTAAATAACACTTATAACACGATTAAATCCCATTTGTTTTTGAGTATATTTTAAATGAATTGATATTTTGTTAAATGAGTAGCGTGGATCAAAGACGGACAACTGTGTTCCTTTTTTTTATTTTTTTATTTAAGGCTAAAAACCATGGTGGTTATCATCTCCTTCAACTGTGTTCCTGGTCAAAATTGAAGTATCACCTGTATCTAACATTTTTTTTGCTCTTTTCATTGGTGATATTTATTTGTTTCAGAAACGTGTTATTTTTAATGATTTAATATAAAATTAGTTTAAAAAACGGACAAGTACAGCAGAGGTTTGTTTCAAAAGTAACCATCTCCGTTATAACCAATGGAATTGCTCAAAATAGGTCATGTGACCTGTGAAAGTGTCATGGCGGTTTTTTTGCTACACACATGTGAGGTTTATTGTGAATGAATTTTTTTTTTGAATCTTAATATTTTCTTTTTAAACTTAATTTGATTTTACTTTATGCATTGCAATGAAGCAACAAATAATAATTCTATCTTCAGAAAATGCAAGGAAAAGTTTGCACCATCCCAAAACATGTAAACGAAATGTTGAAAAAAATTAAACATAATTAGGAGTTAGTTTGTATTACGTTACTAAAATTATTCAGTTGTAGGTTTAATTTATATGTCAACTAATTATTCTTTGAATATTAATTAATCAGAAAAAATATATACAATATTTACAATATATATACAATCCTCTCAAAAAAGGTTTTTTACAAAAACAAAAAAACAAAGCGTCAAGCTATGATTATTTTTTTATAAAACAAAAAAGAATTGAAATAAACAAATTGGTAAAGCTATACTTTAAGAATATAAAAGATTTGTTTCAATATTAACCAAAAAAAGAAGAGGAGAGAAATAATACACTGTAAACCTACAGTTAATCACTGAAGAAATCTTTTTAAAAAAGCAAGAGCGAAATCAACTATTATGTAAAGCTATGAATATATAACTGAACAAATATTGATCACATTAAAAATATATTTCTCTCAAAATCACCAAAACCGATCAATGCTTTTCACGCAAGACCACAGAGAAGAAAAATACAGAGGAAACATCTAAGCGTACGCGAATTGGGTGTCTAGCACTCGACACTGGTATCTACATTAGTAGTTCCCAGAGTCGCCATGAGAGGGCAGCATCGTCGCTGGCCCCTCCCCTACCCCCCCTCGCCTCCTGCTGCTAGCCCCTCGTCCCCTCCAGCACCGCGCGACACTCGCCTGACTCAAGGTTGTTAATGTACTCTAACAACCTTGCGCCCGACTCCCTGGCTGTCCTCGCTGCTACAATAAGTAATTGTAAAGGAAACTTGTCACAAACATGTTCTGTATTTGATTGTCATGTAGCAATAAATGTAAAACACTTGAACAATAGTACAAAATAAGTTAAATGGATTATCAAAGTAAATCAATAAATGTTTTAATTATACTTTAATTAAAACTCTTAAATCCTTATAATAGTTGCGGGAAATGATATTAATTTTAGTACACAGGATTATAAAAGAAAATATGATGCAGTTGAACGTGTTTAATCTCTTGGTAGGAATGATAAAATGGTTTACAATTACTGTAATTCATAGACTATAAAAAATACTGTAGCCTACTCTACTTAAACATAATAATTTGGTCATTTCATAATATAAAGACGATAAAAAATTACCACATTATACAATCCTAATTATCCTACATTTACTAAGTAATGCAAAAAACTAACCCTTCTTTAAAATTTTTATAAAAGGTTTTCTACTTTGAACAATAGGCTAGAATATTACAAATACACAGATAAACTTGGTAAAACTAATAAAATCTTGTAAAACAATGAGTGAATATGTGCTCTTACAATAAATCCAATGTTAATGCTATATAAAAAATATATTAAATATAAGTTTTCCATATATATACGTAACTTAAATATTAACTATTTAGAAAACTAACATAGGCTAGCATTAAAGAACAACAAATGAATAATTAACGACTAAACTCATAATATTTACATTGATTTACATAGAGAAAATAGATTTTTAAGACAATTTAATCGAGACTGATTATATGCTAATACGCTGGTCTTCGAAATTGTATTATTTTGAATATAAAAAAGTTGAATTCTTAGAGAAAACGGCAGCCATTTTGAATCCGCCATGTTGAATTTTCATATTCTATATGAATCAGTTCCTCCTAAAAACCCCCAAATAACCAGTTTTCTTTTTCTTTGAGACGCATTTTTTTTATTGGAATATATATATTTGGGCAATTTGTTAGATGATTATTATGTGTTATAAAAAAAAACATGACATCGTAAAGCTGACACTTTCCTCTTGAAAACGCCCTATTACAACTATTTATTTATACATTATAACTGTGCAATAGTTTATAATGTACTGGGCCGCGCTTAAAGAAATAGGTCTTCAGCCGTGCGGCCGAGTAGTGCTGCTGCGAAATAATACTTGCTTAATCGATTTTTTTCCAGACAAACCATTTCTCGGACGAAAAAATACAAAAGATCTTTTTTATTAAAAAAATACTTCCGCTACACGGTGGTATTTTTATTTTTATTTATTTTCCTCCTAGCTCGAAATATTAAGGAATTTCGAGAAAAAAATGTTTTTCGATTTTTTTTTTTGACTTTGGGAAATCGAAAGACTGGTAAACTTTTTTTTATATTAATCTACATACTTTAAGGTACTTATAAAAAAATCTGCCGTATTGCAAATTACTGGTAGTTGTGACCTACACAGACTGGGCTATGTAGGCTACATTTTATTTTTAAGCCGTCTTAAATATAAATAGTAAATTAGGATTAAATTTGAGATTTATTTGAATTACTTTTGATAAACAAAACAACTTTAAACTACAATTTTATTGATATTTTACTTTGCGATTTATATGAAGTGAAGATTAAATTTGAACATGATATGTATTTACTGACTTTGTCTACAGTTTGTAAGTTATATATTTATTTTGTAGTTGTCTTCCATATAAATTGTCAACTAGGTTAAATTTGATATGCAATTACAGTACTGCGTTTAATATAGACTATACTTTTATTACTTTATTATTGACACTTTACTTTGAGATTATTTTATCATGGAGTGTCCTATAATATGAACTTTTTTTTAAATATATGTAACTATAGGTTACTGACTTTATAATCGTGATTATTTTGTGATGGAGTGTCATATAATATGAAGGCCTACTTTTTTTTAAGCACAGAGAATAATGGATCCATTTACCATTAATCTCTGTGCTTTGGCAATATTATTATGTTTCTTCTTTTGTATTATCATTTAAACATTTCATCACTTTCAATTGTTAAAGTTTTATTTTATAAATAATCTTTATTAATGGGTTATCTAACCATGTTGGTTAAAGGGTTTTTCAGAATGACAACATAACATTATTTACCTACTTCATTGTTATTATACATTTTTTTACAAACTAGATTTTGTTTATATTGCCTAAACCTAGGGTTATACATGACATTTTAATCAGCTGTTCAATAATTTATATTAATATCTAACCCATTTGTATAACCCATTTCATAAGATTTTAATAATATTCAAAAATTTCTAAGCTACCTTAGAACACAAAATGTTTGTAATAAAAAAACTGTCAAGTATTTACTTCAGTAAGTCAGTGAATAAAAATCAGGAATTAAATTATTCGATAAACATTTGTACAAAACATACTCTAATAAGTTTAAAATGTTTAAAACTTGTATCGGTTCAGTTAAAGTTGGTTCAAGAATCTTTTATTAGCTTATAACTTATTCAAAAAGTATGTCTCATTTAAAAACATAAGTTTGAATTAAATTATAATACAAATAAAACAATTTATCTTAGTAAATAGACTATTCTGTACTTAATTTCTACGGAAATTATTTCCCGTAATGAAAATAGGCTTTTTTGTTACATTTACACTTATAACAGAAGAGTAAACGTTGAATTCCCAACTTGCAGTCTAAACGAGGCGGGGAAGTGGGACATTTCCCCCGCTACCATCACATCCTTCCCCGCTCGTCTCTCTCTCTCTTGCAACGTGCATTAGGACATCCTAGCGCTGCCACCGGACTAGATCGGAACAACAACTAGAGCGTACGATCCCCGCTCCCCCCCCGCCGTTTAAATGTTTCCTCTGTATATTCCTTCTCTGTGGCAAGACTCTGTACAACTTCTTCGACTCAGTACTTTCACTTGAATGTATCCATGAGTCTAACTACAAAATAGTTGAAACGCTTTTATCCAGACATTTCTGGATAAAAAAACAATATGCAATATTTACAGTATATACAATATTTACAATATATATACAATCAGGAGGTCTTACAAATATAAATATATACAATACAATAGACATTTAAATACTAGGTCGAAAATATAGAATTTAATTTAGCAGTGTTTTAAAATTCTATTTTTTCGATTCTGCGTAGCCTTAGACATCCTCTGTCTATTAGAGCATGTACACCACCAAGGAATACATAGTTTTACAATAGAATCTATAAAGGTGGTGTAAACGTCCTTCCAGTGGACTACACAGATGTCTTTGAACCATTCAAAGGTTACTGTTTGCCGAATACAATCATTGATGATTTTGGATAAATCATTCTGATGACCACGTTCATTAAGAATTTTATCAACCAAGTTTGCATAAAGAGTAACACAATAGACAAACTTTTCAGATGGATAAGTTAGCCTATTGTATTCTTCATTGTACTCCTTGAATGAAATTCCTGCATGATAGAAATCATCAGAAGGCTTACAGCAGAGACCAGCTCCACAATCATCACAATTGTATTTAGCAAGCAGCCTCCGTACAATATACCCACTTACATAGGATGTTGACATCAAGGCCATGTCACTTGGTATGTCTGGTGCTGCGCTACAAGCAGCAGGGCCGTGATTTTCATCATCCATTGTAAGTGGATTTTCTGGATTAGCACCCACTTCCATATCGGAACAATCTGAACCAAGAAAAGTTTGAAGAGTGCTCAAAATACCCGCATTATCAGTTTCCCAATTACCATTATTAACAATAACATTAAATACAAGACCATTGACAATGCAGGTTTTAAGACTACCTACAAATTGGCCAACTGTGGGATTGTAATTGGACCCACAGTTGTTACGAATTAAACCAAACAAATTCTCCAAAGGATCTTGGTTCAGATTTCGAATACATAAATAGTCCAAGGACAGAGTATCTTTCAAGTAGGTCCACAACAGCATGACTGCTCTCATAGTAATGAGCCAGCCATTCTGTGAAGGTGGCCTCACAATTACTTGTTTAGATATTCCATCCTTTACCTTTTCAAATTGGAATTGCCAGCTATCCACAATTTGTAATGCATTCGTCCAAAACTGTAAGTGGGCACTCCCATTTCGGAGAAAAGTTCTTAACTTTTTACCGCCTTCAAAATTGTAACAGTTGCCATTAAATGAATCAAAAAGTTCATCACACACTTTTATAAATGTTGAAGTTGCCAGAGCCGATGACGGTAGAAAACCTGTAACAAACATACCAGCCAATTAGAATTTTTAATTCTACCATAAAAAACTGCTATATTTCTTTAGAATATACTAAATATTTACCCCATGTCTTACAAAACGTTTTCAAGAAACATAATATAACCATATCATTCCGTACTAATAATAACTTATATGCTTCGTTAAAACCAAAAATTATCAACCCAATAGAGGAAAGGTCCGGAGTATACAGAATTAATTTCCAGGATTGTGACAAACATTATATCGGTTAAACAGGGAGAACGTTTAAGGAACGTTATAAAGAACATCTCCCTAACAAGAGCTCTGTTATCAGTAGGTCTAATTATGCACGTCACCTCATTGAATCGGATCATAAGCCGGGAGACTTCAACTCAACAGTTGTAACAGTTCAACTCAAAAATCGTTCGTACTTACTAAGAATATTTATACTGGTGTATTCAACTTGTAAAATAAATTTTATGTTGATATTCCAAAAATTGACGAAACTGGAGCCGATTGAAATTAGTTCGTGGGTTGAAAGTAGCTAAAATCGAGAAACCCATTGATAAGTCAAGTGGCTCTAGATCGGATCATTTTCAAGATAACAAGCTGAGACTCAGCATAAATGTTTAAAATATATATTTTAACTCCTATGTCAAGTTTCAATTCGATATATTAAAATTTAGTCAATTTAGAATGAGCCAACGCTTCATATTATATGAATGAGATTTCAACTTTTAGTGATTTCCCCTGCTGCAAAATACATATCTGCATTATCGAATTTTTTCCAGACAAACCATTGCTCGAAGGAAATAAATACATATGACCTTTTTTATTGAAAATACCTCCCCTACACGGTGGTATTTTGTATTTTTCTCTATCTTCATCCCAGTTCGAAATATTAAGGATAATCAAAAAATAAAATGATAATCGATTTTTTTTCGACTTTGGGAAATCGATAGACTGGTAAAACATTTTTTTTGTTAATCTACATACTTTAATGTACTTATAAAAAAAATCAGCCGTATTGTAAATTACTTGAACTTTTAGTCTAAAATTACCCCTACCGACTGGCCTACTTAGGTACATATTACAATCACATTACATCTAAAAGTCACAAATATTGAATTGCAACCAACGTGATACTTTGAACTCCAGTCCTTGTTTTATAAGTCTGAACTAATATTAAAAATGCAGAAGCGCTGCGGTAAAACGGCCAGGCGACGGCGCGGCGCGAGTAAGGGTCTTATTGGCCAGCCTTAGACTATGGTTCTCGGAACTATGCATCAACAATCCGTGTAGTAGGCATAATTTTTTGAATTTGATAATCTGTATTATTCTTTTTTTTTAAATGAGAATATACGCATGGTTAATTAATTATGATAACTAAAAAATATTTTCAAAGATGTAGAGATAAAGAGAATTTATTTCAGTACAATACAATAATGCAGTGTTGCTTTGAGAATTACAATGTAATCACTTTTTTAATACAGGTCTTTGATATATTCGTCTTTTACTCGCGCTTTCGACAAAGTACTGTATGTTATAAAGTATTGTACAGTGCATAATAATTCTTCGCAAGAATATCAAAAGGAGTCCATGCCAAAATTAACTGTAGTAATCAATGTAGGACTAAGCAACTTTTACAAGAAATTCATGGGTTTTTTTACCGAGCAATACTAAATATTTATGGTAAAGATGTTTTCTCCATCATCCACACGCTTATTCAAGTTCTGTGTACCTTGCCAGTCAGCAGTGCAAGTGCGGAAATGTCATTTCTTCCTTAGGCCATGTTATACGAGCGCTGTTAGCGCCGCGTTTTCAACGTCCCGTTAACGTCGGTTTATTAGGTAAATGGAACTCCCGTGGTTCATGTTATACGAGCGCTATAAAGGCTGGTGAATCCGCGTTAACCAGGCGCTAACAACTCCGACCCAAGTTATACCGAGCGCTGTCAACGTGCACTCGCAGCGCAGACAAGAGAGGCCACAGTAATGAGAAGTAACGACTTTGTCCTGATTCTAGTAGATAAATATAGATAAAAATTTACATAGATAATAACTATAAAACAATTGAAAGAAAGTTTAATTTACTTTTTACACCTGTTTATAACAATAGAGGTGGGGGTGATGGTTTTTTGAATGGAATGGTTTTTACATTGTGCAAAATGCGAAGTTTCTTAGTGATGTTGGCTATAAGGAGGAAGAGTTCATGTAACATTGTACTATGTATGAAAGATCCGTCCAATATTATTTCAAATGCAAGGTACATAGCAAAAACCAGCGTTATCTGGCGTTTTATGCCATTTTGGTACATTTTGCACATTTTTAAACCTCTGTATCTCGGTAAGTATGTTGTCAAAATATAAGTTTGAGTAGTTCAAATTTTAGGAAATGTAACGTTTTACGAAAGTGAATAGAGTGGTAAAAGTCGTAGGACGCACGAACAAAATGTTATGGCCCGAAAATTGGAAAATCAGCTGTTAATGTAAATATTTGAGGAAACAGCTAATGGCTGTACCAACACTAAACATATTTAATAATTATTTATTATGGCGCTCCCTTTTCCATTCTCCAAAAACTATCAGGCAAGGAGCTTTTGTGCATTTTTTATAAATAAAAATAACAATAATTAATTAAATAAAAAACAATTTTTAACATACCACGTTTTTAAAACGAACTAAAAAGTATAAAATAATTTTCATGGGCCCTTCTAAAATTTTGAGGCCTAATTTTTAGTGGCTATGGAGATATTTATAAGACTTGAAGATTAAAAAATGTGGGGCGCTTGCAACCCATGATAGTTAAGGAGGAGTAAATAAATTACATTACAATGAATCCCATTTCCAATACACTAAAAGTGCTGGTTGTGAATTTATCCGGATTAATACTTCTAGTTTAAGGTACGTTTTATATAGTATCTACTGGCTGCACTCCACGTTTTTTAATCTTTAAGTGTTATAAATATCTCCATACCACTAAAAATTCGCCCTCAAAATTTTAGAAGAGCCCATGAAAATTATTTTATACTTTTTAGTTCGTTTTAAAAACGTGGTATGTTAAAAATTTGTTTTTATTTAATTAATTATTTTCTGCTTTTTAGTCGCAAAGTTCTAGTCGGAAACTGATCTCTGAATATTGTATTGTCACTCAGTTCTAACCTATATTTAAAATTTCATATCTCTACTTCATCGGGAAGTTAGTTTAAACTCGATTGCAAAGTTCCACTCGGATAGACAGATAGACATGACGGAAACCGAACTAAAATTGAATATTGTATTGTCATCCAGCTCTGACCTATATTTAACATTTCAAGTCTCTAGCTCATCGGGAAGTTAGTTTAAACTCGATTGCAAAGTTCCACACGGACAGACAGACATGACGAAAACCAAACTAATAAAAACGTGTTAATATATTACGACTTTTTTGGTTTTTCATTGATATTATAAAAAGTTATGAATATATCGCAATACCTTCAATGGAAAATATCTAGAGAATTAAAAACCGCACAAAATGGGCCTTAATAATCGAACCATTTTTCTCCGCTAAAAGTAGGAAAACCGCTTAAAAATTACCATTTAAAAAAATCATATCTTTGTTAATTTAAAATATTAAGGGCAGATCTTTCGGAAAATGATTGTTTATTATATGTGTACCTACTTCAAACGCGCGTAATATGAAGTTTGTCGCATTAATAGTTTTTCTACAATTTCGGTATAAACAATTTAGGCAATTATCTTGCATAATGCACCCTATTAACCTGTGTTTCCAGATTTCAATTTTTTAAACGGATTCTGAAAGTAGACATTAAAACCTATAATTCGTATATCTTTGCTTTTGATTTTGAATAAGGTTGATACATTATGATAAAAACGCTTCCGAACATAGAGCGAAACGTGTAAATTTGCATCCGACGGCGAGTGAGGGAACCAGTAGCAGAAGAGAAGCGACTGGGAAGCTGCGTGCATCATACTCTATTCCTCTGCTGGTTCCCCCTACCACTGCCTCTCTCGCCGTCGGTCGTAAATTTACGCTTTTTGCGCTATGTTTGGAAGCATTTTATCATATTTTATCAACCCTATTAAAAAAATCGAAGATACACGAATTGTAGGTATTAATCATTTAATGTCTACTTTCAGAATCCGTTTAGTAAATTTAAATCTGGCCACACAGGTTAGGGCGCATTATGCAAGATAATTGCCTAAATTGTTTATACTGAATAGGTACAAAATGGTAATTTTTAAGCGTTTTTCCTACTTTTCTCGGTGAAAAATGATCCGATTGGAATCTATAAAAAACTATTTTGTTTGGTTTTTAATTCTCTACAAATGTCTTATTGAAGGTATCGTGATCTATTCATAACTTTTTATAATATCAATAAAAAACCCCAAAAATCATAATTTATTGTCATTTTTATTTATAATAAACGCACAAAAGCTCCTTTCCTGATAGTTTTTGTATTTTACATACCTATGTGCTACCCTTAAAGTTACTGTGGATGTCGCTTGCAGTTAAATTTAATAACAAAATTATTAGCCTTTTTGCTCTATTGGCTGGGCTATGGCACTCTTTACAAAAACCTGACCTAAAAGTTAGAAATACAAATAATTGTTTCAGGAGTTAATTGAACTATAGTAGCAAACAGCTGATTACTGTCATTATTATAGTCAATAAACATATTTAATGTCGCTCACATTTTTGTTAAATACTTATTAGTATATTTTTGTTTGTTTTTATGGTCGATAGATGCTGCTGTTTTTTGTTTTGTTTTTTTTTTAAGTGTATACTTGCATTCGAGGTAATGTTGTGTAAAAATTTCACAAAGTAATCGGTGAAGAACTTTAGGAGATTTGATATTTTGAACAAACGAAAATTTACATTTACATATATAATAAAGTAGCAATACCTTTTATTTTCCGTCAGTGAACCTCTTTGTTTAAAACTTGTTTACAGTTTTTGACTCGTTTTGAGAATGTATCTCATCATCAGAAAGTCACTCTATACATGGAGGTCGTCAAAACGTTAAATACACAAACACATAACACACAACACATTTAAAAAACACAGTAAGTATAGATGCGCGTCTTACGACTCCCGGATATCGACTGGTTGTGCGTTATCAAACAGAACACGAAATAAAACTACAATACGCCGCGGGCATTCTGAATTGTTTCCGCTGCGTCATACAGGGTGTTCGAATCAAAGTTCAGTTGGTCATTTAATAATCGGTGTTCATTATTTGAGTTTAATATTTTAAAAGCCTTTTAGATTTCAAATTCTTCAATGGCGTTCATAAATTTGCCTTTACTGCAAATCTTAATTGGTTTGAAGTTGCTGCCAAAGTCCGAGTAACTATGGTCTTCGTCGATTAAATGACGCGCATAGTTGGATTTATTACCCGAAATAGTCCTCTTTGGCAGGTGTTCTTTAAACCGAACCTTGAAAGGTCTTCCCGTTTGACCTACATAAAACTTGTCACAGCTACCACACGTTAATTTATAGACACCTGTTTGGGTTTCCAACCGTTTATGTGGTTGTAGTAATTTTTTTATGTTATTATTGGTGCGGAAGGCAATGGTTTTTAAGGTGGAGATAATTATGTTGAGAAGGATGCTGCCATATTCAGTTGAAAACAAAGATAGACTTAGCTTTCTCTTTCAGTGGTCTTTTGGATTTATTTATGTGTTTTGCGAGCAGCTTATCAATCATAGAGGCCTTGTATCAATTTCTTGTGGCAATATGTTTAATTATGTTAAGCTCATTTTGGAATTGTGGTAATCTTGTGGTTCAAGAGGTATAGCCCCCTGCAGACAGGGCAATTAGTGGCGGCCACGAGTAAAAGTCTTTTCTTTTTTTGTGTTTAACGTCCTACTGTTTTGCACTTTAGGCTAATGAAGACGGGACGGTCATTAATGGCTGCCACTAAATTGGCCCCGTCTGATGGTTGTATTCCTGCTGAAGGGCAAGTAAACTGAACGAAATAGTGGCCGCCATCGGAAAGCAAACGAGTTTGCTTTTACTGGCCGCCAGACGTCCACAAAGCTGGTCACGTAACCTAGTGGCGGCCATTAATGGCCGTGTCTGAGGAGGCACCGGCCACTGCCAGTTGCCAGTAGGGTGGATGAGTCGATGAGAAACGTTGTGTGCGCGATATTTGCTGGG
>JAGFPH010000003.1:2601191-2647958 GCA_018207615.1 Philaenus spumarius
TGATTTATTTATTTGTTCGTGTTCCTGATTTGTACTATTAAGTATATTTTTTATTGTTAATTACATTTTTTATTGCAATATTTTCATGTTTATCCATATTGCTAATTTGTTTTGTTTACTCATTTATTTTATTGTATTTATCTATTGACAACATTTATAAAAAGGGCCGTATTTAAAAAATAAATAAATCTTCTTTTTGTATTACTAGATTTGATTTGTGATTATATTTAAACTAATTATATTCCTATGTACCTAGATAGTTTATTGATTATTTCTCTACAGGCTTATGTGTCTCATAAAATATAGAAACAATTAATTTTGTGTATTTATTCGGGCGTTTTCCAGTTCACAACTTTTACGATACATTTTATATACAGTTTTAAATAAAATTACATTTTGTAGTAAAATGGTTTGGATAGTTAAGACAATTAATTATTTCTAAACGGATGCTTTTAGGTTGTATTAAACATAAAATATACTTTATTGGTTTTAAGCTATGGTATGGATTTAGAAGGTTATTTTTTCACTGAAATATATATGTTTTCAGTACAGTACCACTGGGGCATGTATGTCTCATAAAAGGAATATCAACAACAGATAACACATAGCATCCACATATAAAATTTATTGTGGGATAAATAAGATAATCCTTAGGCCAAAGTTTATTAGGATTTGTCTCATTATAATAAAATTAATAATGTATTATTAAAGATTAATGTTAGTCAGTATTCGGGATGTATGTACAAAATACAACATAAAACAAAACTAACTTTAACGAAATTATGAAGTTTTGTAATCGTAAACACGCAACGGTTACTATTAGATAAGTTCGCGTAAACACGCAATGGTTATATTAGATAAGTGTGCGTAAGCATGAAATGGTTATATTGGATAAGTGCGCGAAAGCATGCAATGGTTATATTAGATAAGTGCGCGTAAGCACGCAACGGTTACTATTAGATAAGTGCGTGTAAGCACGCAACGGTTACTATTAAATAAGTGCGTGTAAGCACGCATCGGTTATTATTAGATAAGTGCTAGTAAGCACGCTACGGTTACTATTAGATAAGTGCGAGTAAGCACGCAACGGTTACTATTAGATAAGTGCGTGTAAGCACGCATCGGTTACTATTAAATAAGTGCGTGTAAGCACGCACCAGTTATTATTAGATAAGTGCTAGTAAGCACGCAACGGTTCCTATTAGATAAGAATACTGTAACAGATAAATAAATACACGAATATACTGGCTGTTTCAACTTGGTTCAAACTATTTATTGGTATGAGGGAATTCGGAGGGAAATATCCCGTACCTGTGTCAGGTAGAAAAGAGGGCAGTTTGTATGTCGCCGATACCCCAGCCTGTCCCTTGTTTTTATACCTGTACCTTGTGGGGCAGTTTGTATGTTTGAAATGACCCAAAAAAAGCGGGGCAGTTTGTATGTGGCCGAATATGAATTTCTATTTCAAAAGTGGTCATGAACCTATCCTTTACTGTACATAATTAAATTACAATTTGAATTCTATATAAAACTATTGTCCATTATTCACTACGGTATATTATGTAAAATTAAATTACTTGTGGGGTTTTTATTCATTTTGATGTTGTTATTGATCTTAATAGACAATACACCCTCAGATCGCGCGCTCAAGGGTCGGCCTCGACGTGCACTACGGTATAAGTGCCAACAATTATTATTATTATTATTAAGTTCATAAATTATTAAACACTGTCGTACCGGTTCAAACTATACATACTATTATATGTACATCACGCTGAAGATGATGCCGCAAACAGCTTTCAGTTATATCTATATTTTTCGTAAGTAAATAGACTTTTTAAGGCTTAAATAATCGTCGTTGCCGAATATTGAGCGCGCAATCGGCAGCTGTGCTACCTAAAAAACGTTATGGTATATGAGATATTTCAAACAAACTTGCTAAAAACACGCAAAACTTACCATTTTGCACCTAAAATTAAAAGTAATTTCAGGCTTTGGCTGGGGGGGTTAGACCCTCTTGGAGGCGCGGCCAGTACAATTCGCCAAGGGCGTCATATACTCTAGCTACGTCCCTGCATCCACATATCGAGTTTAATACATTATTTTTTTATGAAATTTATTAACATTTGACAACAAAAATTCATTTTCGAAGTTAGTAAAAAATATGTCTGCCAACATACCAGACAGTGGCGATCCCATGGCCAATCCATCCTTTTGTACGTAGAAAACATATTTAAATTTGAAATAGTTTTGTTTTAATAAAATTCGTAATAAGTTGATGATTTCTAGGATTTCATTAGATGTCAATCGGTTCGTCTTGATGAGGAGATTGTTTACAATATCTATTGTTACATTTATAGGTACATTTGTGTATAAATTTGTTATATCAAAAGACGCGAATTTATAGTTAGATTTGAGTTTTACATTTGTAAAGTTTTTGACGAAATCGTAGCTGCTATTGACGGTATGATCATTATCGAGAACTATGTTTTTACGTAAGATATCAACCAATTTTTTTGCTGTCTTAATTCATTTACATAATATAATTTAAATTTACATACTGTGTAGATTGTGTGGCAACAAGACTTGAATCAAGAACGCGTCCTATTTACATCCGGTGTTACCAACTTTTACATCCTAGAGGTACAAAACAGTTGATTATACAAATAAGTGCTTCTGAATTATGTTTAACAGTTTAACATCGGTAAAGTTAAATGGTTTTGTAATACAGTTGTTCAATGGTGGAACTGGAACATTTGTATACATTATACATAAATCTTACAAATCGGTAGAGTGTATCCTTGCTGAGAAATGTTAATACATTTTTTGTACGCGGGGGTTTTCAATGTTTAGGCGTAGTAATCATGAATGCGTTATTAAAGTCTTACTGAGTGTAGTATTGATTATCCTTATAGTAAATATTTACTTCTTATCACTTATTTTTAATCATGAAGGATTGCAGAATAGTTCAAATACAATAACCATAAAGGTTAGTTTATAATAGCAATACAAATAAAGAATCACTCATATTACAGTACTTAAATCTAAGGTATAGGTCCAATGTTTATTATTGAGATTGTTTTTAGGTTATCTTGGAACTGGCCATGTTTCAAAAAATTCGCCAAATAAAGGCTAGTAATTACTATAGACTATTCCTATGTCAATCCAAAAGTATTCCATAATTTTTTTTTTTTTTTTTTTTTGACTTCCTGCACTGTTTTGCACTTAAGGCTAGTGAAGATGGGACCTACAGTTTTACGTAGAATCCGAACCACAGCCAACGAAGTCTGTTAAGAAACCTCTTTTATAGAAAAAGGTACAAAGAATTCATACATGCAATTATAACATTGATTGATGATTTTTTTTTAAAGTTAGGCCTATTAAACAGCTGTTATTTTTTTAGACTGTTGCTTGTTGCAACAATTAAGAACACAGCTGATGCTATTTCTTATTAAACAGCTGTTATTTTGTTTAGACTGTTGCTTGTTGCAACAATTAAGAAGACAGCTGATGCCATTTCAGTAAACATGGAGCAGTGAACAGTTCAACAACGTGCTTTTAGGCTAACAACAGACGAGACACCGGTGTAAGGGACACTGGTAGCGGTCGGTGTCCGTGATTGGTAGCCTACTCAGACACTGCAGAGACACCGGTATCTCTGACGTCACAGCTACTTTCTATTTATTTCCGAAACATTCAGAATGTTCATAGTTTCTGTCAGTAGGCTTAGGTGATATAATTTATAAATGTACAGAAGACTTTATTGCAGCAATGTTTTTTCAAAGTTTTATTAGAATATTCGTCGCTTGTTAAGTCCCACAAACAAGGTCGATTAAGAATAATATTTATAAATGACTAGGTGTCAAAATTTTCTACTGACATTTTTATATTAAATACCAATTAATAATTGTTGTAAATTTGTAAAAAATATAAATGATAGGCCTAATTAAAATAAAAAAGTAAATGTGTGCGTTCGTGGGACCCCTGTCAGGAACGAAGTTCTTCACACCTTTTCTTCAATTATTTTACCAGCCTTAATGGCAACATACACACATAGTTTTAATCATTCAATTGCCGTTAAGTATTAGATTGTTTTTTATACAAATATTTACAGTTGCCATATACGTTTAATGTTATTATAATAAATAAATGTTATTATATAATGAATTAATTATAACATTAAAGCTAAGATGGTAAATACAGTTAAATGTCCATTCATTGTAGCCTAAATAGGCCTACATTCAATAAACTTAAAATGTTTTTTCTTCAGTCTAGGCCTAACCTAAAATTATTGTGTGTATGTTTTAATAAATACAATAATTTTAGGTTAGGCCTAGACTTAAAATTAATTTCTAGGCCTAACCTAAAATTATTGTATGTAGAATGTTGCCGTTAAGGCAGGCAAAATAAATTAAATATGGCCTACACACAATAATTTTAGGTGTGGCCTAGACTGATGAACGAACATTTTATGTTTATTGAATGTATTGACAATTAATAGACATTTAACTGTGTCTAAATTCATATAAGTTATTAAAATTTTCTACTGACATTGTTATAGGCCTATATTTTACCAATTAATAATTTTGTTATGAATTTGTAAAATTTAAATGATAGACCAAATTAAAATAAATACTATAATAATTGAACAATTTAATAAAACTCAAAGTATTAAAAAAAGTAAAACGCAAAAGCTTTCACACGTAAACAATTTACTAATTTTGAAATTGTGGCGCGCTACTAGAGTCTTGTCTGATAGTCTAGAATGCCCTTGCGGAATCCCGTACACCGTCCGGTGTCCCAGATTCTCACGGGGAGAGACACCGTAGAGCCACAGAAACTGGTAGCGCGCTACTCAGTGTCTCATCTGTTGACACACATTTAAATATAGTACATTTAGTGTCCCGTACACCGGTGTCTCGTCTGTTGTTAGCCTTATTATCAAACCTTTTTTAAAAAATAACGAGTCTGTGACTGCTACGCAACAGTTATTTCGTAACAATTTCCATCTTCTTCGTCATGATGCTGTTCATTGTAGGAATACTATTAAAAGGTGGATAAACAATTTCAGAAATGTGCATCTGCATTAAAAATAAGGTATTAGTGCAGGAGAGGGAAACTCCGGGTTTTGGGAAAATTGTATTATATTCTGAAACTAGACATCAAACTAACTGTAAAAACACAACAAAATTTCACGGAAAATAAATATTATAGAAACTGTGACGAAAAGAAAACTGAAAAAATACAGGTTAAGTATTACCGTGGTTCTAGTGTATTACAGGTTGACCATAAAATTACACTAAATATCAGTTTTTGCTTTATATAGCCTATAATGAAATTAGACACTTCACTGATCGCGGGAAATAAATTTTAAACAAATATATATAACATAACAAATTAACAAACCAAAAATCGCTTTAGATGTGATTTAACATGGAGAACCTTCAGCCATTAATACGGGATAGGAACAGGGTTGCCATATTACAAGAAACATACCCTACTAAGACTAGAGAGTGTAAGTTAGAACCCTTCAGGCTATTTTTTTTTTATATATGATATACTAGCTGAATATCCATGCTACGCTATGGGGAATTTTTTTGAATCACTATGTTACATAATTAATTGTAATATTTCTCTCATTTTCTTTCATCTTTTATCTCACGAAAGTGTATTACTCGTATTTTCAATTAGTTTGGTATTTATTGTTAACTTCCCGTCTTCGTCACGGTTTGTGGGCTGAATGAATTAAATCAATTAAAAACAAAGAATTCAGAGTGAAGAGCGTCTTCTTTTTCAATCGCTAAATCTTCAGACTATTAAATCACAGTTTTAAGGTGCGTTGTGATTTAAGCGACTGGTGCGATAATAGCGGAACGATAATTGGGGAGCGATCATCGCAGTCAGACTGTTGTTATTGAAGCGACTATTCTACCAGTCGCACGTTCACTTTTGCCGAGTACGGACTGTTCCACTGGACATTATTATGAGTCTACACATACGTATACGTACTTATAGAGAGACTACTATATATAGAGAGTGTAAAATAAGTCCTGATACACCTCGATATAATTTAAATAAGTTTTCTATGTTTCCACCTAACAGTAAATAACAGTCCATAGATCAGACAATTGCATATCTCTTTCTATCTTTGAAATAATATAAAGTTAAAATAATAACTTACAATATAAAATTTTTGAACTTAACGAACGAGTACGTTACGGTATTTGATTTTTATTTTCTTACTACAGAAGTTCATGGTTTTTAAAGGGCTTTTTAATGATATGACACAATATAGGGGTTGCTATTTAAAAAATTTAATTTGCCCTCTTTATCCCCCTTTCGAAATTGGGCCAACATTTTTAAACCCCCTATACACCAGAAAAAAGTGTTATAATCGGTATGTAGTGGTTTTATGTTGATATATATATAAATCCATTTAGATTATATCGAGGTTTATCAGGTCTTACTTTATATTCTGCACATATTCTATATATTATTTCTCAAAGGTGTTTTTTAGTGACAAAGCCATATATATCTCTCTTAATTCTTCATCAAAATTAATGATTAAAACATAATTTGAAAGGTTTTGTGCCCCGCTATTGACAAAAAATAGGCAAATAGCTTAAAATTTATTTTTTCGTTAAAAAATAGATTAAAAAACTTTCATATGAAAGTTCATATGATTCTTAATGAAAGGCGCCATCTATTAACAACTGTTTAACTAACATAACAGCTGTTAGTTAGATTGTTTACATTCTACATGCAAGTGTAATCTATCACACAATCAATAAAATAAAACGAACGTAAATAAATAAATGTAATTTACTTCATTAAATCAATGTATTAAATCAGGTAAGTAGGCCTACTCCTAACTTGCGAAATATTCGAATCGGTCAGCTAGTATAGTATATATCCTATATATATATTATACTACGGTACCTTAAATATCATAAGTACCAATGAGTAGTAAAGAAAGAAAACCAATTTTAAATCACATCTCAAAGAAATGTATTATAACTTTAATTTAGTTTCAATTTTGATACATAATTTTGATTTTAAAACTTATTTTAAATTTAATTAATTCATCCTATAGATATTTTTATAAAAATGTGTAAAAAAAATTAGAAAATTAAATAAAATAAATAATTAGTTTACCGGTAAGTAAATTAAATTTGTTAATTAAAAGTAATACAAAAATATGTATATATATATATAAGTTTTTAATCTATGAGAGATTATAATCCGAAAGTCAGCTGCTACGCCAACCAATTGTATATACAAAATTGATTCCTTTGAAATGGGTTAACCCTATTTGTTACACATATAATTAAAATTTAGAGCCATGGCTTATATTATATAATATTTCAAATAATACAATATAAGTTCTGTTCAATTATAGTACGAATTTCAACACATCAGTCTTATAAGGTAAACTGTTATTATCCTTTTTTTGTTTTATTAACATGTTTTGGATGAGACATCTTTCACAAAGTAACAAAGATTTTGTTCACTGGGTAATAATCGCTCTGCGACTGCGATTATATCTGCTCCAGGACCAGTCGCTCGATACATATGCTAGCGACTGTAGCGATAATCGCTCCAAAGACAATAGGACCATTTGAACAATGCAAAGCAGGCGCCCGCGATGATCGCACCATTCGCTTCAATCACAACACACCTTTTGCTGGATGTTGCAGATCCCCAGATACGTCTTTAATATGCGAATGCATAAATCGGGATAGATTTAACTAGCCCTTTACTTCTTTAAACATTTTCTACAAATTAATAAGTTTAAAACTTCAGCTCTATAGCTTTAAGGAAAGAATACCAATTATATTTATTGTTTTAAGGGGTTGTTATCATATTTTCACCCCTTAGCAGCACGTAACAAAATGAAAAACTGGTTTATTTTTTTTGTATGAATCTTGTAAGAAATAAATGTACAAAATATCTGCTCTCTATCTTTAAGGGAAAGTATAAAAATGCATATTTTTAGGGGTTGTTATAACATTTTCACCCCTTAGCAGAACGTAACAAAATGTAAAACTGGTTTACATTTTATATGTGTTTTTCAAGAATTAAATGTATGTAAATGTTTTTGCAAATGCCGAGAAGGTTGTAAGATGGATCTGTGACCATTAGAAAAGATTTGTTGGTCTGGCGTCATATGATAGTTGGTATTGCCAACATTGGTTAACAAAATATACCACAGGAAAGATGATTGAAAAGCTTGAGGCGGAAGGAGAAGAGGAAGCATTTCAAGAGGGAAGAAGAACTTTTTTTTAAATTGTACTGTCTTAAATTATAGTAACCTGTCTTGGTTACTGGCTTTGGTTGAAGACAGTTCAGTATTTTATTTTATGGCAGACAATTCAAAAAATACCTCATAAATCTACCAGATTAAACAGCAAGAAGAAATAATGTGTTACACCTACAAACTTAATAAATAATAGCAAGTACAGTATTAAAACAAAAAGCAGCAAATCCAAACACTTGGTAATTATAATATTTCCACTTTTAGCCATTTGGGTGAGTCAACTACAGTTATTCATCACGTCACATCAGATCTGCACACTCGCTATTTTAAATTTGATACCTTTTTTAAAATTACCCACCAAATAATAATATTCATTCTCTTCCTCAATCTCAAAACTAATCAAAGGACTATCGTATTCTAAATAGAACATTTTAGTTCAACATAATTTCAAAATTGTAATCATCCATCAATCATTCCATACGAATCAATCACCATTCATTAGGCCTTCTAAGTAGTATAAAAATAATTGGTTTAGGAATTAAAAATTTTATTAATGTTATTTGTTGTTTACTTTACAAAGAATTGTGTTACAAATATAACCATTAGCCAGCCGACAAATTTATAAACATTGAACTCCGAGATAATAAAATACTCATGTGTACTCAATTTTTGTATTACAAAGTGATTAAACCAATTTGTAAAACCATTTCATAGTGCACCTCCACTTATTTTATAAATCAACACTAAACGGTGAAGTTCTTACAACATAATAAAACATCTTAATTATAATACTACATAATTCTAGGTATATAATATAATACAGATTGTGAAAAATATAATTAAGTGTATGCCTAAGCCTGAACAAAATTCACCAAGGTCAAGCCTAAGGGTGATCCTCACCCAAACATACCACTAAAGCATTCGTTTGTCTTCATTTAGTAGATGATGGCCTATAAAAGTAATTTTGTTACTTTTCTTTCAGTTTATGTATAATCTTCCTTGGAATCATTGATCATATAATTTTTTGTTTTGTTAAATGATTGTTTAGAAACTTTGTTTAAAAATAAATAAATCTCAAAATTTGTTAATTTTTTTCAACAGAATTCAAAAGACACCATTTCTATTTTTGGATCACACATAAATAGGATGTCTTGTAGCAATAGCCTACAGTTTTTTCTTAGGCTTGCCATTGATCACTAAATCTATGGCGATAACAAAATGGCCTACATTTAAAGCACTTGTAATAATTAAACCTTCGTCTGATAATGACATTCTTTTAGAAAGTTAATTTGCCAACAATTGAGAATAGAAAAGAATGTGAATGTATTTTGTTTCATATACAATTTAATAAATAACTTATTCAATATAGCCTAACTAGTTTTATTCTAATGCACTTCATTCTTTTAATTTGTTAAATTTTGTTTATAGTCAAGCGATGAAGCACTTAGCGCAGTTTTTTCAACAACCAAAATCAAATTCAAGGCAAAACCCGATGAAAGGAAGACTACCAAAAAACCAGCTGTATTTGTGCACAGTAATACAACATTGCTGGCTACACAGAAAATTCTGGAAACGGTTGCATTGCTTCAAAGGCATTATAAAAACCGTTTCTTTTCACCAAAGCTCAAGCAACAGTATCAAACCTTATTGAACAGTATTAAATCAACTGACATTGTATCAGCCGATTATTTGGAGGCTGCATTGAAGGTAATGGAATGGAACAGTGTTATATTATTGCTAATCTAAATGATTGCTAAACATGTTTTACATAAATGGTGTTTGTGATCCAGTGGGTGAATGGACGAGAACTGTTTCCTGAAGTACCATCAAAACAGTTGGGTGAAGCACTTAACACACTCTGCTCAAGTCATATTATAAGTGCAGATAATGCTAAAAAAGGAACACAATTGAAAATTTTCCTTACTTTTGATGGTGGTTACAAAGGAATCTTCAAACCTCAATGGTAATTTTAAATACATATATTATATGAAAAGCCTTAATTTAGAACTCAAAAATTAAATTATTTACAATAATTCTAAAAAAATGTACAATATTTTACTGTCACAATGATGAAATCCTAATATTTGTTTCTAGTTTGGTAAAAATCTGCCAAAATTAAATAAATGTATACCGTAGTGGTTAACGTTTTAAAATGCTGCTGCCACTCTTTAGTGCAGTGAAACCTCACCTATCTGGCCTAATGAGGTGTTTGAACGTGCTAGGACACTATTCATTATTAAAATGTAACAGAAAGATTCTCTAAGCGATGGATGTAGGCCTACTATGTGTATAAGATGGGTAGGTGTGAGGATCGGGTTGGTGCATGTAAAGATCACATGATAATCTCCCTTGAAGTTGTGGTTTAATAAATTTATCAAATCTAGCTGTATATATATTTAAAATTTTATGATTTTACTATATAAAATTTATTAAGATTCGGTGACTCTCCAAAAAGTGTTTTTATCTCAGATGGCTCAGACATTTTAACTTTGAAGTAATAAATCTAACTATATAAACACCAAAGATAAGTTCAATAATTTTCAAATTGCTACTGAAGAGTATAATACAGTATTGTACAAAAGCTAAAATGAGAACAGTTTGAGGTTTACACTGATAACATCAAGGTTGATGCACAACTCCATGCTATCAAACCTAACCTCAGAACTTCTTGAGCGAATCCTTTCCTGCTTCAACAATATCTGGTGTACAGGAAAAATTCCACAAAACTGGAAAGTTGCAACAATTATTCCCATCTTGAAGCCCCAAAAAAACCCCACACTGCCAAATTCATACAGACCAATATCCCTAACATCTTGTCTAGCAAAACTTATGGAAAGAATCATCAATAACCGGTTGGTTTGGAGATTGGAAAATGAAGAAAAGTTGCATCCCAAACAATATGGATACAGACCAAGAAGGAGCACTGTTGACGCACTGCTGCATTTCACAGAGTCAATTTATTGTGGTTTTGTTGATAGGGCTTTAACAGTGGCCGTTATGATCGACTTAGAAGCAGCCTTTGATAGAATCCCCCATTCCACCATAATCCTGCACTGCTTGATGCTTGGGATTAGAGGGAAAATGCTGAAATTTTTAAAGAGTTTTCTAACAAATAGAGCAACTAAAACCAAAGTTAATAACACGGAGTCAGAGGAGATAAAAGTTGTCGGAGGTATACCACAGGGTTCTGTTTTGAGCAGCACCTTATTTAACGTTGCACTGAGCGATATGCTGGAGACGATTCCTGTCTCGACAGATGGCTGTGTTTTTGCTGATGATATAACTATATGGAGCACAGACAGAGACCCTCATAAAGCCACCTATAATGTCCAAGAAGCCCTAAACAACATAAATGCATGGACAAAAAAATGGAGTCTAAATATCTCTCTATCTAAGACTGAATGTTAATTTTTCACAACAAGATATTCACTCAAAGATTTTATACCACATTTGAGATTGGAAGAAACACTCATTCCATTTAATATAAACCCGACACTCTTAGGAATAACACTGGACCCTAAACTACTTTGGCGAACACATATAGAGATAACAACAAAAAAATGTTTAAGCAGACTAAACCTACTTAAGGCAGTGGCAAGTAGAGACTGGGGCGCAGACACAATAATGTTAAGACAACTATACACTATGTTTGTGAGGTCCAAAATGCTGTATGGTGCGCAAGTTTGGAGTTCTGCAGCTAACACCCACCTAGACAAACTGAGGCGCATTCAGAATTCAGCTTTAAGACTCTGCCTGGGCTGTCCAAGAACTACCCCTATACATGCAATGGAAATAGAGTTGAACATCGAGCCATTGTACATTCATCTTGACAGAATAGTCTGGCACAAGCATCTAAAAAACCTGTCACTTCCCCAGCTGGTTTCTAGTTTTGAACCCGAGAAAAGGAAATCCCTCCATAGGCACTCCTTCCATCACAGCACATCCTTCTTCATCCAAATTCTGCCTGATAAAATCCCGATAGTAAACCAGAACCCTCCTTGGACCTTCTGCTCTCCCAATATAAGACTCCACCTACCTAACAATGTCTCTAAGAAGGACCTTCCTGAAGTTCAGAGAGCAGCTGCATTAGAGGCTATTGACGGCTACTACAGGAACTATTATAGAATATTTACAGATGGCTCACTGAACCAGTTCGATGCGAAATCTGGAGCAGGATATTTTGTAGACGACACCAATGAATCATTCTATGTACCTGCACATTCTATATCAAGCACAGACATGGAACTGTTAGCAATTGACGCAGCCGTAGATCACATCGCCAGTGTGGAAAAGAGGGATATTTGTATTCTCAGCGACTCTAAGAGTGCACTGCAGATTTTGAGGCAGTACAAACCATCGAACTACTACCGTAGAGTAAATGACATTCACGCTATGCTTGGAAAACTCAGAGGTAAAAACATTTGGTTCCAGTGGGTTCCTGGACATTGTGGTATACATGGCAACGAGGAAGCAGATAAGATAGCTAGAATAGCTGCAGGTTTGGGCCCGATTCCATCCAGAAATCTTTCCCTGAGTGCCGGTTTTGCTCTTTGTGACAGAACCCTGCAATCTAAATGGGTTGAACAGTGGAATAACGAGAGAAACAGACGCCATTTATACTCAATACAGAAAACTCCTAACAACCTGGAAATTTACAAGGGAATCCCTCGTTCAGTATCGACTTTCGCATCCAGAGCGAGAACCGGGCATATCGTTACTCAGGCATACCTCTTCCGTTTTGGACTGGCTGACTCGCCCACTTGTTTGGTATGCCAAGAACAAGAAGAAACTCTCCAACACATCCTTCTGAAATGCCCTGGTCCAGAAAATGCTCCTAGAAAGATACTTAAAGTGAGACTTAAAGGAGTATGCACCCTTGAAAGAGTACTGTCGAACAACACCTTTTGGCGACTTGCTGCCCTTGTTTATGAGAGACACCGTGTGGTTGATATCTTTTGATATCAGATACACGCACAAGAAGTAAGAAGTACATCAAGGTTGATATTGTGCTCACCTCACTACTAATGATTCATATGCAAATGTCATCTAACCAATACCTCATCGTCATAAATTTTGCTTTTCAAACGCTAACCTTGCAGTGTCCGGCTGGCTTATTCTATCCCTTCAGGTTAAATCATTAACCTCGAGAACTTGTAAAAAATTACATTAATGTTATATTAAAAAGAAAAAGCAAATGTTCTATTGGTTCATACTATTGACCATGATAAAATACAGGGTGTTCCATAAGACATTCTAAAGTTGACCGCCATATTGGAAAATGGTGGCCATTTACCGAAATATTTTAACTACATATTTTTTTAATATCTCAGAAAACAAGGAAATTAAAGTTTGCTGTCAGATTTATGGTTTACGATTTATAGTTTACGTAGATAATGTTTTATGTTTATCTAACCGCCATCTTCAATTATTGTTAAATTATTTAAATTCTATTAATAAGACAATACTATTCACTATGGAAATAGGGGAAAAATCAAATAATTTTTCTAGAATTCACTATAAAAATCATAATTTTAGTATTTATAGTAATCATACGTTTACTGATAATATTATACATTCTACATCACAACATCCTTGTAGTTTGTTGAAATGTCTTATTAACATTCCTATGTCTAATAATGGCTTTTATAAAGCACCCCCTTTTATTAAAACAAATAATTGCTATAAATAATGAATATAATGTTAAACTTATTGAAAAATGTTAAAAACTAAATTAAAAAACAATGCTAAATTACTTATATCCCCCAATAGCTGGTTCTAATAACACCCCACCAAATTGGCTTAGAATCATCTACATTGGTAAGGATAAGGAATGTATTAGAAAATAAAAATCGCTGTAAACTAGCTTTTTACTGTAAGAACATTTTAGTAAATTATAAGTGTAATATAGTAGATGCAAAAAGGGGGTGTTTATAAACTAACTTGTAATATTTGTATTGCAGCTTATGTAGGCCAAACCGGCCGTAGTTCTAAATGTCAGTTAAATGAATACAAAAGAAGTTGGTGGTTGGGCCATAATGACTCTAGTTTTTCTTATCATTTAAAAACTCATTTAGTGTCACATATTTACAATAATGTTAATTTTCAAGATTCTACTTGTCAATGAAAAAAGTAAAAAATTAAATTCATTGGCAATATTAGAGTAGACTACTGAGATTATTTTGTAAAGTCTAGCCATGTTTTAAATGATGAGGTAGAATTTTGATCAAACTCACCTCTATTTAAACCTTTGTAAACCCTATGACGACAGGTCTCCCACGCCCTTCCACACACCCTTTCCTTTTACTTTGGTTTATTAGCCAAGTAACTGTCCTTTGTTGTAATATGTCTGCTTTCTATTTATTCCTTAGTCTGTGTAAGCTGCTCTGTAAATGCTGTCACTGGCAAAACCATGGTCGGTAAGATTCAATAAATATCGTGTTTCCTTAAAAAAAATTCTTAAAAAAGTTCTAACAACTAATTGATTTAAAAACAAAATAAAATGGATTTTTTTAAATTACTGGCAGTTTTAATTTTTCAATATTATGTATTTAGACTGAGTCCAGACCAAGCCAAGGTTCTGTTTTATTTTTAGGGAAGTTTGTTTGGACCAGGAAAGAATTACTCAAATACATTTTTAATGTTTTCTGGTTTCAAAGTTTTTATTGTTTTAATACTTTATGTGAGTGTTTAATTTGATCCAGAATATCAATTGAATATATATTATACAATTTCTAACACAATTTTATAAATACAAGATATTCTCTACTTGCAAGAATGAAATGATTACCTTTTTACCTAAACATTTTTAGGTACAAAAAAGATGAAACAATAGCAGGTGAAGTGTTTGCTGGGAAAGATCGGCACAATGGAGAAGTTGCAGCTTTTTTTTTGTCAATGTTGTTAGGTCTTCGTAGAGCTCCACTTACAGTTGGCCGTAAAATAAACTTAAGAAGAGAAGTTATTCCTGTTTCTACACCTGCCCTCTTGCAGACTTTTTACCAAGAAGGTAACTATGAGTGAACAATTTTAAATGAAAAATATGCTTTTTTTTATTTATACTCTAGACATTTGTTGATCTGAACTTGATGGGATCATACTTTTTTCAACTCAACTGGAATTGAAATAAAGTTATACAGTAGAACCTCGGTTATCTAAGTTTCCGTATTAACCGAAGCAAATTTTAAAAAAATACTTTTGTCAAAATCAATTCTTTTACGATTGTAAGTTAACTGAATTAATTTTGATAAAGAATTCATAGCTTGAGAGGTTTTCTCAATGATTGAATTTATAATAAAAACTTTTGTGCTAGATTGAACAGAAAGACTAAAGAAGAAGATTGATTGAAAAACTGTCGTTTGCCTTGTACATCCTGAAAACATTTCCACTCCTTACCCAACGCAATAATATGATAACCTTTAGCATACGGATATAGTATAGTGAATGACGAAGCGGTCTGGGGCCTGTTTACGCTCCCCTCCTCGCGACATCGAATTTAGGACTCACAATCCTTTCCTCAAGTTGTTTCTTCCCCCTGCTACTGTATTTTGTTCTTTTGTTTTTAGTTGATGTCGGAGTTAAACTTTCTGAATAAGAGTGATATTATGAGTGAAAAGCAAAAGCGTCTTGTTTTATCTTTAAATCAAAAAATGGGAAGAAATTAAACGATTAGATGGATGTGATTCAATAAGAAAAGTGGCAAGTGTTGTAGGTGTTGGGGATTGAAGACGAAATAATTCAGAAATTGAAAAGTGGGTTTCTCAGCGGTATTCAAATAAAGAACAGGCTAGATAATCAATGAAAAAAAGCGTGCATGAAAAAACTTTAGAGGCATTATTTTAGTATATCAAATCTTTTTTGTTTATTTAAAACTATAAAAAAGTGAGAAACCCGCAGGACAGAAGAAAGAAGCAAACAAAGCGATGTGGCAGTTTCGTGTACGCAATGTCATGCTCGCGCATTCTAGAGGAATAAAGTAGCAACTATTACTACAACAGGGTGGCCAGCGACCGGGAATTCCGGGAAAATCGGGAATTATGCGTGAATTTTTAACGCCGGGAAAAAACCTGGAATTATGCGTGAATTTTGTGTTGCTGCCGGGAGAAACAAAAATATATTTCCATGTGGTATTTTAAAGATGGGGTAAAACAAACGCAAATGTACAAACGCAAATGTTTCTAATTTTACAATTCATGTCTTCAAATACCTTACGCCGCGCCGAAAGTAGACGAAACTGTACACAAAGAACAGCATCGTCTATGATTGAAACATTGAAACAAGCTAGGGATGAGCATCGATAGTTAAAAAATCGATGTTCATGTTCACCATCGACGTGATAATAATATCGACCTGAAAACATCGATGTATTTTAACGGTAAACATCGATGTATATTTAAAAAAGTAATCGTTTCAGAAAACCTAATAACCTTATTTTAGTTAAAAGAAGGTTGATTTCCATTGCTCCTTAGTTTTGAGTTACAAGACATACGCCTTACCGAATAACATCACTGTACTTTGTAAATTTCTGAAAAAGAGTTAGTTGCTGGTTAAAATTTTTGTCATTAAATAAATACTGTATTTATTATTTATTTATAAAATGCATTTAAATTTAGTTCGTTAAAATTTTACTTGGGTTTAAGACAATAATTCCTGAGGTGAAAGAAACAATAACAATCAAAGTAACAGAGTTAACTAATTTATACAAAACGTAAATTACATTTATATAAGATGACTTGTTATTGAAAGCAATATTTTGTCAATTAATTCATTCTTAATTATTAATGTCGAACTCAGTATGTCAATTCATGATTAATTTATCAAAACAAATGCACAAAAAATACTGTAAAATTTAAAAACATCGATGTCGGGAAAATCATCGATGTAGCAAAATTATCGGTTGATTTCCATCGATGTAAAAAACATTGGTGCTCAACTCTAAACCAAGCCCAGTTCGTTAGTTGTCCAAAACTACTAGCGTCTACGGTCTACGGCAGCTTTGAGATCTTGCTAAAAAGCTGACCTACTACTGAAAAGGCAAGAAAGCTCAGTTAATAGCTGTTTTGTAATTCAGTGTTTATAGGCCTATGCACTGTAAATATTTACCGTACTACTTTCGATATTTGTATTGGTGTGAAAAGGTTGCAATTCAGCTCTAATTGTTAGAAGTCGGTAAACAAAACCCCTTTGATATCCTTGCTTGGTATTCTTTTTGATGGTGTTATCTAATAATTGTTATTATATTCTATAAGATAATACTAAAGATAATAATAAAAGGGCTAGCCTTTTAATGAAACTTGCATTAAGAGTTTAAATAAATTATATTAAAAATGGCCTAGATTGGAGTGAATACAATTATTTGACCTGGTATAAAGTGTACAAATCGGGATTTATAATGTTTTTGTTTAAAAGTGACGTCTAATAAATGGACTTAAGGGGGCGCTTCCCTGTCCGCTATATTGAATCTGATTCCCATAAGAGCAATGCTACAGAATAAGTAATTTTTTTCTGTTAATTCTTGGAATAAATTTAAAAATTTGGTTTCATTTTGAAGTAGGCCTACTGTCATATGCGGATGTAATTGCTAAATACATTTTCAAAAACCGTTTTATTGTTTTCATAAACGTATGATATAAATAGTAAAAAATAGTAAACTTTATTAATTTTTTACTCAGTTGCAAAAAGAGATATTGCAAAAAACCTTAGCAATCAACACCCACAATCTATTTTACTTTAAGAAAAAAAATACAGCTTTCGTTTTTTGACAAAAACAACACAAAAATATGCTTAAGAGTGAAGGTATGTTTTGGCTATTTAACATTGAAATTGGTACCCAACTTCGCCGTTTTGAATGTAGGGAGCCGAGCCTTAATGAATTAAACGGTTGGTTTGGAAATTAAATTTGGCTTCTCCATCTGATTTGACTTTAAATATGCCTATAAAGTTATATTTAGTTAGCCTATACATATATATGTAGGGGACCTACAGACTCTACAGTAATTAATTACTAAGCCGATTCTGTTAACGGTTATGTTTTTTGTTTTATGTCAAATCAAACCTACTCAGAAACAGTTTAGATTGTTTTACAAATTTAATATAGGTCGAACTTGTATCCTTCCTTGCTGTTCTGTACAAAATTATAAATAAACACAACATACAATAGGCAACAACGAAAATTGCCCACAACGTTCCCATTCGTTTAAATCGTTTCTACAAATTCTTTCGTAGGGGAGTAGGCTACAGGTTTGGTATTATTATCTCTGGCTACAGGCATTGAAGATGCTACAGGTTACAGGATGCTTTCAAGGTTACAGAATCCGGCATCAGGTTGGGTTCTTAGGCTAGGTTATATCAACTCACGCGGCAGTGTTTTTTAGAGTCTGTCAATCGCGATCGCTACAGTTGTTATTTACCGGTTCAAATAGAATCATTTTGTTATTGCTATGGAGAACAGTCCTGCAAACTCACTGACAGTTTGATTGTGCTTTGTGGTAGCAAAATAGATCCAGTTTGTATTCTCTATTTTGCGTATTAGACTAAAAATACGCTAAAAATCTATTTAAATTTAACTAAACTAAAAAAACAATGAAATTCATGAAATGTACAAGGCAATCAACTCCTATACATAAAGTAAAACCACTTGGTTATTTGCACAGCCCAAAATCACCGAAGTGGAATTGGGAATAACTAAATACTAACCTATATAGTTTTTTCAAATGTTTATTGAAAACATATTGCACCGAGTTTTTGTAGACCACTCCCTCCCCTGGGAGATTGGCGAGACTTTTACTGCACGATTCCCCCTCCCCCCCAACCAACCACAATTTTTTTTTAAATTATTGACGGCCGTTTGCATTTCAAAATAGTCTTTTACCTGATTTAAATCAATCAGAAGGTTGTTTCTTGTTCTCATGCCTCCTCTACGCTGCCGCTCTGGACTCCCTTGTGTGTGTGCGCGCAAATACTATACACTTCGTTTTTATAGCTGTCGTACCTGGCTTCGTTAAGGGTAAATAAGTAAAACTTGTTTATAGCTGTCGTACCTGGCTTCGTTAAGGTAAATAAGTAACACTGCTTTATAGCTGTCGTACCTGGCTTCGTTAAGGGTAAATAAGTAAAACTTGTTTATAGCTGTCGTACCTGGCTTCGTTAAGGGTAAATAAGTAAAACTTTTTTATAGCTGTTGTACCTGGCTTCGTTAAGGTAATTAGGTAAAACTTTTTTATAGCTGTTGTACCTGGCTTCGTTAAGGTAAATAAGTAAAACTTTTTTATAGCTGTTGTACCTGGCTTCATAAGGTAAATAAGTAAAACTTGTTTATAGCTGTTGTACCTGGCTTCGTTAAGGTAATTAAGAAAAACTTTTTATAGCTGTCGTACCTGGCTTCGTTAAGGGTAAACAAGTAAAACTTTTTTATAGCTGTTGTACCTGGCTTCGTTAAGGTAAATAAGTAAAACTTTTTATAGCTGTTGTACCTGGCTTCGTTAAGGTAAGTAAGTAAAACTTTTTATAGCTGTTGTACCTGGCTTCGTTAAGGGTAAATAAGTAAAACTTTTTTATAGCTGTTGTACCTGGCTTCGTTAAGGTAAATAAGTAAAACTTTTTAATAGCTGTTGTACCTGGCTTCGTTAAGGTAATTAAGTAAAACTTTATTATTGCTGTTGTACCTGGCTTTGTTAAGGTAAATAAGTAAAACTTGTTTATAGCTGTTGTACCTGGCTTCGTTAAGGTAAATAAGTAAAACTTAATAAGCTATAAAATTACCGGGAATGCGATTAAAATTTACCGGGAAAACCGGGAATTATGCGTGATTTTTTTTTCGTCCCTTGGCTGGCCACCCTGTACAAAGACACGTTTACAATACAGATCTAAACTCTAGTGGTGAAATAACCAACTGTTTGAGTAGTAATAGAACTCGTTCCCATGGCAACCAGGAATGCCGTATGACATGATTACTCCTTTGAGCATAAAATAAACCACCCCTCAAAGGGTTAATAAACCTAGGCTAGTACTTTTAATAGCCAGTACACCCTTTTAATAGCTTTAAAATGTTATAATTTATGTATATTTACTTGTCATGTTTTAAACTGTAAAAAGATGCTACTCATACAGTATCTACATATATAAATTTCTTTAAAAAAATTCTCAACCATACAATCTTAGACCTGAATGCCGACAGACTATAAAAGCTAAGGAAAAACATATGAAGAATTAATGTGAATCAACCTCAGCTACGAAGTGCCAAAATAATCAAAACCCAAGAAACATTGGACACTCATCCAAACTTCAAAAACATTGTGCAACCTAGGACTTTAAAAATGCAATCTAATGAAAATAATACGTAATGAAAAATAAAACTTATGGATATGAACAACAACATGGAATCCAAATTAAAATCAAGCAAACTAAATTTTAAACAAATTTTAATGGAAATAAAAATGAGATTGAAACTTTTGAATGCTGTTGTAGAGTCCCAGCACCAAGTAGAAACCCAACTTAACAAAAAGATCAGGGATGTTTCTATTACAAGTTTCTATTACACAAACCCACCATTAGTGACAACGTTAAAAAACACTTTATATAAAAATGTATTTGAACAAATATTTGAAAATAAAAACGAAAAAACTTTAATACCCATGAAAAACAATTTCAAAAAATATATCAATAACCACAAAATCATAATAAATCAGGTAGAATTAGCATGTGGCTTTGTAGTGATAAAATAATGATCAATGACTAAACCTCTTGGGTTTTAATGTATTCCAATTAATGTTCTTTAGTTTACCTTAAGCTTGGCATTTGTAAGTTATAAAATATGTCATTTGTATATTAGGTAATAACACATGCTTCTATGGTGTCTGCTACTATTGTAACCCTCAAGATCCTGTCTGTGCAACACAAGACATAATGGAAGGTGCCTTGATTTTATGGTTACCTCAAAACTTACCTTTGAAGAAATATCGTCATCCTTGGCAAAGAACATACAGACCAGATATTCCAACTAGGTAAGACTACTTTACATCATCTCTGTTGTGTTTATTCATATCTTCTTTAGTTTAAAATCATTCAAACTAATTAATATTTGAAATATACATTTGAAAACTTTTGTAAATTGTGGTAGATTTAACATCTTTTGTATAAATTTACATAATATATAGTTTAACATTCCTTGCCAATTTGTCCACTTACAGGTTATAACTTTAGAACCACTGATATGATTATTTGTAAAGATTTCAGGGAGCGCTGATAGCTCAATTTGTAGAACAGTTCTAATTCTGTAATAGAGGATTCATTTTGCAACGATCTACCACCCTCCGGTCCGGCTCTAACTGTACAATTTAACTAATTAGCGTTTTAAATTAATTAAATTGTTTACCTTTAGTGATAATTCCTTTTTGGGTCCTGGCTAGCACTACCAGTCAAGTCAAGAGGGTAGCTCGTCTTTGCAAGGATGTTTACCTTTAGTTTCTTGCCTTAAGATAAAACCCTTAATTATATTTTGCTAAGGAATACTTGTAATATATTATTTTTTTTTAGAGACTAAACTAAGCCCGGGAGTCGTGCCTTTCGTAGAACAGTACTCTTCGCTATACCCAGCCAATCCTTCCTTAATATTAACACTTGAAGAGTCCAAAGCAAAAAGGATGATAGTCACTAAAGCAAGATTGTTCAAGAGAGCAAATTTTGTGTTTCAAACTGATGCTACACCTTCACAAGAAACAAAGCTCCTTAGCAATATTTTTTCCATTATCTACATAGTATTTAGTATTCAAAAACCAATATAGTTCAGTTTTCACCTTTTTAATGAAAAATATATCAAGTTATTTGAGGTAACTAAAAAAAAAAAACAGCAAAAAGGATGAATGTCATTTACTTACAAACCAAAAATCATTTGGCTTACTTGGCTACATGTACAAACAGATAGATTTTATGCTTGAGGAAGTTCACTGAAATATTCTTTGGCTTTTGGGGCACAAAATTGCTTCAAATGCTGTAGGTCATCATATTTTGGTTTCGGCACAGGGATGGGATCTGAAAAATAATGTCCACTTTAGGTTAGGTTAAGCTTGTTAGATTAGATTAGGTTAGTTTGTTACATTGGTTTCGGTTAGTTAGTTAGATTAGGTTAAGTTAGTTAGATTAGGTTAGGTTATTAATATAGTGATGTAGGCTAACTTACCAAAACGAATTTGAGGTGGAAGGTTGAAGCAACAACTGCCTTCATCATTTTCATTTGCAAACTTCACGGCTTCAAGACTCAACAGTCTCAATTTTTGACTTGAAATTAAAGGTGTAAATTGCCAGTAACCATTGTAGGAGGCTCTGTGCTCAACAAGTCTTGAGTGGGTATTGAGGAAACGAATTTCTCTTATAGGCCTTGTCGCAAAAGGGCATTTAGCGACATAAAACTTTGCCAAAAACTCAGTCCATTTGCGAAAAAGAGGCAAATCAGCCTCCACAACCTCAAAAGTTGGAGGTTTTGTCCTGCAGGTTCTTATGTGTTCAACCCAATCTTCTGGCAATTCCGCTGGAAACTTTTGGTTAATTAGTGCCATGTCGCGATCACACTCTAAATAAGAGTGGCCGTGTATCGGAAACACCACTTTGATAGAGTCCAATCTCTTGAGTACAGTGACAACTGTAATACATGTGAGTTTCAGGGTTTTTAAACATTAAAATAGTAGTATAACGTAAAAGGGGTCGTAAGGTAAAGTTTGGACAATTAGCCTAATTTAAAAGATTTAGTTATTTCATAATATTAATGAACATAGAAATTCAAAGGGGGATTGCAGACAAAGTAAATTTCAATATTTTTTAACCATAAAAAAGTAATTTGCAGTACAATAGAACATAAATAAAAGTTACATAGAAATTAAATATATTTTGTTGAAATAAAACAGAGTCGCTGTCATAACATAGCCTTGACAACGGATGTACATCAAAAGGGAAATGAGTTTTCAACCTAGAAACGGAATCAACTTTGGGAGGTGGTGTTCAGTCAACAAGCAATGACAATTATGATTGGTGGAGAGAGACCACGTGACATGACATCATGGTAGCATGATGTGGCAAGCGGAAGCCATGTAGAGCTTCACTAACATCAGAGACGTTCTGTAGGACAGACCTATTTGTAATGTGCTAAGTAAATTGTTGCAGAAGTATGGCGAAGTGCGTTATTTCTGTTAGAAATGCGATTTAAACATTTCTGAAACATTATAGAGACAGTGTAGTCATGTTTGAGCGTAAAATAGTGAAATTCGGACGTCCGTAAGTAAAGATATTGACTTAAGACAAACTTCGAAAAACCAGCGTCGTTTTTCACAAAGAACAAGTAATGGCGGGCTAACTCAGTGATTGTATAAAGAAATGAACAGTGTTTTCGGAGTGAGTTCTATCCGTACATCATGAACTAAATTCAACGATTAAAGAGGCTAAACAATTCATCAAGTACAAAATCATTTTAAATTAAAATTTTCATAAATTAAAACATGTGTTAAAGTAAATTCATTTTGTAATATTAAAATTCTTAAAGTGCACTATAAAAGGAGAGCTCGTAAGTAATAAATCATTTCAATTTAAGTCTGCAATCGAATCTTTTGTTATTAGTTTTAGTTTTGAGATGAAATAATTAATAATTTGTGTATGAATGCGTGTATGATTCTAATCTAAAATAATGATTTGCCAACCTAATTTAACTTGTCTATGTGTGGTTTTTGCGAATATAAAAATGGTGAATTAAAATAACAATGCCAACTACTATGACTTCTTAATTTGAGTTTTATCCTTTCCAGAAGTACTTTATGGTAACGAACCTTGTTTTAATTATAAATTCAGTTTTAGTTTTCTTTATAAGTAATTCAAAATGGCGACAGTCTTTGGTGAACAAGGGACGGTTTGGAGGCAAAGTTGGCATGTGATAAACATGGCGGCTGTGTTTCTGGACGAGTCCATTGGTAACCAGAGAACTGTAGTCACAGATGAGACAGTTTTATGTGTAACAGATATTTCGATGATCAACTGTTGAATAACAGATGTGATCAAAACATAACCTAACTTCAGTTTTGAGGTTATGTTTGTTTGTTTTCATTGGGTTTAAGGTGTTGTAATATTTTGAAGTGATAATTAGTAAAATAAAATAAGTAAATGGATTGAAGATAGGATATAATAAATAATTGTTACACAGTAAAGGTATTTTTTTATTTAAAAAATAACTTAGAAATATTTTTGTCAAAATTAAACTTTTATTTTTCATTTTTTTTTTATTTTTCATTAATAAATTTGTTTGTAAACGGCTTGCACAGTGGCAGCACGTTACACAACATAGTGGCAAAATCTAATTAGAGTAAAATTTTTGTTCTGTCCAGAACAGGAATCACACAATATGGCTAAGTGTTTTATTTTTTTATCGAGTTTTGTAAAGATGTAATGGTGAAGCATGGAAACAACCTCATCTGCCCCTTTCTTTCCTTCAGTTTAAGGATAAGAGTAAAATAATGCTCCACCAGTTGATAGGCTGTGAACATTAAATAAAAAAAAACGACAACTGGCGACGATAGTAAACATCATTTGTTGTCAAATTTGGAATGCAAAGATTTTTCTGAAAATCCATAGCAATGGATTCTTTGTCATTTTTTGTCTTGGACGATTGTCCTGCCTGTTTCTTGAGGCTGTAAAATGTCTGCGCCTTTCTTAAGTGTAACTCTTGCTCAGTTTCCATTTTTTTCATTTTTTCTAATAGTGCATTTCTAGCAAGTTCATCGTTGGGCGTATTTTGAAGTTCCAAATTTAAAACTTGTAACTGTGCCTGATGTCTATCACATGTAGAGCAAGTGTCACATCGGGGATAACCGAACGAAATGTTAAAGTTAGTTTCAAATTGTTTTCTGTAATACTCATAGGACACTATTTTATTATTAGGATTAAGTTCCTTATACATTCCATACATTTTAGTCATGTTTAACGTGTCAGGTAGATAATTTTTTTTGCTTTTAGAAAGGCTATAGTGGCAAGAACGGCCTTTAAAAGACTTAATGTGATCTAACACGCTCTGCTTAACATCTTCTGCGACTCGGCAGTGTTTATGGTCATACTTCCCTCGATTATCGGAAGGGGCCTTACCTGTGACTTTCAGGGCCTTTTGGATGTTTTGAACTCTCTTACCACCAATTCCATGGAGTGAACAAAATGCTTTGTAGCAAACTGGGATTTCCTTAATTATTTCTCCCGTGTTTACCCTGACTTTGTATGTGTAGCTGTTAGTGTTAAAATTAGCATCTATCTCTGGTTTCCTGGAACGTCTCTGTTTTATTTCATGCACAGAAATAAGACCTGCCAAATGCAAAGACTGCTCATTGTGAGATTTTAAGGTGTTAAACTCACGAATAATTTCGTGTCTTTGATTCGGATTGATCTCATCAAAGCATTTTAGGCGCTTACAACGACAATCCTTACCAGTTTCATAACTTGACAGCCTAATTTTCTTCATTACGTCTTCCATTTTACCATACGCCTTTCTCTTCTTAGTTTTTCTTTCAATTGTCACTTCACTATCACTAACTATATCAGAATCACTCATTTTCCAAACTTGTATTAAAAACTTCTAACATAAACTAAACTATCAAGTAAAACAAACAACCTACAATACAGAGAAGACACAAAGAGAAAGTGAGGTTATGTTTGAGTTTTGTTCTCTGCAGTTCCCTCTCAATATCAGCTGCTCACATTGACTCTCAGCCTTTTTGTGTACAACGCAGATGACTATCAACCTTTTTGTAAAGTACAAGGAAAATTAAAACAGCTGTATCTGGCTGACTATCATTCTTATTGCAAAATGAGTAGGACCAGCAACTTCTATGCACAAAAACCAAGGTAACCAACATAAAATCTTAAATTTGAAAAAAATTGACTATCATCCTTTTTGCTGTGGACTCTTCACTTCTTAAAATTAAATTTGGTGTTGGTAATTTACTCTGAATAAAAGATTTTTTTGTTTGGAAAATAAAACATAAACTTTACTTTTTCTTAACTTATACTATCTACAGAACTTAAAATAGGATACTTTATCCTTAAAATACTAAAAAATTCCTTAGCTAGTTTTTGTGAAATTATTGATATACAATTTAACTTCAAAATCAATAAAAAGTAACCTCTTTTGTGAAAGATAGATAAAATATATTTAAATTTATTTTTTATAACTTTACTCCCCAAAACTGAGATATTAAAAATTTTAAAGTGAAGCCTTACTTGTCAATGCTGTAAAATATGAAAAATTATAAAGATGTCTCCGACACTACCTTATTTCGAATACGGCGTATTCCTTATTGGAGATCCTGAGTCCGGGATTAGTGCGATGTTCTAGAAGTCCCGATCTGGAACGCTGTTCTGGAAGTCCTGGATCTTGTCCCACGATGTCACCTTTCCGTGAATTCGTCTGGATTCCTCCTGTGAGTTCGGATACCACGTGATAACAGACCTCGCCGCTGTTACCCTGGATCTTCCCTTGAAGTTCTCAGCGATTGTATTTTCGACAAAATATAGCGTCTATTTTACTACGCTATAAACTAGATTAATTGTTTTTCTGTTTTATACTTTACTAAATATTTAGATTTACGAAGTATTAAAATCTTTGAATTTATTATACTCTGCCTTGATACATTGATCTAACGAGAAGCATAGAGACTTTCCCGGAGTTTCTATGAAGACTGACTAAGTGAACTGCGTTTTACGGTAAGCTCCTGCAAAAGCCTATACTAGCCTACCAACATTTCTATTCAATTTCCCTTTTGTTTTTGGTGTGGCGCTCGGGCTGTAATTAATGTAGAATTTTTTCGTTATTTTTCTCATAATCCTGGTTGTTTTCTCTACCCGAATATATATAAAAGTTCTCTTTTTGGTATTGTTTTTAAAATTGATTTGGTACATTGGCAATTATATTGGCTAGACTGTAGAATGGGCGTGTCTTTACCTTTGGTCGACCGACAATTCTCTTCACGAAAAATTATCAACTTCTGCCTGTTTCTTTTGGTTTGCGAGTTTTGTGACCATTTATTCCCAAATTCCTGTAACTCGGCTTCCCGTGATCGGATCGGGTTCTGGATGGTGTCATTTTGTTCAGCTTGGTTTACTGGCTACGCACAAACTCGATTTGTAGTTGTACGACATCGCGTTCCCGTTTCACACCTTTTTCGCGATCGCTTTTGTCTTGACTCGCGGTTTTTCCAAATTATAAAGTTTTTTATATTTTTTATGGTCATACTTTATTGTTTAAGTCTTTCCACTAAACTAGTCTTTTGCCGTTTTTGAATTGGTTAATTATTTGTTGAGTTATTGTCCTTTTTGTACCATCCCTTTTTGTCTAGTTATGTTAACCCCCTTTTACCTTAAATTAATCCTTTTTTCTATCTTTCACAGGTTTTGACATTTTATACTAATTATTATCTCTATTTTTTTATCTTAACTTTTTTCTACTAACCCTTTACTTATAGGTGAAAATAGGCATTTTACTTTTTTACATAAAACCGTTAATAACCTTTAACTTTTTTCTTTGATATTATTTAAACATGACTAATTTTGTTAAAATCTTTATTTACTTTAATTACCTTATTACTTTTTACTCAAACTGTACTTTAAACTACTTTAATTTAATTTTCCTTTTTTAATTTCTTTTTATTTAATTATTTTTATATTAACCATTTCATTTTAACAAAAACTTTTTTGGTAATTTGTCTATTATTCTAATGGCCTCTCATTACCCTTATAAAGATTTTAAATTTTTTCAAAACTCTGACTTTTAACTTTTTTATTCCTTTTTATTTTGCTAATAACTTTTTATTCATTTATTTAATTCCAAATTGTCATTAGACTTTTTTACTGCTATGATTATTTTACATACTTTAATACTTTAAAAACAACTTTTTTATTAAAATAATTTTTCCATTGTTCTCTAGCCAGCTGGTTTCATTTGGCTGCTGAGTTTTAATCCATTTTGAACATGAAAAGTTAGCCTAACTTGCTCTGTATAATTGTGTCTGAAGGACTTAGTAGATTTTACAATAAAAAGAAAAAATATTTCACTGAGCGGATAGGCCTATTGCTTAATCCGTCTCAATTTGTAAGCTAATTTTATTCGGCTTTCCATGGTTCACTAATCCTGTAAACACAAAAAGAGGATGAGACAAAAATATAAGTTATATATAATAATAAATTGTATTTTATTTAGACATATAATTTACAAACAATCAAATAAATTGTACACTAATAACAAAATTATAAGTTTTTTCTAGATGTTATAAATGATTAAACAATGGTTAAAGACTGTCTGTTTTGTTAGCACTACATATTATGCTAAACAAAACATTAATGAATTATTGTTGTGGAAAGAAACATTAATACAATACAAAATTACTGTCTGTACTGTAACATTTTTAATGAGTAAGGGTTGATTTTACATGTATAACATATAGTATGATTTTGTTATATATTTTTTTTTAATGAAGGAAGTAAGCCTAGGAATATGTCAAGTAGGCCTAGTCTAACAAAATTGTGTCAAGATAAACAGTTATAAATTTTAAAATATTAAACAAATAAGATAATTGTAAATAACTAAATTAAAATTAACTTACCTTTCTTTTAAATTAAACTTACCTTTTTCTTATAAAATATTTTTTTAAACAAAACAGTAACCATTTGTGTATTAGAGAATAACTTCAAAATGAGTTCGATGGCATTTCACTATTGTAAATAATTTAAATTTATCAAAAGTGCATACAATTAGTTTTATTATATCAAATAGCATAGTATATTGGTCAAATAAGATATCAAAGTGATTGAATTGCATAAATTAACTTTCGTTAAAAAACAAAATGTAAATACAGGCACAGACGGAAGTGTTGTGTGTTACGATGTAACTTAGTGTAAACGAGAACGATATAATCGATTATCACAATGGAAAGGCGGTGACGTTTAAAAACAGTGTATTTTATAAAGGAAATAGTGATAATAATTACTGTAGATCAAGTGGAAATTAGATTCACAGAACCCATTTAAAAGCCATAACGGAAGTATGTCAATTTCAAGAGATCGGGAATCTTTAATTAATAATGAACTATGTATTATATATATTTTTGGTATCAAATTAAACCCTGAGTCAATCCGAGTATGGATAAAATAATTAAAACATTTTAGAAAAACAAACAATGTTACAGCAACCCACAAACAAATCCGGAAATTAGAACGTTTTTGCAACAAATCGATGGAAAGGTAGACATGGATTTATTGAGTGGCCTGCCAGATCACTGGACTACTTCATATGGGGTCACGTCAAACACAGAGTTTACAAAACAAAATCACAGGATATTGATTATCTCAGAAATCAAATTGTACAGGAAACCCAACAAATTCCTCAAGAGACATTGCAGCTAGAAGTTTCACATTTTTACACTACACTGGCACATTATCTAGCCATTGAGGGGAAGCAATTTGATAAGTACGAGTTTGATTATAGAAAGTTCTCTCAGTGAAATCCCGGAAACAAACTTCGAGCATAACAACTTTCAAAAATAACATTTCACTTCGTCAAGAACTTATATTTGCTAAAAACTTTACTTCAAGTACATAAATACCAAGACCAAAAATGTATTGTAGCTTCAAACCAATTAAAGACATTTTACAGAGTTTAACAAAACTACCACTTTTCAAACATACAATGTATCATATTATTCATTTAAATTTGAAAGTCAATTTAGGCTAAGTACCAAACAAAAAATAACTTAAATTTATTGATGTAATGGATTTTGTTTTTTATTCATTAAATTACCAAACCTCCCAGTGAAACAATTCGTACTGCATGGGAACAGTGCAAGTGTAGCCAAAACGCTCATGATTACTATTCCATCATGAATACATACATACATAAATGAATAGTAATATACTGGGCACATTTTTTAATTCTCGTTCTTGCTCTGACGATTGTGTAATTTCATTTTGTCTATGAACCTTGGCTCCAAAGATTCACTTAAAAGAATAAGTGTTACATTCTTTACAAATAATCTGTAAATGCAAGAAATAAGAACAAAGAAGTTTATTGATATTAAACATTCTTTTACAGTTGCATTAAGTGGTCTAACAGAATGTATAAAGTATTTATCAATAACTCAGTATATTAACCTCTAAAATATTAAGAAATTTAATAAAAAAAGTGAGTAATTTTATGGAAAGATTGATGGGATAAGAAGATCATACTTTGTTACTCATAAAGTTATACTTTTCGTTAATCCGCTGTTTTTGCTTACTGTCAATGTGAGTCAAAAACGCTTTTTTTCAAAAAAACATTTGGAATTGCTTTGGTTTTTATAGTTTTTAAAAAGACACCATTTCGCAAAAGTTAGTTATAGTCCTCTTACCTAAAGTAGTGACATCAAGTTATGTTGTATTTTAGTATGTATAGTTTTACAATTAAATTTCAATTGTTTTTGTTACTGAACCCATGCAACCTTGTATCCGAGGAGTTAGTTTACCTGACTTTAAAGCTCGATGTCTCCTGTTTGAATACAGGTGAAGTCCTGGAATGTTTGTCTAGTTGTGTAAAAGTTGATTTAACCTTAAAACAAAACAGACTACGGGCAAATGTTTCATAGCTCATTAATAGCCAAAGACTAAATTTAGTGAGTATTAATTCGAATTGACAGAAATTAATTGTATATTTTGAAAATGTTTTATGACACTTAAATTTTTAATTTTAAGTTGTAACTTGATAGCAGTAGTTGAGTATATTATAAATTTTACACAAATGATGGCTCAAATTAAAAAAAAAAAATATGACTAATATGTCACATTATATTTGTTATGTGTAATACATTTATCAATAATTTAGTGGGACATTTTTTTATAGGTGGGAAGTAGATGCTGATTACTGCCAGTTGGTTCGAAAATCTCCATTGTATTCTAGAGGTCCTCGACTTCTTGATATCATAGATGCCAGCATTTTTGATTTTCTAATTGATAATGGTGATAGACATCATTATGAAATATTTGCAAATGTTACCAATTCTGTAGTGCTGTTAATAGACAATGGAAAAAGGTAATACAGCATAAATGGTATATCTTTTGAGTTTTTTTTTATTTGAGGTATTGTTCTAAACTGTAAATTTTCTATTCATTTTGAGGTGATAAAATTTAAGTGCGAGTTCTATTTTAAATAATCTGTTGATTACACTCTTTCAAAATATTTTAGAGTATTTGACTTTCTTATTGTACTTTAAAAAAAAAACATTCCATCAACTTGGAGCACATAGTCTAAATATATCATACATTTTCAAAAATAACTTTTTAACTGTCAAGTGTGTTTTGTTGTCAAACTATTTCCATAATTAGAAGTATTTCTATTTGTTTTATATCACAAATTAAACATAAAATTTGCTGCATTAATTATATTTTTGAATGGTAGATGCTAGAAAACTATTATTTAAAACTTTTAAAGTTAAAAACTAATTAAAGTTTATTTATATAAACATCTTATTATCCATCTTGCAACTTTTTGTTTGTAGTTTAATACTATGTGCATTTCAGGAACACTTTCCTATCTTCAGGTTTTGTTATAAGATTTACTCACATGTGAGCACGTCATACAAAAAGTACAAACACATACACACAATTAATTTACAACATGAATCATTGCACTTAAGTTATAAAAGTTTACAACGACAAAACAAGGTTTAACAACAGTTGGCGTTTGGCCATATTGTCGATGCACCGGTCACTGGTCGACTGAAAAATTACATCCGTTATCTCCATCATCATTGCTATTTATAGGCCTTTAGGTAGAAATTGCGGTTTTATACAGGCTATTAGATTTAAAATATAATTGTTCGTTGAGGATTAAACTACTCTGGTGCAAATTAGCTTGGTAAATTTCATATTCATAATGAATGGATTGGAAGATAATATAATTAATTGTTCATTGAGGATAAAATCTAATACCTTGTATAATACTGCAATTTCTACCTATAGGCCTATAAATAGTAATGATGATTGAGATAACGAATGTAATCTTTCAGTCGACCAGTGCCTGGTGCATCTACAATATGGCCCATGGCCAACTGTTGTTGTTTAACTTTTATAACTTAAGTGCCATGATTCGTGTTGTAAATTAATTGTGTGTATGTGTTTGTACTTTTTGTATGACATGCTCACATGTGAGTAAATCTTATAACAAGACTTGATGATGGGAACGTGTTTCTGAAACGCGATTAGTATTAAACTACAAACAAAAGAGTTGCAAGATAGATATATAAATTATTATTAATATACTATAATTAGTTTTAAACTTTTGCAACTGGAGACATAAAATGATTTCTAAAGTTATTAGAAATAATAATAAAGCTATCACATTTTTTAATATTCTGAGTGGTTCAGTTAACTCATTAAGCTTTTAATTTGCATATTTATACTACGGCTAAAGTAAGTATAACATGTAATATAAAACATTTATTTGTTTTGTGAAAATTTATGTAAAATATGTGTTTCAGTTTTGGAAATCCAAGTGTGGATCACATTGACATTTTAGCTCCACTTTATCAATGCTGCAGGTATGTATATTTTGTTAAGTCATATTAGTTTGAAACTAATTTCTTTTTAGGATTGATGTAGTTGTTACTTATAGATATAATAGGGATTCAACAAATTAGCTGTCATTATTACAATATTTGATAGAACCTTTAATATAGCGTGACATGAAGGGCTGATACACAAGCTGCTACATGACCTACCAAGTTCAATGTGTCAGATTTTTCTACTTGCCAGACAGGCTATTCTGTGTTAAACATGGATATTTCTATTCTGGATTTAAAGTAATCTAAGCGGGGTTGCCCCAAGGATGCGTTCTTCATAAATGCTTTTCACAAGAGACATTCCTCAAGTTGGAGAGTCTACAATAGCAACCTTTGCAGATGATATGACCATGAAGCATGTCTGTTAAAAATACAATTGAGGAACTAAAATCTGCAGAGAACAAAATTAGTTCCTGGTGTGATAACATTCATATTGAGTTGAATGAAAGCAAATCAACCCACATAAATTGTACAAATAGTAGAATTAAAAACATACCTAGAATATTTAACACTAAAGCTATACCATGCAAACAAAGTCAAATATCTGGGTTTGACACTTGACTCCAAAATGGAAAACCCATGTGAAGAAAAAGAACATCAAATATAAAATATGCATTGGTTATTGGGACAGTACTCGCTAGACACGTAAATAAGAAGATATTTATGTAGAAGCAAATACTAAAACTTGTTTGGTTGTATGGCTTCCAGCTGTCAGGATGTACAAAACGTACTAATTCTAATCTCATATAACGGATCTAAAACAAAGTTCTTTAAGGAACAATAAATGCACTGTGGATGTAAGAAATGCTGATATCCACGGAGATCTTAGGACTTTTCTTGTTAACAAAGAAATAAAAGCTGCGGCTAATAAACTGAAGCAGAAGCTTTACAACCACTGACTTTAATCCTACAGTCCGGCAACTGCTGAACAATGTCAACACAATAATAGTAGTTAAAATAATTTGAATTTGAATTTTTTTTTTTATTTGAAGTTTTTTACTGCAACTACTTATAAAAACTAACAATCAGTATAAATCTAATAACATAACACAAATTCACATAACAATTCAAATAAAATGTACAAATTCAGTACAGGTTAACCCATCGACGCTCCTAGTAGGTTGATCTATGATGTTAGCTTAAAAGGCTTAATCCTCTTGAATCTTTTATGAAGTTCATCATTATTGAGAAGCTGACACACCTCCTCATTAATGTGAATTTTTAGGTGTCTTTCATGGCTTTCAGCACATTTTTTAATTTCTTCAGCAACAGTGGTCACTTTTAAATACCTATGTAGATCGCAATTACGAACATACCATGGTGCATTAGCTATCATTCGCACCAAAGTTCTAAAGTTCTATTTTGGAATCTCTGAATAATTTGCCTATTTAACATTTCTAGCACATCCCCATATCTGTATGCCATAAGTCCATATGGGTTCCAGCACTTGGTTATAAAACTTTAACTTGTTGTGCAGGGATAACTTGGATTTTCTGCCCAACAGCCAATACATTTTTCTTAACCTGATGTTCAGTTCATCGTATTTCTTTTTAACATGCTCTTTCCACCGAAGCCTGGCCCAGGTATTTTGCTGTGTTAGAGTGTGGGATCAAAGCACCGTTGACGATAATATGTATATGATTATGTATCTTGCAGACTGACTTAGATTCATTAAGTTTTATGCACCATGTTTGGGCTCAACTGTTTATATGATCTATTTCTTCTTGCAGTTTTCCAGTTGACTGCTCAATTGCATCGCCTACAGATAGCATGGCAGTGTCTTTAGCAAATGTAGCAAAATAAGTATCTGGGAGTCTTGACATAGGAATATCTCTGGTATACAGAAGATACAGTAATGGTCCCAAAACACTACCTTGCGGAACACCTGCCTTAATCTGTTTTAAATCAGAGTAAGCTTCCTCTTGCTTTTCCGTGAAAAACCTATGAGATAGATATGATTTTAATAACATACTGTGGCCTTGTGGAAGTAGTTTTTGAAGTTTTGTGATCAGTCCAGCATGCCACACTTTATCGAATTTTTCCATTTTCAAATGATTTCTCTATGACATCGGTGATCCTGTGTATTTGATCAATGGTAGAATGCTGATTCCTAAAACCAAACTGATGGGATGGAAGTAAGTTACTGTGTTGGATAATAGTGCTTAATCTTTTGAGAAACAGTTTTTCAAATAGTTTGGCCATTATAGGTCTATTACAATGATATAGGCCTATAAAAAGTCACTTCTTGAGGTTCTTTACCAGGATTTTTTATCATTATAATTTCAGCAACCTTCCATAGGCTTGGAAAATGTTTCAATCGAATCAGAGCGTTAAACAAATTTGTCAACTTGATCATAGCCCTTTTGGGCAATTGTTTTAGAAGTTCTACAAGTAACAAAATCATATAGCCAGGCGCATTCTTCATCTTAATATTGTTAATTTTATCCCTCACTTCCTTAGTGAAAAATAAACACGTTGAATGAATTGGCCATGTTCTTGTCCTCTTCAGAATAAACCTATGGAACAGTTATTGTATGAATAAATTGTGTTTTTATGTTTAAATTTTCATAGGAGTTTTCTTATTAAAAATAAGTATTGTTATAATTTATTTTTAATTATATTTCATCCCTCACTTCCATAGTGGTGACAAACGGAATAGCCGAGTCACTCTGTATGATATTTACACAATCCAGATCACAACTTTGGTTCTCATTTGACTGGAATATACTTACAAGATAATTTGCAAACGTCTCAGCTTTTTCTTAATTGCTCCTAGCCTACTGGCCATTTGGCTTTTTAATCGGAGGTATATGAGATATTAGTTTACTCAAACATTTGGTCGCTCGCCAGAGCGAGTATTCAGTACTTTTATCATCCGTCAATTCAGTTAAAAAAATATTAACAGACTCGTTCTTTATGACTCTAATTTCATTTCTCAATTGCTGTGTAATCCTGTTGCGACCTGTTTTATCTTGCGGAGCTCTTGTTTGATGCGATCTTCTGCGCAGTTTCCTTTTAACAGCAAGAAGTTCTTTTATTTCTTTAGGATAATTCATCCCTGCAGTTTTTCTCCGTATTTCAGGTGTACTAATCCATGCAGCAGTTTGAATATTTCTAGTTAATTTCTCCACTTCCTCTTCAAGCTGATAAATCAGGGTGTCCACCAATCTGGAAAACCGGGAATTGTGCGTGAATTTTTACTACCGGGAAAAAATCCATGAATTATGTGTGATTTTTTTGATAAATCTGGAAATTTCAAAATATTGTCAAAACACAACGAAGTTACTGGCCGGCCGTTGCATCGCTGACCACGCGCCAGCTCGGCCGATTATCGTGTAACGTAACATAACATCGTGTGAAATTGATGATGGAATACAAAGGAACGGAGAATTTCACTGTAACATCAAACTGTTTGAGGTTTAATGTTTATCGATAGACTTTCCGATAGTGATGGCTAATAGATAGTGCTATTGAACTATCGTCAACCCTACTGTTATTCTGAAACTGGGTTTTTTACTGCGATGAGACCGATACGTACACTAAGAATTTTAGCATGTATTTATGCTGATTCCTATGTGGGTGACAAGAGCGACATATTGTTGTTCAAATTTGACATCATCATACAATAAAATTTAAATCGTTCTTCTATTTTATTAATCATGGATGTATTTACATTAAAGATGCTATATGGCTTGCATATAAAGAATGTGCTGAAGTCAGAATTTAGATAATGAAAAGGTGAGGGCGCTAGTCTGGCTTGTAGAATAAGTCGGTCTGGTCTATTACCAACCTTAATCTAGAGCAGACTCCAAACCACAATCACCCGAGGTCAGTCACATAGGTGTCTCAGCGATAAGGTGTATCCTCTCTTTGTCTTGTTGGCTACTATTTTGAGTAGGTTTATTCTTGAAAGTGTCTGATAAACTATTAATGTGATGACAGTTCCACAGATGCTTTTCATTAAGAATTACTCTTAGGATCTTTAGATTCACATTCTATTGAAAATCTTGCTCCTCTATTTCTTTGAAACATTTTTTGAGTTGTATCCTTGAGTGCACCTTATCAACCTTATCAACTTATCAAGCTGGAGTTCGTAGTGGATTTTTAATGGGTTTGCTGAATGAAAATGTATACTGTAATGGCGGATATTGTACATTGTATAGAGTTACAGTATTTAAACAGATTAAAAAATATTAATATTGACCAACAAACATAATAAATTATAACTACAAATTTAGTACAGAAATGTCAAACATATATAAGCAATTTTAAAGTCACATATTAAACTAGTATGAAGTAAATAAATATACTAAAATTAATATAAAATAAAGAAATACTCAGGGGGTAACGTCCCAAAATTAGAGGGGGAAAATTTGTCTGGCATTTAAATTAAATAACAAAGGATGAATGTAATAAGAAGCAGGAATTGTATCGCACGCCTGCATTTAGTCTTGCGTTGCTTCTCGTTAGGGAGGGTGGCAATGCGGAGAAGGGCAGTGCGTAGGTGGGACGATGTAGGCCGGTCCGCCGAGAGTGGTAGTAGACCGCTACATAAGACGGAGCTCTAAGGCAGAGAAGACAGTTCATTCATTCATTCATTCATCTGTGGGAAGTTCAAACACCTAATGCACTTCAGCCTCATGGACTTATTACGCTCCCACCTTAAGGATGTGAAGACTCCTAGTTATCCTTGTCAAGATCTATAAGCTCGATAAACCTAGAGATCCTTTTGACAATGTTCTCCTGGGGGATGGTTTGGCCTTTGGTCAGTTTCCCAAAGGTTTCGTAACTTACCTGTTCAAGTCTCTCACACTCAAAAATCAGATGTTCAGCAGTTTCCTCCTGCAGACCACATTTTCTGCATTTAGGATCTCCGGTGAATATGCCCATCCTTAGTATATGTTTCCTAAGATGGCGGTGTCCTGTAATTAGGGCTACTACCTACCTTCTTTATACTGCACCTGCTCAATGTTAGGATGTCAGATGCATTCTGCCTAGATGGACCTGAAAGTGAAAGCTTGCTCATCCTCAAACCTGTGATGCCCTTCCACCTTGTTCCATGTTCTAGTTTTGCCCACTCGGCGACAGCCTGCATAGCTGTTGCCTTTGCTATTCCACAGAACGGTTCAGGTCCTATGAATTCAGACGCTGATGCCTTGTTTGCCAGCTTATCTGCACACTCGTTCCCATCTATTCCAACGTTTCCTGGAACCCAGCAGAGTGTGACTCTGTTGAGACCTGCTAGCTGAATTATGGATTTGACGAATTCCCAGACCAGCTTAGATCTGAGCTCAGAGCTTTCAAAGCTGCCTGGCTGTCTGAATAAATACAGATTTCTTTATTGATGTGTCCGAGTCTGATGTTTTCCCTGGCACATTCTAATAAAGCAGCTACTTCTGTTTGGAATACTGTTGGGTAGATCCCCATAGGAAGGATACATTCCTGCCCTGGATCTCCACCACATATTCCCGCTCCAGCGTTACCCTTAGTTTTTCAGCCATCAGTATACCATTCAAGCTCGAACTTAGGGAGGGGTCTCTTTCCATCCAACCATTCCTCTCGACTGGGTATTACCACCCTGAATGGTTTTTGGAAGGAGTATTGAACTTTCATGTGGTCCGAGATCATGTCCAATGTCCTGTCTTGTAGTGGTATTGTCAAAAGCCCCTTCAATATCTAGGAAAGCACCATATGCTACCTCCTTGCACTCAAGGGCTCCTTCTATTCTGCTCACAAGGTGATGCAGTGCAGATTCACAGGACATGGGATATAAGCATGCTGGTTGGCATGCAATGGGCGTTCCACAAGTGTCCCATCACATATGTGCCTATGTATTATTTTCTCCAATACTTTCAGCAGGACAGATGTTAGGCTTATAGGCCGAAATGACTTATGGTCAGTGTAACTTACCTTTCCTGGTTTCGGTATGAACACAACCCTGGTCATCCTCCAAGATCGTGGCATATAACCAGTAGCTAAGCTCGTCCTGTACAATTTACAGAGCAGTGTCACCAAGTTATTTACATTTTTCTGCAGACAGACGGGTCTGATCCCATCTCCTCCAGGAGATTTGAACGAATCAAATGTTCCTATAACCCATTTAATTCGTTCATGTGTCACTGTCCGACTGGCTAGCTTCCAGTTGTTAGCTTTAGCAGCGGGTCCGGCACAATTATTTTGTAAAAGTGCCCCCCACTGCCATCCATTATTGGATACCCTGGAAAGTGTGCTTCAAGGAGTTCCCCCAGCACCTCTTTCGGGTCTGCAATAATTTCTGCGGTCACCCTCTTAATGATGCCAACCGGTGATACCGGGTCCTTGGCTAAAAGTTTATAAATCCTGGAAGTTTCTTGCACACCCTCCATCTCCATGCAGATCTTCTTCCAGGAGTCCCTCTTAGCCTTCCTAACTTTCCTGCTATACTGAGATAGAGGAGTCCCAGCATTTGCATCTTTTCGCAATCTTGAAGAGATTTCTTACCTTCTTCCTCATGACAGTTAGCTCATGGGTCCACCACCCAGCTCCTACTGTTTTGACACGTGTCAGAGGACAGTGCTTCTCATAGGAGCTGACGATGGCTTCCCCAAGTCTATCTGACATGTTCTCCAGATCCTCTGTGTTCTGTATCTTACCTGTCATGAACCTCGTCTTATCATCGAGGTCATGTTTGTAGGATTCCCAGTCCGTCCTCCTTGGGTTCCTGTATGTTTTTCATTCCAGCTTCAGTTCGCCTATCCTGAAACAAACATGCTTGTGGTCTGACAATGATGGCTCAGTTGATACATGCCAATTGTGTATCCTCTTGGCCACCCTTGCAGTACTCAGAGTGAGGTCAATAACCTCCCTCCTGACCCTATTTACAAAAGTTGGTTCATTACCTTGATTAATAATTGTTAGATTATTTGAGATAATGTAGTCCAATAATAACTCACCCCTCTTATTGTTGTTTGTACTCCCACACACCATTGTTGTGTGCATTGGCGTCACATCCCAGGATGAGGTCTGATCCCATCCTGTCAGCATATCCCACGAGGTCCTGGATGCCTCTTGGTAATTGTGCTCTGCCATCATCATACGGGACGTATACCGACGATAACAGCAGAGTTTTCCCCAGATCAGCCATGGCAGTCACGTCTCTGGAACAGTGTTCTAGAACAGGTACATAGTTTAGCTTCTTATTCACTAATATGCATGCTCTAGGTCCAATATCACACTTAGCATATACTAACCTGCCTCCTGTGTTTCCCAGTCCTGACACTCTACCCTGTCTGATCCAGGGCTCCTGTATCAGGACCGCATCCAGCCTCCCTGCATCAAATCTCCTACACAGCACCGCTGTAGCAGCCTTACTAAGCTGGAGATTTATCTGGAGGATTCTCCCGCTACTCATCATTTGAAGGTGGTTCCTGCAGGACTTTCAGGAGCACCTGTTCCAGTCCCAGGTACGTCTTCCATCCTTTGGCCTTCAGTGTCCTTGCCGATAGATCATCGATGACAAGAACAAGAGTCTGGGAATTCTCCTCCCTCTTGCCACCTACTATCCTCCAGTCGCAACAACCAGGTTTTATTTTGCCGACCCATCATTTTGATGATGTCGGCAGGCTCTTTCTTAGCCAGGCACTTAGAGGTCCTCAAGAGAACTTTGGTGGTCCGTAGGAGATCTTTATATCCTCCTACCCTCACCGCAATTCCCCCAACCCCTCCAGTACCCAACTTAGGAGCCGTTCTCTTCAACCACTCTGTTGTCTCTGTGTTGTCACAGGTTAGAACTAGTGCCCCTCTTTCTTGATGAGTTTTTTGAAATTGGAGAGTTGTGCCATCGCTGACTTCACTCATCTCCTCAATCAAAACCTTCTGAAGGGCCTCTAGTTGAGCTTCCGTGATTTTAACCTCCGGATAGCCTACTGGAACTATCGCCATCTTTTCGCCTACAAGCAGGTCTCTATAGGCTGTCTGTCCTTTGCCTATCCAGCTTGTACTCGGTGTCTGTTGGGGCAAAGTCAAAGGGACCACTTCCTTCTGTTTCTGCCTTTTCTTAACAGGAGTCTTCTCCGCAGATGACGTGCTGTCAGAAAGGTTCCTCTTATTGTCCCTCTCGTCCGGCCATATCCGCGCAGCCTCTTTGAATTTTTTTCTGTATTCGGCTGAAGACAACCATACTCTTCCTTCAGCCAATCTTTTACCCCGGGCAAGTTTCCTAGCCTTGGACCCGGTGTTCGATTCCCTGTCAGCTTCAACCATGGTCTGAATCCCATCACCCGCCAACAGTTTGTCTTCTTCACTGAGGTCCATCTGTTCCTCAATGTGGCTTTCATCAGTTGTACCTAGGGTCATATTACCCGTCGCTACTGCTTGATGTGCCAACTCCAAAGTTGCCTCTGTGAGTTGGCCGAAAGGAAAACCCTCAGTTTCCCTCGACTTCTCTTTATCCTCTTTCTTCCTCTGCGATAGTTGGCCTCCCCCAGAATCCGAGAGGCCTGCCTCCTGGGGACATAATATTTGCTCGGACGCTAGAAGATAGTTGCTTGGACGCTCGGTAAAAACCAGCTCCTCTCGTCAAGGTGAGTTGCTTGCTTGGTGAAAACTAGCCTAGTACCTCTCGTCATGTAAGAGTTGGCTTGCTCGGTGCAAATCTACAGCTTCAAGTAACGGCAGATGCTCGCCTGGTGAAAACCGGCTCATCACAGTAAGTAGAGGTACTTGTCAAGACACGGATTCGAGTATAGGCTTGCATAGTAACCTGCAGGGTTATCGTTATAAGTTAGATTTAACCACGCTGAACGCTTTTGCAATAGAGTTAGTAAATCTTATAGTTAAGGCATTTTAATTGGTGGCGAATAGCATCCAGGGCTTACTTATCGGAATATTTAGAGAAGCTTTGCGTATATTAGGCCTAATTAGTTTAACGGATTCGTTGTCTAAAGGGTTCCAGGGTTTAAGAGTGGTATTTCAATTGAGTTTGTGGGCAGGTGCGTGCGTTGTGAAGCCGCCTAAGAGCAACCTAAGAGCAAGTATATTAGGCCTACGACATTAGGATAACCTGTACAAATAAAAGCGTCGCCTGGTTAGTAATATTTAAAGTGACAGATTATATATATATGTTGAGCGATTAGGCCTACATTAGGCCTACTGAGTTTGAATACTGATTTGAACGAAAGTGTCTTTGGGATTTTAGGGCGTATGTGTGGTGCGAACTCACATACAACCGTAGTTCGTTGTTTTAGGGTGTATGTGTGGTGTGAACTCACATACAACGTCATTTTGTTGGCATAGGGTGTCTGTGTGATGAAAACCCACGTATGAAACGTCTTTGGGATTTTAGGGTATATGTGTGGTGCGAACTCACATACAACCGTAGTTCGTTGCTTTAGGGTGTATGTGTGGTGCGAACCCACATACAACTCCAGTTCGTTGATATAGGACGTATGTGCGGTGAGAACTCGCATACAAAAGCTTTTTAGTCAGCATAGGGTATAGGCGTGACAACCAAATTGATAACGTCAACGTCGTACCATCCCTTCAATACCCCCCCCCCCCTTCCTCGGCTGTGATGAATTTGGTCCTAATATCTTAAGAGCACGTCTCTAGGATTAGGGCTCAATGAGCCATCTCCTCCCCCCTCCATCCTTGACCCCTGGAACAAAACCCCGCCATTGGCCGGAGTATCCAAGGCAAACCAAATTATTTTGTGAGTGCCAAATAATTTCCCCATAGGGAAAAAGGCATCACAAGGTCAAAAGCCGCATCAGCGAACTAGCGAAATACTATTTTGGTTTTATTGCCTTTCCCATCCACAGAACTAGTAGAAAGAGCTTTTTTGTCCCACACATTTATAAAAAATAAATTCAGTTAAATAAATAAATATAGAAATAAGTTGTATGCTGCTCCAGATATAAGACTATACTTGGCTTCTTTTGAATCTAACTTCAGAAAATTTTGTGCAACAAAGCAAGGACGGGGCTCCCACTAATGTAAATTGCAAGTTAAAGGAAGGGATGGAATTATTTCCAATTTAAAGTACAGTAGAGCGTCGAAAATCCGAACTAATTGGGACCGAGGGGGGTTCGTTTTATCAATTTATTCGGATTTTTGAAAATAATTAAGAAAAGGCCATTTAGGCTAAAATATGTGTCCTTTAATCGATTAAAGTGGTTAAACAGTACAAGCAGTAATGTAATTAACAGTATGTAAGACTACTTACATATTATGATTTTTAGAAGAACCTGCACGTACACAGTAGGGCCAACATGATTACACTTGTAACTCTCAATTACAGTACAGTACATAATTAAAAGTTCACTTGTACATTGTAGTTAACACAAACAAAAAATATAAAAAAATACTGTATACTACATTACTGTATGTACGACACACTGTTATAATGATTACACAAATAGAAATGAATGAACTTTCTGTGTGTATACTGCTAGCGCTAAAGCAGCTTTTTAGCGTGATAGTGAAAATACTGACAGCCAGTCTGTTGTGAGGGCGTGTGAGAGCAGGTATTACGAAGTGTTTTAAAAGAGATAATAATGTCAACGACGCAATAATTGGAATTTGCAAAAACAAAATTTTTGCTGGGGCTGCCTCAGAACGCTTTCGGATTTTTGACGTTTCGGATTATTGACGTTCGGATTATCAACGCTCTACTGTAGTTATTTCTTTTTAATTATAATCAAACTAATGACATGACTAATTATTCAATTTTTTTTATTGATAAAGTACTTCCTGTTACATTTTACATTTAGTATTGAAGTGTTAAAATTTAACCACAACATATAGTACTCATATAGTTTTAAACTATATTTATTGCTATCCGTATTACTGTACTGATTCCTCATTACTGACGCTAGACTTGCTCTAGATACAAATTATAGTCCGCGGATACAATTAATGAAGAGAAGTAAGTAAGAGGTATACAACTGCAAAAAGGTTGAGAACTGCTACTCTAGTGAAAGCTGAATACAGTATTCAGCTTCAGATTTAAAGATTGTAAGTTACGAATATGCTTTCCATTGACTTATAATGTCGACCCTCTTTTTTTTCTTTCTGCAGGTATATCGGTCCTTGTTTTTTAGCCTAAACTGTCGTGTCATCAGCATAGTTGGTAAGGTTTACATTTGGTTGTAATTGTGATTCATGGTTTGTACAAAAATATCATTTAAATATGGAAATTCTTTATTTTTTTCATTTACTATAAACTGTAGATATGAAGTGTTATTATGGTTATTTATTATATTTTAATGTTTAGAATTTTGTTTCTTGTTTTACTTAAATAGGTTACGAGCTAGCACTTGGACACACTTGTTATGGCTTCGAGGTGGGATGCTCAGTGAAACGTTGTCACAGTTGTTAGAACACAGTCATATTGCTCCAGTACTTACAATGTCTCATTTAACCGCTCTTGACAGAAGGATAACAATAATCATAGCTACAGTCAATGTTTGCTTTAAAGAAAGAAATGGAGAGAACAACGTAATCGTCTCATATTAACTGATGGTGTTAAGAAAAATGCACTTACAATATCCATTAGGAGAGGAATACAGTGGGACCTCAATAACTTGAACATAATTAAACATTAATTATTTAATCAATGTTTGTTTAGGTAACAATAAATAAAAGTCATGAAATATTTAAACACAATAAGGTATCCAAATAGAAAATAAAAGTCTCTAAGTCATAGAGTTTACTAATTTTTGTAAATTTCAATCCAATATTACTTGAATTCTTGTAATTTCTGAATATTACAAACCATTACTATAAAATAATTAGTATTGAGTGAGCTCACTCCCTCCCTCTTTTTTTTAGAATGTAGGCAACGTAACTCATTTCTAAATTTGTTATCAGTTTCATTTTCCTTTCACTTTCATCCACAACTTTAAATACTTTTTGTTTTACTTCAATTTTAAAAATCTATAAAACAAAACTAACTGTATTAAGAATTAATTATGCATAAACTTAAGGATCAAGTATTCTTACCTCAAATTAGATTCTTGAGTATCTTTATCAGCAAGGCATTGGTTCCAACTGTTTGAGACTATAATATATTATAACATATTATGGTAAATATTTCATGAGACCAAAACTTGAAGTTATACTATTTTTGTCTTCTAACTTTGACTTATAGAAATCTCATAGTTGGACGAATTTTTGAAAAATAAGAGCTATTACACTTGACCCAACTTGAAAACAGTTGGTCGGAGGAGGGTAGGACTTTGTTTCTATACATTTCAGACCATTTGGAGACGATACCCAAAATTCATTAATTTATATATATATATATATTTTATTCCCGGATTGATAAGTGTTAGTAAATATGTTTAAAAATTGCTGATTTTTTGGAGAAAGGGTCCTAGTAGGATTATTCAGATACACTTTTTTTTATCCGATTCAAAATGGCGGATTTATACCATTTAATCATTTTTGGGGATGGATTTGAGGAGTATATAAGCCTGAGTACAATTTGTGAGTTATATCATTCGAAAGGCCATTAAATTTACTACAATCCTGTGCAAAGGTATTTTGGGTACAGTTCTCGGAACAAGGAACAAAATTCATAGGAAACTCCCAATAAATGATTTCTTTCATTATCCATGTAAGATAATTGTGCAATTTCTACCACTCATAAGCCCAAATACAATTTATGAGTTATATCCTTCCAAAGACAATTGAATTTACTATAATCCTTTGCAAAGGTATTTTAGATACAGTTCCCGGAGCAAGGAACAAAATTCATAGGAAACTCCCAAAATTTAATGCTAGTTATACCCGGATAAGAAAATTCAGCTATAGTATTGCCGCAGTGCTGCTTACGCTTTTTATTTTTGTTGTATATTCAAGTTGTTGTGTTTTAGATGTTTTTATTTCAAAATATTTAAGTTATATGTAAATTAACATAGGGTGAAGTAGAAAAAATTAAATGGAATTCAATGTATAAAAGAATTTTATTATTAAAAATGAGGTCCCACTGTAGCTCATCAGTAAAATTGCTGTGATACTCCACTCCTTAAGTGCTGTGTGGTTAAGTACTTATTAATCGCACATGTAAATAGTATGAATACAAAAACGAATCATTCAAGCCAACAAAGTGAGAAATATTTAAACTTAAAAGAATGAATTTTCTGCAAAAAAATAACAATATAAATATAATTTAGGTACGTACTTATTGTTCTTAATTTTTTAAAGTAACCCTTATAAGTATTTTGATGCCAAATGGTGTTGTTAATTGTCATGGTCAATTAAATATAAATAGTGGGTAAACAAATGGCAATATATTGCCTTCCATGGGATTTTTATGGTACAATAATAGAAATTATTTTTTCTAAAAGATATTAGCACAACGAAAATTAAATGGATGTTGCCAGTTCCTAAAATTATGCAGAGGGTAGGGGAGGGATTCAAAATAGCTGACAACTCATTTCACCGAAACAGAATGTTTTCATTATTTATAGGACTACAACAAATTTTCAAAGTTTAAAATACTTCTTAATGCAGTTTATACAATACTAAAATATGTTGAATAATATAAATGAACTTCTTAAGGTGGAATTCCTATGCTACGACAGTAGCCGTGCGATCAGAGCCATATGATCTGAGTCGCTCGGTTAAATTCTAGTGCAGTTCCATTGTGAACCTTGTGGTAGATAATAATTGTTTTCTGCATATCTTCTATTTGAAGAAGAAGAGGAGAAGAGCAGTTGTTATTACTGGTCCAGCTTTAAAAACACAAGCCTAATCTATTGAACCTTGTAAGGCGATAAGAGGGATTTCAGAATTCTAATTCAAAGACATCTTCTAAATGATGAATCAATGTTTAGAAAGTTTTTCCGTTTGAACACAAGGCAGTATAATTACATTTTATCATGCATTGAAATTGGTTTAATAAGAGGGGATGCGGAATACTACCCCCCC
>JAGFPH010000003.1:2648058-2661254 GCA_018207615.1 Philaenus spumarius
GCATTGAAATTGGTTTAATAAGAGGGGATGCGGAATACTACCCCCCCAGGTGAAACGTGACGTCACGAAATCTGCCAACTAACCAATATGGGAGCCGTGTCCGCGACTGGAATACTACCCCCCCTAGCAAAAGCGGGTCGCCGGAATACTACCCCCCGGAAAACTACCCCCCCAAGCAGGTTCCTACAATTATACTGTTATCGGAAACATACTGTGACTAAACAGTTTAGGTTAGTCCTCTAGTTTTTTTTTATTCTAATTATATAAAGTGATAATATAAACGCATCAAAACTTGAGTGTGCGTGACTGGAAAACTGCCCCCCCCGATCTCTGACGTCAAAATGACGTAGGAACCTGCTTGGGGGGGTAGTTTTCCGGGGGGTAGTATTCCGGCGACCCTAATAAGACAGACATATATAATAAAGTAAAACAGCCCTAAGTCCTGCAGAAAAACTGGGATTGACGCTCAGGTAAGAAAGTAATCAAAATAATAATTTTTCGGCACACTTTGGGATCTTTTTTCGAATCTTTGTATTGGGGGTGCTTAGGGTTATAAATAGACTGGTGTTCTAGCACTAGCTCATGATTTTAGAATCATCTATGATTAAAGACACAAAACACTTGAACACACTGAAAACAAACACTCCAGCTATAGACTGTTATAACTATACTGCTCATGTCAGCAGTTGAGCCGTACGGTTCAAGCCGCTTCACCAGGGTCGCTTCAGACGCACGGCGCCAGAAGCTCCTTAGGAAAGGCTTCCATTTGTAGTCATTACAGTTGTAGCATAGGACTCTCACCTTTAGCTTCTTATGGAGTACTTATTATTGCTCTCCTGGTTTCTGTTGAAAGGTTAGTTTCTGTAACAGAGTATACAATATTTTTGGAATGAAACAGTTATTCACACATATCAGTGCACAGAATGTCATGACATCTGCATTTACATACAAGTGTTGAACATCTACTCTTTTTGCATGAACATTTCATTTGCTCTAAAATGGCCTATGGGGCAGGTTAATCGTGATCATCTGGGGTACAAATGCACCATTTTGTCTTTCCCATTTATAGCCAGTATCTGGCTGAGGAATCTTCGGATTCACAACATCATTTTGCCATAACATGGCTTGATAATGTGCTATCAATATGGTATAGCCAAGACTTGACTGTATTGGTATAGTTAATGCTCCGAGTATGAAGTAAAACGATAAACATGGTGTATAAATGATGATTCTCTTGATGGTGTGTAAATCAGTGGTGCAACATGTACTCTGTGGGCCCACGTAGGAATCCTGTTAACTGTGCAATCACGGCTGACACTATTATCTTCTGTTGCAGCCATGACAATGTCTTTGCCATCATTTCCTTAAAATCTAGATTGCCTGTCATTAGTATATGTTAGAGTATTTCTAGTTGGCTTGCTATTGTCACCCTTTCAAAAATGTCACACTGTCTCGATTTTCTGATAGGACTCTATTGTTTGATGATTTGATTTAAGTGTGTAAATGGTAAACTATCATCTGGATTTTTCTGTTGATAAAGGGCAAGGGCAGTTGAATTTATTGTATTTTTCCCACCTGGTAAACCTTTCATGAAATCCACATTGTACACTACAAAGAAAATATATCTGTCCTTGATGATATCTGCCGTCACATACTTTCCCTGGTTATTTCTGATATCTGTTAAAATCCCAGCTATTTGTGTTAACAAAGTCAACCATATAAAACTAATATACCATTACCATGCAAAAGTTTAATGACCTTGTTGAACAGATTGGTGAACTACATCTACTTCCTGAGGCATTACACATGTAGACCGAATATTTGTAGTTGTTCATTTCATATGTCTCTCATTATATGTCATGGATATTGCAGTTTGTGATATGCGCATGACAGCCTTGTTAACATTTGATTGCGTGCGTTCTGAAGACATATGTTCAACAATATCACAAATAAACTATCTGAAGAACGAATTCACTTTTTGTGGCACATGTTCTACTGTTTTATGGTTCTGTGGATTCCAACTTCTTAGTGTTCATAATAGATTTACTAAGATAACTAGCAGCATCATACAAACTCCTCATAGTCAAGTCCAAATCTTCTTTATCATAATTTTGTAATGGCATAGCAATATCTCATGCATTTATCATACTAATAATTTCAGGTTGATTTCTTTGTGATGGATGGAGAAATTCAATATCTGTAACATTTTTTCCGCAATCCTTAATTTTTTCTTTGTTGTAAATAGATGGATAAACAACATTATTGAAAACACAAATGTTTTCATAAATAGTTTGCCACACTCAGGAAAAATCAACACATTGGGTGCACTGTTACAGGACATCGTAGTATATGTGTCACATTCTTTGTCCAGCATGACTTATGGTATCTTATGTTTATAACGGGGCCACATTCAGGGTTAACTGCTGTATTGAGCTTTATCTGGAGGTTTTCATTTCCACTTTTAACAATAACATCACTCAGGCTTTTTTTAGTATGATCAACCTACTTCTTCCTGAGAAAATTTAAACATGTACAATGTATCAATAACAGCATTTATGATTTCTCTCATAAAATTATAGCATCACTTTGTAGAGCCAAATTATTAAATATCAATGAGTGGTATCTTAATAATTTTGATTGCTAGATATGGTTAAATATGAAATGAATGGGAAGCTACTGGTTTAATATATAAGGCATTGGCATAGAAATAATTAACTCAAATACACAATTTTATATTCAATACAATTATAAACACATTTATGGAAATTTATAATATCATGATTATATTATTGTTCTGATTTGATTTGAATGGTTAAAGACTGTATATATCATCGGCTTAGCTCATTTGTTGTACAATATTAAATGTCTCTAAAAAGTCTATTTTAATTAATTTGCTGTATTTATCTCGGGGAAGGCTGAATATACCTCACTCTCTATTATACACATATAAGTTTTACTCTAGTTATTAATTTATTAGAACAGTTCAAGTTAATCTAATATCTGCATGATGAATGAGTTCTTTAAAGAGTTTTTTTTAATATTGCACTATTTAAATTGTATCTGTTTATTAAGGGGTCAAATTGTTTATTGATTGCATAATTGGGATAGAGTATACCAAGTTCTATGAAAATATTGTCACTGAATTTATTTTTTTTTTTTTTATACTGTAAAACTTTTGAAATTTATCATGGATTTATGAAACATTTCCACTCGGTAATGGCTTCTGTACAACTCTTTCAAAAAGAACGCTGTTTTTGGCTTGATGGCGCTTTAGAAAACTCTGGGGTTCACCTTCCCTCCTACCTAAAAGTAGTAGGCTACTTTTATACTATTGTAATACATTTGGATTTGGTAATATTATACGTGTCTGCCACTATTACAGAAGAAGCATTTATTTTTGTTGAATGCAATTCTAACCTGGTAGTCTTGGTTTGCTGCTTTCTGTCACAGTTGGTGTTTACTGAGTTTGGCTTTCATAACACTTTTTCACATGCTTCAACTTTCCCTTGTGAATGACATCTTGGTAACAACTTTAATGTCATGATGCCCTATTGTACAGCAGCAGTCATTCCACATAGAAGGATATTCATACATAGTATGATAGAAACAAACTTTACGTTTTCATATTTAGCATTCTCTTACACACTCTGTAAAAACTTTTCATTTGTACTGGGGTTTGTGATTAGTCCTTCAGTTGATTTCTGTTGACATATTATAAACAATGCATAGTTGATTTCCATTTTTAGCCTCTTTGTTTCTGGTTCGTTAAGATCCATATGAAAAATAAAGTTTCAAAAAAGTTTAACTGTGCATAACATACACTTTTTTATATGAAAGCTTTTTTTAAATAAATATATAACGTTAACACTAGTTTTTACACAATTCACATAGTTCGTAATAAAAATAATTGTAAGAACTACCGGTACATCAAGAAGTATTTTAAGCTTTGATAATGTATTGTAGCCCTATAAATTGTGAAGATATTGCTGTTTTGGTGAAACAAGTTAAACTCCTTCCCCCACACCTCTGCACAATTTTTGGAACAGGCAACATCCATATTCCATTTTCTTGTATCAATACTTTTCAGAAAAACTAACTCCCAATATTGTACCACAAAAATCCCATGGGAAACTTCATGCTCCATTAATGTTTAGTGTTTTAGAATGCATGGGCTGACTACGACAAAATAAGCAGCTTTAGAATATATTCTGGAGTACTGTAGCCTTCGTTCAGTTATATAATATAATGGATACTGATGATGTAAATAATCATAGATTGAGTAAGCTACCCTATAAATAGAGGAATAAAACATAACACACTTGACGTTCTCCATCAATCATATAAACAAATACGAGAAGTAGAAGAAGAGTTTAAAAATACAAAAAATGAAGTTAACCTGGGAATAATTTTCGATGACGTACCTGAGGCGGTTTGATTCTGTATCAGAAATTACAGCCGTGTTTGTTGCTGATATTGACAGCATTCCACCCAGCATTTAAAGTGTACAAGTTTATTTAATTCTAATAACACAATCTGGTTTTGAACTATGCCAATTACAAGTACAGTAGAGTCCGCTTTATCCGGCCTAATATGGCGGAGTACCAGGCCAGATACCATAAAAGCCAGATAATCCGGTATAGGGTTAAAATAAGCCAATAAACGTACATGAGAAAACTTTATACTACTGTAATTTAAATTGGAATCATTAAATAAAACAACAAATAGATGGGCCAAATCTTGGGGTTTATTATAGTAGATACAACCATTGTTACAAGTGTAACACATTTTAACTAGATTACTGTACGTACAATATTGTATAAAAACCTCAAACAAATTTTGCATCAAAAGTTGTATAAAAATGATGGAGCAAATTAAAATTTAATGAAGAATATGAAGTGAATTGACTAATTTTTTTATAAATATCTTATGGTAAATTATTGAAATTAAATATAATTTTAAGGCTCAAAACTTGTTAAAATGTATTTAACTAAAGATTTTACATTTGATAATAGTCACTACATTGCAGGTGTTCTTACGTGTTGTAATATGTTTTCGGATCGCTTAGATAGTGCTTCATTTATTTCTTTATATTCTTTGGATGCTGGACCGGATAATCCGAGGGGTCGGATAAAACGAGGCCGGATAAACCGAACTTTACTGTAGTATGTTTTTACCCATGTGTGTAAGTTGTTCAAAACCCATATATTTACTAAAGTACTGCAGACAATATTTTGAAAAACCCTATGATAGAGGTACTTTTGTATCCACTCTTATTTCAAAGAGGTGAACATAATTTGTGCTTTTCAATTTCCGTTACCAATCAAACAACACTAAACAATATGTGTAGCACCATTTTACAATTAGAAACAATTTTAGTCTTATTCATTCAAGTGGTAAATTAACCCTACAATATGCTGTTGATTTGGATGTAGGGTTGAGGGGTTAACAATAATAAACAAAACTGTTGTATGCAGTTATTTAATACTGTTAAAATTCTTAATAGCCCAGTTATTCTATGCAACAATAAGCCCCGACCTGAGAAAAATTGTTTTTATCACTTTTTGACAGTGAAAATAACATATAAAAAAAACTTTACATCCATAGGGGTCCAATTCATTAATATATTCACATGTGAAAGTGTACTTTTTGATATTTTTGAAAATTACCAGAAAACTAGTGCTTTTTCAGCAAAAATGCAGGAGACCAAAATTTTAGGTTTAAAATTCTGAATAATTTGCTTTTTTTATTATCTCCATAGCACTTACGGATCACGAGATATTTTCATTTGAAATTTAGTAAAGCGTGAATCGTCCTCATTATTCTAGCAAAATATGATGTTGAATCATAAAATTACTCAAAATAAAAGCTTGGTATAATACTTGTACCCTATAAAGCAATAAATCTCTATCATGAAAGCAGTAAAATATTTTTTCATGATGATCTTTTTATTAATGCATGCAAATGCATTTAAAAAAAGAATAAATGGAATAAATTCTGACGGCTTTGATAGATGAGAGTTTGAAAAGACTTTATTAAAAAATGTAATGAAGTTTTTACATAACGGATTATCATTTCAAAAAGTTAAACTACAATAATTATACAGGCTTAACTGTCGGAACTACTAGCAGATTCAGGATCTGGATTTGCTTCCTCTGAATTCATGACGTGAATTTCCCCAAAATTTCCGTCACTATTGCTATCAGAATCATCTTCGTCAATATCTCGACGTTCATTTTCAAGATCTTCATAACCATCACTATCACTTTCACATTATTCATCCTGTAACTTTCCTAAATTCGTGCAATTAGTGGATTCACAGGAACCGCAAACGGATGAGCACTTCAGCCCAGATTTTCTACAAGTACAAGACGATCTATTACACCCAGTTGTACAGTTGCAGAATAACATTTGTAAAATTTCTTTAAACACATTTGCTTTTAACTTTTTGACTGGGGGCCAATATATCATGCATCTTCCAGCCCCAATTATCTGCCGGCTGATCCATATCTGAACTTGAAGATAAACTCGATAAAAATGATGGGCAGCTGCATCATTTTCCAATTTAACGGGTTTTAAACCTTTTTTTTATTACTTACTGCTTGCTTCAATTTAAGAAATCTCAATTTATTCACACAATTTATATTTTTAGGCGAATTAAACAAATTCAACAAGAAAATTTTTCTATTTGTCTCGATAGCCTCGTGCGTTTGATTTGGAAAAAGGAATGTTTCCTTGGCTTTTGTCAATTCAAAAATTTATTTGCGTTTTTTAATATTTCGGAATAAAATGTTTTTCCCTATCTCAAAAAAGCACGATGTTGGATCACAACCACTTACAGCGTGTAAAAATAGGATAATTTTTTTTAAATATTCATAATTTTATCGAAACTATGATTAGAGTAAATTTTCTGTTCTGAGTTTCCTTTGGATGGCTTTAATAAAAAGATTTTTTCAGTACCAGGAGTCAAAGCTGTCAATAAAACTAAAATATCGGTATCCTCAGCAACAATCACTGCCATTAAATTTTTGACAGAAAGAGCAGTTCTAACTATTAATAAATCTCCTTCATCTTTTCCTTAAAGTTATTAAACTGAAAATTTGTACATTTACTTCTTACAACATACATATAAAAAGTATCATAGATTGACATTTTGTCGCGTGCTGCCAAGGGGTGAAAATGTAGTAAAAATGTTGATTGTTATACTTTCCTTAAAGCTAGAGAATAAACCCTTAATAGATTAGGGAATTTAAAAATAAGAATTACTATGTTACATCCCAATTGAAAATAAATAAGACATTTTAGAATTTAATAGTAGAGCCTATTTATACAAAATAACCTGTTTGCATTTGCTTCGACGGGAGTCACCGTGGGGGTTGGTGAGCGAAGCAAGCAGAGGTCGAAGTCCTCTAGTATATTATATAAAGAAACTTTAAGCGTGATAATATCAAGTATTAATTTTGTTAATAATCTAGAAATACAATAGTATGTTGTGATATACCTTAAAATATTGGATCTTCAAATGCTTCGGACAGAATATATCTGAGCAATGCGTTGCAAAATGAAAATAAATACGTGTACTTATTAGTAGCTGGGTGTTAACGAAGAGATTCATATATATATTGATGGTTTATTCTCTGGGGAGCTCGAATAGGTGATATGCAAGGGTGCGCACGCTCGGTACGCTCCGAAATTCCGCGGGTGCCGCGGCGGTCGCAGAGACATGCATAAGGAAACACTTTTATTAATAAACCATAATAACGTTTTCTATTGCAAATTTTCTCACCTTTTCTGTAAAATGTTAAAAATAATATTGAGCAAAAACCGAATTTTCAAAAAAAAATTCAAAAATTTGTTGACTTTTTCGACCTCTCCAGATATAAAGTTTTTTTTATTTTGAATCTGTTACCTTAAATATTACAAATCTACAGACTTTGCTCAGGCCCGATTTTTTCTCGGGTCAAGGTCTTTTAATGAATGGGCTATAAATGGAAACAACTAGTTCACATTATTTATTTCGGTTTAATACTCTAATATGGGACTTATTGACATATTTTTTCAGTATTCTACAATCCAAGTTTATTTTGTGATTACATTTTTATCTAGATCAGTCAAACCTGTTTAATATCCCTTAGCAACCAACATTTTTAGAACACCCTGTAATTTCACTAACACTTTCACAACCTGTATATATACATGTAAAATGATGGGTTGCCCAAATTTTTAAGTCTAAATAAGAGTTGAAATATACAGCCATTCCAATACTTTATATATATGGGTCTGTGGGTGTGTATGATCCTATTTGTATGTGTGTTTGCTATGCATTCCCTGACCGTTTAATGGATCGGGCTGAGATTTGGCTAGTAATTAATTAGCACAAAGGGAGCTACCATAAAAATGACCCAGGAGAATAGAGAGCTGAAATTTTGCATAATTGTTTCTTATGTGATGTATAAAGCAATTAGAACACTTGCATTTTGATTATTTCCGTTTAAGGGATGAAAACGGAGACACTAACCTTTAAACACAATATATTGATTATTCTAATTCCCTTGAAGATAGAAAGCTGAAATTTTGTTAATTTTTTTCATAAATATAACATGGAGATGGTAAACGAGGTAAACCTATCGAATTTTGGTCATTAACTGTCTATGGAGTAACTACCCCTATACAATAAATTCCACTAACTTCCTACAAGCTAGAGAGCTGAAATTTAGTAGATATTATTGTTATGTGATACATACAAGAAAGAAAAACTATTTTAATTTTGATTACCTGAGTCTAAAAGGTGAAATGGGATTGTTACCCTTAAAAATAAATAATAATGCATACACTTGCTTTGAAACTAGAGTCCTAAAATTTGGCAAATATTACCCTTAAGTTATATATAGGAAAATTTTATTACAATTATTTGCGTCTAAGTGGTAAAATATTTTTGTAGGCAGTATTTTAGGTAAAATGTACTCATATATGTGAAATCCTCTTCAAAACCCACATGCACTTTTTACGCGTTTACTGGCTGATCATTTATATAGGAAACCAGATCGATATGGACTCACTATGTGTTTTTGTGGCCAGAGGACTCTGATCTGAAATTGTTTTTTAAATTGTATGTAATCGTAAGACTCAATATAATACTCGATATCCCTTTCGTTTATTTATTCAATTCTGCGAGCGAAGCCGCTGGTACCTAGTTGTACATTATAATTTTTTCACATATCTATTACAAAGGAAAAGTAAATTGAACCAGTGTTCTTAGAAAAAAATTGTTATAGTTAATATTATATCTATATCTGCATGTAGTATTGAAAAATATACTTCCAATTACAAAAATGAATAAACTTCCATACATAGAAATGCATGCTACTAAGTGCATATAATAAAATCTATTTACATCATTTTAATTGCTAGTTTATTTGAAATTGATCCATTTTAGATGAAATATTATAGATTAGAATTGAAAGTGTTTTTCAAATTGCTAAATTGTTTTGAAAATGTACATTCATCCCATATTTAAGAGGTCACAGTAGATTTTGTTATAATTTCTGTGTACTTGTTTTTTATTCTTGTAAACACTATTTATTTTTGTTGTATGTACAAAATATTTAAATAATGTAATTGTTGTATTTTGATCGTATATATATTTATACTGTTGATTCATTGATAAAGTTATAATCGTATGTATTTTGGCTCACTTTTTAATACCTAATCCACTTAACCAAGTTATACTTCAGAGTTAATAAGAATGTTTTTCAGACAATAAGAACGCCTTTATTTTTAGTAGTACTTAAAAGAAAACTAAAATGAAATTATTTTTTAAAATTATTTCAAATTAGTTTTTAAATATAAAATGTATTTGTAATTTAAATACTTTTACTGTTTTATAGTTATGTTCATGAAAACATGAAGTTTTTAACTCTTTCATGCACGTAGAAAACCTATTTCATTTGGCCCTATGTTTCATGGATTTTTTTTAAATACTGTAAATTCTTACCAAATTTGATTAACTGTCTTCAATAGTACGCAAAATAATGTTTTTAATATTTTTTTGTTATTGTTTGTTAATAAGGGGGGTATGTAACACCGTGCAGCACTTGTCATTTTCATTGAAACTCTTTTAAAACTAAATAATCAAGTAATTTTAGGTCTTTTAATTAAAACACAACTATTACATAAGTAAACAAATATTTATTAGAAAAATTACAAATATTGCTAAAATATTAGTGTAAAATTACAAACGAAATGTTATTGTTTTAATTTTTTTCATGGAAAAGTCGGAAACAGTTTTTTTTTTTTTTTGGTACTGCACAAACCACATCGTCTCCTAGTGCCCCTTATGGCCTGGTGGGAAGATGAATTCTTTCTTATTGCATCAGTGTAACAATTCAAAATATCCTTCCGTAATAATAATCAATCAAATGAATAAGAAATAAAGTCATTCTAATCTAAACACGCATGAGTGCGAGAGAGACAGAAAAACCTGCAGTGGAAGTCCATTCATGTATAATCTGAATCAACGACATCTAACGGCCAGGATCGTAAACACAAAATTAACAACATTGAAATACCCGACTTTCGACAACATTTTATATAATTAAAATTATTTCCCGACCTTGTATCTATCTCTTTCCTACATCAAAATATATCGAAATTAATCGACCAATCCATCAAAATTATAATATCAGAACAATAACAAAGCAATCGACCGAAATTCACGTTTTAAATCCAACCGAAACTAGGCCGATCGACAGAATTTAGGCCAAGTCGGAAATCAAAAAGATCAATCAAAACGAAACCAAGTTTCAAATTAAAAAAGTAACACTACCGTCAGATAGAACGGAAAATTCTACATGTAAAATGTCTTTAGTAAAATCCCAACAGAAGTACCATTAAAAAGATATAATTAGTCAAAGGTAACCTGAATGTCAGATATCGCCTAAAACCGACGTAGGACATATTTGTTAGGCTCCGCCCACGATCATGTGATTACACGTATCTTCACGGAACCAAGTTTAAAATTCTGAATGTATAATTTTAGTTGTAAATATTAGATGTTAAAAAATAATTTGTACAAGGAGCTATTTTAGGTATTTTCATTTAATATTTTATTTAATCAATTTCTCTTTCCTTTTATCATTCTGTATTATTTATAAAACTAAACTACCTCAAAATTTAATTAAAATAACACAAAATTAAGACCAATATTAACACACTCAATATTTAAAAACCACACAATTTAACATAACAATTAAATCCCCAGAAGAGGTGAAATTTATCAGGCCTTGTGTACTATTTCCTGAGGGCCTAGAGAAGCCAAATTGGATTTCAAGCATTTTCAGTGATTGTTGAGACTCCAAAGGAAGCAGATGTACTACTAGACCTCTCCAAAATACTGCAAGATTTCAACCTACTATAGAAGTGATAATTAATTGTTCCTCGTTAAATAAATACCTTTTTTTTAGTTATATAGTGAAGTGAAATAAAAAATAATAATTCTTCCAAAGACTACGCTCAAGAAGAGAACTTTATAAACTGGGTGAGACAAATCCAATTCATTAAACTAAATAATTGGTGATACACTTCTTAAAACCACCTATTAATTCCCTTTTACAAAGTAAAAGAACTTCTGTATTTAAACTTCTAAAACCAATATAATCTGTATATAAACTGAATAAGAGAATTGGACTATAGATAATAATTTATAATTTCCTCAATATTACACACATATACACTTACACAGTTACAACCTTTTACATATTGTACTATTCATACTTTGCCATTTTTAATTAAAATCTTTTTTATGTAAATAAGTTTATTTGATAATTAATTTTGTTCATAAAACATTGGGAAGAGTCGGCACTGGCCCCCCGAGATAAGAGTGCTATAATAGACAATCAATTCTGTAAAACAATTCAGAGACATTTTAGTTTGAGTTAATTTGTTAAATATAAACTGTACATATATCTTTTTGATCTTTAATCATTAATAAACAATTGGTAACACTTGTAAACTTGTGTCCGCAGTTTAATTATTTATTAGATTGTTGAAATTAGAAGAAATTATCAATCATTAGCCTACATTATAATTTGGCTTTATTAAACAGTATATAAAGAGAGTTATTGCAAAATTGACGCCTAACAAGTGAGGCAATTTTATTGAAAACTTAGTAGTATATTGTAATTTGGCTCACAACGTGAGGCATTAATCAAAACCTAAAATGTGTTATTGCAAATTTGGCGCCCAACGTGGGGCTTTTCCCAATCTTACCTCAAATAACTCCTTATTTTAAATAGACATATTATTAATTTAATATTTGTTGTATATAATTTAAGTTGTTTAACCAAAATGGAAAACCAACAAGCCTATAACCTCAGATCTAATGTAAACCTCACCCAAAGGGCTCAAGAATCGCAAGGCTTGCCTGATATTTACTCGTCCCGCCGAAACGAAGACGTGACCGCGGAACAATTAGGCGAAACGATGGAAGGGTCGCGGATTCCTGATAAAAGCAACCGCCGGATGGACGACGTGTTTGTAGGAGAACGGAGTTTAAGGGAAGAAAATTTTGACGATCTTATAGGCGAACCACAGCCGGATAATACAAATTTTAGGGCAAGTCTTGAGCCAGAGACGATAAATCCAAACGACAACGCAACCCTCTCTCGAACTTCGACGCCACCCTTAACGCTTGAAGACATGTTTTTTAATATTAGCCAACAATTCCAATACCTAAACCAACAAATATCTGGTACTAATCAACAATTCAAACAAATTGACCAAAAAATATCAGACACAAATCAACAATTTAAACAAACTGACCAAAGAATTTTAGACGCCAATCAACAAATCAAACAACAAAATTTAGAATCGGAACAAAAATCCGAAAAACAAATCTCACAATTAGTTACAGAAATGCGAACGCTAAATGCTAATCTTAAAGAAGAGTTTACTTACGCACAACAACAAACCAAAGCCGAATTCAAATTACAAATTGAACAACATACAGAACACTTAAAATTACATGTCTCGGAAACACAAAAACAAACGTAAGAAGAATGTAAACAATTAGTTGAGAAAAACTGCCGCGAGATTACTAATACGTTACAGGAAGAAAGAGTTCAAACACAAAAAACTGAAATAGAGCATAATCAACAAATTGACCGGATCGGACAACTCGTTGCAACCAATAACGAACGTTT
>JAGFPH010000003.1:2674152-2688805 GCA_018207615.1 Philaenus spumarius
AGTGCGTTAAAGCCCAAGGCTGTCATGGCGCTTACAGCTTTAGGTACGTACACAACTTTACCACCCCCACCCCCCCCTAAGTCAGCACCCCCCTCTTACAACGAGGCATATAAATAACAATGAGACATTACAACTAAATACACATTTATTATTTTATGAAATGGCAAATATTACAACAAATTACACGAATTTACTTGCTATATATTAAAACAATAAACTGAGGTTACGTTTGTACGAAAACAACAACTTAGTTATGGCAAAATTGATTGTTTCAAATTAAACAGCTGACGCTGACTACTAGCGCTCTTGCGACCACTTCTCGAACTAGTAGCGGGTTGTAATGAAATAACATGCATTATTACATATCATGGAGCTTCTATTACATATCATGCAGCTTGTAAACAAGAACTTTACACGCCGCTCGGGATAGGGACGTTTAACATGGGGTGGGCGGTAAAAATATGAACGTATATCTCAACACAATTTCGTTATGAAATAGGCCCATATGGCAAATGATTCAATAGGTATTGCCGACAGACAAGTGGCACACACATAATTAATTGTTATTTTCACCGTTGCCTAGCAACCAGTTATTATTGTTGCTGCTTATAGGACCCATAACCTCAAAGTTTCATTTTCATGTGTGCTAAATAAATATTCTTTTACTTTCGCACTATACTATAGTATAGAGAAAGTATAGTGATCGCTAAAAAAATCGATGTTGAGATTTTTGTGGAAATATCCGTTTTGGGACCCCCTCTGTCCAAAAAAGTGTCCTCTGTTTTTACAAAATGTCTGTCTGTATGTATGTCTATATGTATGTATGTCTGTATGTAGGCTATACAAAGCTAGAGCGAAAACTATTCGATCGATTTCAAACAAATTTGCACAGGACATGTTAAGTAGGCCTGTATAGATGCACGAAAAACGGTTTTGAAACATTTAAAAAAAAAACCTTTTTCGCAAAAAAAACCCCAAAAAACAGTTATTATTTTTTTATAAAAAAAACCGCTCTAACGATTTTGATAAAATTTGGCTTATTTGTAGCCTTTAATGTGCCCTACCATATGCAAAAACCCGCATCTTTCTAAAAATTCTCGTTTAGTTAATAATAATAATAATAATAACTGATTTTCGGGGGTTTTTTGGCCATAAAGGGGGTTGTTTTTCAAAATTTTTCAAAATCTTTTTACGTGCATCTATAAAGACCTAATTGACGTGTTTGGTGCAAATTTGTTCGAAATCGATCGAATAGTTTTCTCACTAGATAATAATAATAATATTTATTAGTTAATCTCAAACTTTAATAAAAGTATGCAAAGCTAGAGAGAAAACTATTCGATTGATTTCAACCAAATTTGTACCAGACATGTCCAGTAGGCCTGTATAAATGCACGAAAAAGGGTTTTGAAAAAGTTCGAAAAACAACCCCCTTTTTGGTCAAAAAATCAGTTATTATTTTTTTTATTAAAAAACGGCTCTAACGATTTTGATAAAATTTGGCTTATTTGTAGCCTTTAATGTGTCCTACCACATGCAAAAACCTGCATCTTTCTAAAAATTCTCGTTTAGCTAATAATAATTATAATAACTGATTTTTGGGGTTTTTTGGCCATAAAGGGGGTTGTTTTTCAAAAATTTTCAAAACCTTTTTACGTGCACCTATAAAGACCAAATTGACGTGTTTGGTGCAAATTTGTTCGAAATCGATCGAATAGTTTTCTCTCTAGATAATAATAATATTTATTAGTTAATCTCCAACTTTAATAAAAAAAACTCTCCTACCCCACCCTACAAGTCATAGTGAATCTGTTTAGTAACTTAAATATGTTTGTGAGAAAGTATGTGCCAGTTCCTGGTTTATTTTAATTTTATATAGTGTTTATTTTATTGTGTAGTGTGGTGAAAAATAGCGTTCGCACCACGACCGAAAGGCCCTCATTTTCGGCCCTAGGTGCGAAATATACTATTTTATTACTGTCTACTGTTTACAAAACAGGATCTTAAATTTTTAACTTGTAATAGACCTACTGTAATCAAAGTTCATTAAATTCAATCAATATTAAATACAAAGCAAAAGGAATTCACTTTTTCAAAGAGTAAACATAGGTTTGACTGTTTTTAGAATACAGGGAAGAATTTTCAAAATTTACAGTGGTTATATCCAAGAGTCATACATTGTCAAAAACTCGTACAAATTTATGAGTACGTTACAGTGTAGGCCTACTTAAATTTTAATATGAAGATGAATTCTGACTACTTTTAATTAATAAACAGCAACATATTTCCAATTTAAGCATGTATTATTTTTATTAGAAGTGAAAATACACATGGTAACTTAAATTTATCATGAAACTGGTAGTTACAATTTTAAAACATAATATAAATAAATCTTTTACGAATGTTGTTTACTTTTAACAAACCGAAATCACATTTTATTATTACAGTAATTAATTTATTGGTCTTAGATATTGGTATTAGTACTACAGTACTTCTTTGTTTTGTAAATGTTTACTTTTGAAGTAGTTGGTGATAATGCCAGTAGATAGCATTTCAGTTACAAACCTTTCTTCAGGACCTTTATGTGACGTCATGAGCATGTTTGGCGGCCATGTTGCCTGTCATCATGGCTCCAACGTAAATCATTTTGGGGCACAATTGAAATACAATTTTGAATTATAATCACACATAGAAAAGAAAAAGATTCTTGAGAAATATGTAAACGATATCAATTTATTAGGATCAATAATTTTATACTTTTAAAGTAATATTTAATTTTTTTAATCAGTCAACTCGAGAATGCATTTTCTACAAGGGGCGGGACTTAAAGAGTATGATTGACACAAATGGATTCAGTGGTGCCGGTATCAGTTTATGTTGTCAATTGCAAATAGATTTTACTATGATTTAGGAGTTGAGTCATGTCCACAAGATTGAAGAGAGTTTGAATCACATGAACACTTTTTTATATTCAAAACTTTCATTCATAATCTCTATTTAAAACTAACCTAAACAAAGATACAATGATTCAGAGTTTGTAGTAGGTGGCGCTTCCTATGATTGGCAGTGTTACATGAGAAAACAGACGCGCAAACTCGCGTGCTCATTGGCTGGTTTTCAAAGTCTTACTTCTCTAAATGGCACTTGGACTGAAGGTTTTATGGTGTTCAGACTTTGAGTGGCATTACATAGGAGCATCCCACCACCCTAAATCGTACCCCCTGCTTGTCAAACGCCTATAACCAACAATATATTTATTAGTGTACTAAACTGTGTGATAGAGGAACACATGTGTCCGGACTTCAACCGCGTGTGATTGAATCTTAGTGTAGTGACATTTTTAAAGTGTTATTTTCGGAGAGTGCTGCCAATGTTTTGTTTGTGTTTAGATTTGTCAGGCCGTGAATCTTTGTGTTTTCCTAGGCCTAAGGCTTGATATAGGTTAGGTTAGTTGGAGAGGGGTTGTTTTCTACAGTGGTTCAATTGTTTTTAAAGCGTGCGAAACAAGGCCTTCGAAATTATTGGTTTAGAATATTATGGACGATCAGAATCGGATGATGCATCCTGTTAGTGGTCAAGTAGGAATGATGCCCCAACCTTACGGAATGCAACCTGTAGATCCCAGCCATGGTGCTCCTGCAACTCCTGACCAAGAAACTAGGAAACAGGACATTGGTGAAATTCTACAACAAATTATGAATATAACTGATCAGTCTTTGGACGAAGCTCAAGCTAGGTAAGAAAAAAATAATTCCTAGCCTATTGTTACATGTTAGATGATCTAACCTTAACAGGGTTTAAAAACCATGTGCAGAAGGATTCTTAACCTATTCACAGGGATTCTAACTTGCTAAAGTGTATCTACTTTTTTCAAGCCACCATCTTATTTAGTTGATATAGGTAGGCATACAGATTTGGGCGAAAGTTTACATTATGACCCCTCACCATATTGCGGCAGAGGTGCCAACGTTTTAAATAAATGAAAACATAAAATCTAATTTACAAAGTGTATAGTAGGCCCTAATTAAGTTAATTATAAACAGAAATAGGCGCGAATTTACTATATATACGACCCTACTCCCAACAGAAATGCAGTAAAAAAAAGAAAATACCCTCAAGTTCAAACTTATAGCCTTTAGTCTCAGTATGTTTACCTGTATTCAACGTTTAATAGTAGAATGTAAAACAAGGCCGTCACCAACAAAAATATCTGCTGAGGGTCGTATAGTAAATAAACGCCCAGAAATAATATTTAGGCCTACTTTAAACTTAAACGTAATTTACAACTTATTTATCACTCGGGAAATATTAGGCTAGAGACCTATCTTTTCAATGACATCGGACTGTGCATGCGAACTTAAATAAACACGATTGCTAAACTCCACTATATTCCTACTTACGTCAGTAGGCCCTACTTTTACATCAAACTATGGATATTCAATGTTCACGATTCGATACATTGAATCAATCCAATGTGTAGGCTATAACAAGGCCCCAAATGTATTTGTTTCATCGATGTATTTTGAATCGATGAAAATAAAAAAAGCCAGAATATCTAACTTACAATCGTTGTTTGCAAACATATTAGCGTGAGGGTCGTAAAGTAAATTTACACCCATATTTATTTTATCGAGCCATCAGTGAATAAAAGTTAAAGCTATTAGGCCTAGTTACAAACCAGTTTTAATTCAAATACATTATTTTAATTTATGTATTATATTTTAGGATATAAAATACATCCTTTTAGGTAATAGGCCCTAAAGTTCAAAATGATTTCTGAAAAAATATATAAGTTACTGTAACTTGGGCTAGATAAAGAAGGTAGTACCCTAATTGAATTATTACATCTGTAAATCACATACGTTTAACTGTATTAAAAATGCCCTATTTAGTGATACAAAAGTACATTTGGCTAAATTTTAGGCAATGATGCTAATAGCTTGTTATTGTAGGCCTATTTATTCTCTTTAGGCCTTTCCTTTATGTGATCCAAATGAGTTCGGCTGAATTGCAAACAATGATGATAGTGTCTTGCTTGTTATTGTATACATTCTTTTTTTTTTAATGCTATCTATTGGTTATGACTAAGTAAAAGCATTAGTATTAAGCTTACAAGCTTACCTTTCTTGTGGACTGCAATTAATTGTAGTTCTTCTTCTTTTGCAAGTCCTTAGACCTGTACACATGCAGATTCTCTATAGCCTATTTGTAATTTTAATATGACATGCTAGTTATTAAATCAATATTGTGACTGGACATTGTACTTCTAAGATAGGCTTTTATACTTATGTTAAATAATTAAGTGTCTTTAATAAATATAAACTTAGTGGCCATTTCAGGTTCTTGAAAGGTTAGGTTAGTTTTCTCTATTTAATTTTATGATTTTTATGTATGTCTAAATCATGTAATAGGCCTAAGTTACAACATGATTAGGGAAAACACAGAATAGAAGCTTACCTTATTATGGCAGAAGTATCAACTTACTAACAAAAGGCTGTAGAATATTATCTTAATGTAATTTTGTATTTGCCTAACTACTGCATATATGTCAAGTTTAAATGACAACAGCTGAAATTATTTTTCTCAACTATAAATAAGCTAAGCACTTGTACAGATTGTAAACTGTTTAATGAAAAATAAAACCTGCATTACTTAAACCTAGCCTACGTCTCATTACCAGACACAGTATATTTCCAGTTCTTAGAGTTTTAAAAGCCAATGTGAGTACTTAAGTTGGTTCTACTACTTAATTTGGTTAAATAACGCTATTGCTCTCTAATGTAAACTTAAAAATAAACAACTGAACCTAAATTTAGTTACAGTATGTTTCCAGTTTGTAAACATATTTAAGTTCACACCATATCGTGTAAAACGTCCTGAAAGTTTGCTTTGCTGGTTATAGAGTACAGGCTAGTTCTACTGTAATTTCACACTTATCTTTCCTAAAAAAGTCTTGTTGATAACTATGATCTTGATGTGTATGCTGTATTTTTGCCCTCAAATTGGCAAAATTGTACCTTCTTATTCAATGCAATTAATATGTAAGATATCAACTTTAGGTGCAGTATCCGTAATAAGTGTTTTTACTTTATTGTTTGTTAAACATATGCAAAACCTACATTTTTATAATTTTTAATATAACCTACGTGTCATGTTATAGTGTAGCCTATATATTATTTATTCCTACATGTTAAGAGTACGGTAGTCTACTACCATAGAAAAAAAGTTATACAATTTTATAAAGATCATATTATGTAGAACCAGAACGTCTTTTATTTTAGATATTTCCTTTTTTATTTATTAATGACTTTAATCCTTAGTTGATCATATTTTTTAAATAATAAATGGCTTATTACTGCAACTATGTGAACTGATATTTTTTATTATTCTACATAGTCTACATTAGAGAACTACCTAATCCAAACTAATAGGCCTAGTTACCCGAAGTAGGGTTCGGATAATCAAATATTATACCGGTAGTGTAAAAAATTACCTTATTTCACGATAGATTTAATTCCAGGCAATTAAAAACAGTAGGCTATTTTGAAAAATAAGTTAAATTTAAAATAAGTCCAGTGCCAAGCTATTAATGGCAGTAGGCTTACATAGAGTATATTATATAGTTTATTTGAGGTCAAAAAACACATGCCTATAAAGGTAGCAATGGCTTAAGTGACAAAATAGGCTATATTTAACATATAATTTGTGAAAAAATGTATAATATATCCTATTGTACTATTCTGCACACAATATAACTTAACGCTCTAAATTTACAAATAAAGTGCATGCGCAATTTATATTTTGTGGTTCGGATAGTTGACGCTTTTAAATTATAGCCAGCCTATGCCTTTCATAAAATTTATATACATAATAAGCTAATGCTAGTGACCATTTCAAATCACCAGTATTAATAATTATTGTAGGCCTACATTAAAATGTGTTGGAGTAAGATAAGCCTATTGTTGTAGGCTAAGTAAAAAAATGTATTATTTAAAATTAATATATAATACTCATACAATACAATAATAAAATTGCTACTTTTTTGTATTTCCTTTTTTTACAAAATTGATACATTTTAATCAAATAATAATACTATTTTTAAAACTAATTAGGCTAATAAAAATACTACTTTTTTAACGAATGTAGCCTATCTAAAAACAAGGTCATACAACTGAAATGTATGGAGTCTCTTTTCTATGAAATTTGTCTTGTGAATGTAATTTTAAATGAATATTACATAGGCTATACCCTATTATTTTTATTTCTTTGGATACTCTTTTACTAAGCTCTTGTAAACTGCAATTTTAAATGTTTCTGTAATTTAAAATATTACCATTTTACTAAATCTGTTAATATAGCTTTATTTATTGTTACCGAACTGGTACCTATTTAAAAAAAATATTTATTAGTATCTCTCCTATTTCCAAAAGCGATAAACTGACTGGATAACTTAATAATTTTATTAATTCGAAGTAGCCTACCACCCCTTTGAAAATGTTGTGCAACAGCTATCTTTATTTTGGTACCTTTTTGTAAAGTTTGATAATTTTGTTGTTCTGCCAAATCTACTAGGCTAGAGAATTTTAAGAGTGGGTGGAATATTATTTAGTAGCCTATATATATTTTTGTGAATAATGACATAACTTGAATCTATTCCACTGGATTGTTTCCTTACAGAAATATCTTTTTTAAATTGTAATTATAAAATTTTCCTTCTTGTTTCAATTAATCGGAATGTTTAGTAGGCCCTACATGTATCGTACTCAGTTTCAAAAATACTCCCCCCGGAATAAAAGTAATTAATTTATGATAAGGACAAATATCAGTTTAATTAACCCTTTGAGGACCAAGAAGTGATAAAATTTGAAAAAAATATGTATTTCTTTATTTTTGTGATTAACTAAGGTTAACTAAGGTAAAAAGTATTTTTTTATTTTTTTTACTGGTTTTTTTTTAGTAATTATATATATATATATATATATATACATATATAAATACCTTAGTAAAATTAAGCAAAACAGCCCCACCCTGAGACCAGATATCTAGTCATATCCCGTCAGCTTGGAAGCGAGCCAACCACCGTTTGCTTTACTTCCGCCCTCCTACCCTCAAACCACAGATATGATTAGATATCTGGTCTCGATAGCCTAGATTCGAACTCGGCATCTTGTGATCAGAAAAACGCTTCGTTACCGCCTCCATGGCTCTACTTGTAGATAAAGCCACTGTTACCTTTTATAAAGGCAGTTAAATTGGGTGGTACTTAAAAGTACCGTCAGGCGACAAAGGGTTAAACTCTCTATTTAGTTTTAAATCTTCAAAATGAGTCTGAATGGTTGTTTCAATGCAATAAATACTTTTGTTTTTTGGCCAGTAATTTAAAAAATATTTTAAAATTTAATTAAAAGTAAACATTATTGGAAAAAAGAAAATTTTAATAGTCCTATATAAAATACAAACTTATGGAAACTGTAGAAAGAAAATTTCTGTTTCAACTATTTTATATTCGACTAGAGGGGAGACCCCTGCAAGCTCTGCACACCAACCACCAATGCAACCTTATAAAAACATATATGTGTTATGTTTTATTTATAATAAAGGCGTAGAATTAATAATAACCTCAAAACTAAGATGGTAAATATAATGATAAATGTTCAAATCAAACTATTTCTTATATTTGATAACATCAGTTATAATAATGGTTAAAAGAACCAGCAAGGCTCAGGTCTACACTTAGAAACCCTAACCTAAAAGCTAGAAATACAAAAGTAATTGCTTCAAATTTTGAAATCAGCTGTTAATGGAAATATTGGAGCAAACAGCTATATTATCTGTTATTTTATTCAATTGGTTGCTATGGTTATATAAATGTAAATACATGTTTGTGTTGGTTTATCATTCTAGGCCTAACCTAAGAATTTTTTCCGACTAAATTTACAAATATTGAAATAAAAAAAGATTGAAATGAATTATAGCCTATGTTACTCAGGGATAGTGTAGCTTTTTATTAGAAAACTATTTTTTCAATCGGTTCAGTAGATATTACCCCCTATATAGGCTACAAACAAATAAACGGTAGCAGGAACTGGCACATACTTTCTCACAAACATATTTTTAAATTATTAAACAGATTCACTGTGACTTCATAATTAATTGTAGGTGGAGTAGGAGAGGTGATTTGTAGTGGATTAACTAATAAATATTATTATTATTATCTAGAGAGAAAACTATTCGATCGATTTCGAACAAATTTGCACCAAATAGCCTACGTCAATTAGGCCTGTATAGATGCACGAAAAAAAGGTTTTGAAAAACAACTCCCTTTATGGCCAAAAAAACCCCCCAAAATCAGTTTTTAATAACTCCGTTATACATTAAGTCAAAATAAAGTTTTTGCTGCTTAGATTTAAGTATTCTTTCAAAAACATTCTAGTTTTTCAAGTAAGCCGACTATTTAGTTAAAGAAATAACAAATTAAATACAATCAACATAATGAATCTCATTTTATTACTACTTGTTTTTAATAACTCCGTTATACATAAGTTCAAATGTCTTCAGTTCTATTTAGAAAACTATTTACGAATATTAGTAACTAACTAACTATGTATATTATCGGTATTGCATAGCAGCTCCTAAATAAACATAAAATTTGTATATATTTTCTAATAGGCCTACAAAATAACATAAATAATAGGCCATTTAAAGAAGCAGCTAAAAGGGACATTTGGGATCTCTTTATTTAGTGTAGAAGAATCCTGTTTTGAGGATCATAATAGCTTAAAAAAATTGTTATTTTTAAGAGTTGAAACAAAATACCGGTACGTTGAAATAAACAATATTTTTTGGCTATATCATCAACAAAATTTCATAATAATAATTTTTGAATCGGACCAAATTCGATTAAATGTTAAACCTATTAACAACATGAACTAACCTTAAATTTGGTAATCCAAATTTGTTAATAGATAAGTAGATGTTAACAGTTTGCAAAAAAAGAATCTGAAATATGAAACCAATAATCATCCATAGTTATAGCCTTATCTTATATGCTATTAAATATAGACTACTAGCTGACCCGGCAATGCTTTGCTATTGCTTAATTTGAAACTTTGAAAGCCTGTAATTCGTATCCCTGAGGGCTGATGTAAATTATAATGGGATTCTGCTCATTGCTTGATTTACCTAACCTAAAATTATATTCATTTTTTGATCCAAATCAGTTGTTGATCAAAATCAGCTGTTGATCAAAATCAGCTGTTTTAAGCTTGTCATACGAACAGCTGCTTTTTGTGCCCCTGATAAAATCAAAAGAAATCTTTCTTCTTCTTCCTTAAGATTGACCTTCCATAAGATTAACATTGAAACTTTGAGGGCCACTGGGGCGTAGCCCTAATGTCCTAGGACTTCGGTAAATGGCCTAAAACCTTCCCAGGGTTAACCTGTGTTACTATGCAAAATTTCAAAGCAATCGGATGGACGGTTTGTTAACGCATAAAGGACAAACGTACATACATTGAATTTTATATATATAGAAGATATTAGTTGAGAAATGAAAACTTGTAATTTGAAAGTAAACAAGATTAGCTAATATAAAAACTGGTAATTCAATGAATAAAACATTGACATTTTTTGGCATGAATAAGTGGAAGGAAATAATTTTAAAAGTGAAAATATTAAAGTATGTAAATGTGTTATCTTTGATAATTTTATACTAGTAGTTCTGTGAACAGTAGACCTCGCTCGTTGAAATAACAAATGTGGTTTTGAGCTTAGGTAAAAATAGTGTGCCAGTAAGGAAGAAAGCACAAGGTTTAGCAAGTGAAACATTATTTACAATTCCCGCGATTCCGGAATTTCTAGTTCTCGTTTTTATTTCTTTTCTTGAGCTTTAACTGCTAAAGATTTTCTTTTAGGGGGCATTGTGTTTTATTTAGGTTAATAATGCGTAAGTTAGCTAACAATATCGCGTTATTGAGGGAAAACATAGAATTAAATATTTACATACTTAAATAGGCCTAACTAAAACTTAACATTGTATTTACAGTTCCATATCATATTCCAATATTAGAAATAATGAAAACAAACGATGTTAAAACGTCGTGATAGTGATCTCAACCCATGTACCAACACTTCCCACAGTGTCCTACGGTCATTTTTTGTATGTCCTTTATCGCCGCGAGGTTTGTTTCATCTCATTTTGTAATTCAAGAAAAGTCAAATACTTTTATGAAATTTACAATGATAATTTACAGGTATACAGTTCAATTCTTTGATTTATCCTCTACACTTTCTTATAATAATATGTCATTTTTGGGCAAATGATATATTCCTAAATTACTATTCAAAACAGGCCTAGTTTTGTTAGCAGTCTTGTAGTAGGAACATAAAAAATGGTGTTTTTAAAATAAGAAATTTGAAATTGATAAATATTTTTATACAATTCTATTTAGAACTAAATTACGAAACATTTTACATTTATGAAAAAAATTACAATACTTTTTACTACTTTTTATGTAGCCTAGGCCTAAAGTTAAACATTTTCCTTTCGTTACTGAACGTGATTGTTTCTTGAGCTAATAACTTTCTTAATTTTACTTCAATCATTTTTTTTACTGGCATATATGAATTCTTTAAACCTTTATCTACAAAAAAGGTGTGGAACACTTTTGAATTGGTTTAGAATAAACGTATAAAAACATGGTTGAAATACAAAAACTTGGACGATTTTTAACAAATTATAAGTTTACGGCCATTTTGTGAGCTTACCGTTAGAGATACGGAAAAAAATCAAGAATACAATTTTGTTTAAAATTTAATTTGCTACTCGCAAAATGTTATTAGTTTTTAAATTCGACTTACGGTTAAGCCACAAACTGGCTTTGGAAAAAAGCTTACACTGAGAATTTTTAACCCTTATTTTATTTAAGGGGTTAAAAATGAAAAATGGAAAAAACCTTACATATACATGGCTCGGCCTAAGAATAAGGAACATTCATGCAAAAAATCATCAAAATCGGTCAAGGTGTTTGGCCGTAATCGTGAGACAGACACACAGACGAAATGCCGAACGGTCGAGTTAAAACGGAGACCTCGCTTACGCTCGGTCAAAAAAGAGGTATTATCAACCTTAGATAAACAGCCAAATAAACGCACACTGGCATATAATGAAATAAATATAGGCCTAGTGTTAACAAATACCCTACATGTGAAAATTACTTTGGTCTAGGCAGTGTAAAACAAATTTGTGAAGTAGCCTACAAAAATGTACTAATGTAAAAATCAGATGCAATTTTTTGATCTCTTGGAAACAACATTAGAAGGTGCAGTAGGGACAATCATTATATTGATTAACAGTGTTTTTTACAACTGAATTTCGGAAAGATGTTTAGCTAAAACTGTAGTAGGCATAGTAAAATTATATTGTATGTAGTATAGTTGGTTTATTAACACACCGGGAAAAAATAAAGATAAATTTATTGTGTATTTTTGTTTGAGGACAAAATTAGTTCTAAATATCCAACTAATTGGCAAGATTGAAAGTAGCTTCGACTGTATGAAAACCTAAATAATGACTTGTTTGCTGCTCTTTTTTGAGCATTGTATGTGTATCAGATATTTATTTTTTGAATTTCCAAGTGTAAAATATGTAGGCCTATGAGTATTTTGAGAATTTGTTAAAATTCAAGATCTATAAAACTATGAAAACTAAGATGTTTAAAGAAAATTGTGTTAAGTAACAGTTTATTTTAAACCAAAACCCAGCTTTTAATCAACTTACAATTATTTAATATTAGGCTTTTGATAAGTTGTTGTAAGTCAACACTTCATACCATTTCTAGAAATGTAACTAAGTTGGTTTTTTGTAGTCTGACTTATTGTTACTAATTTCTGTTTCGTTATTGACTGATAAAAATTTAAAAATGTAAGATTTCAATACTAATTGTTTCTTCATCCTTCATCGGTTAAAACTTAAAAGGTAACATTTTATGGCTAAAGTAGAGTTACACCAGTACGTTTTACTGTGGCAGGTTTGCTAATCAAACCAATATATATAAAAAAAAGCTGTTCTGATGTTAAGAGTGTATTACCAAGCAGATATTATTTCTTTAAATAATGCGTGGCACTTAAACAGATTCCACGTATTCTAGGTGCAAAAATATCAACAGTGTGAATATAAATTTACCTCTAGGTCTATGGTTTCAGTGAGTAAAGTTCCTTTCAGTAACAATTTGCTAAACTAATTAACTTTTCTAAAATGTAAGCATCTACTAAGATCTCGATATGGTGGCTTTTTCTTTCTTCACTTTAATTTTAATTAACTATTTACTTAGTTGTCTTAATTAACTTAATGTTCAAGCTACCTATTAATCAAATATGTAGTAAACATTGACACCCTGTAGATCTCTAAAACATGTAACATAACATTTTTAGCTGATTGAACTTCACAACACGTGAAGATCCGCTGTTTAGGATAATATAGTACTTTTCGTGTAAATAGCGCAGAACATAATATTATTTATTATCGATTAAAACAAAATTATTTCAAATCTTTTATTTGAATCTGACACTTTTACTAATATTTTAGAATTATGAACTTTATACATGTGTTAGGATTATAACACTATGTCTATAAATATTTCACTTTATTAAAGGCAGTCTGTAAAATAAACAGCAACTGTTTTGTAGGTCTATGTTACTAGTTTAATATATCAGAATGAATTGAAATAAATCGACTACGCAGCTGGACCGCTTACGTGAGTTGAGCAAATTTCCAAAATTAAGTTTATATGCCTATGTTTTAGGGTTTCAATTAACAATTTGGGAAATAGGTCTACTCACGAAGGCGTTGAACAGCTGTCTGTGTGTACGCAATATATTAGTAGAATTTGTTTCCTCCTAGTGGCCTCGCGAGTTTGCATCACTTGGCTTTGAACTGGGTACTTTTATGGTATTTTACGTTTTTGTCGATTTTGGGGGAACCAAGCGAGCTATAAGGTCGCGTAAAAAAACAAAATGCGCAGAATAACATCCTACATTTATATTGTTAGAAAAAACTCTAAAAAACGTTCATTCTCGTAGTAAAAATCTCAAAAAATAGTTACTCCCGGTCAAAAAACGTACTTCCGGTTGTTGGATTTTTTGGCTAACGAACTCGTCCGAGTCACATAGACAACCAACATGTGTACCAAATTTGGACCAAATCGGACTTAAAATGCGGCCGCTAGTGTGCGAACACATATATACATATATATATATATATATATATATATATATATGCATTTTTTTGACACCCCAAAACGTGTTCTGGGGACCATGATCGGTGCTCATTTGCTACTCCCGACCTTGGGTCTCACCATAAGGGCCACTGCAATAGCTCATTTTTCCCGGTCGCCGGAATACTACCCCCCGGAAAACTACCCCCCCAAGCAGGTTCCTACGTCATTTTGACGTCAGAGATCGGGGGGGCAGTTTTCCAGTCACGCACACTCAAGTTTCGATATAATTAGAATAAAAAAAAAACTAGAGGACTAACCTAAACTGTTTAGTCACAGTGTGTTGCCGATAACAGTATAATTGTAGGAACGTGCTTGGGGGGGTAGTTTTCCGGGGGGTAGTATTCCGGCGACCCGCTTTTGCTAGGGGGGGGGGGGGG
>JAGFPH010000003.1:2700305-2715223 GCA_018207615.1 Philaenus spumarius
TCGTAGAGAAGTGATATAGATATCGTTGGATAGGCAATCATAAGGGCAAATAATCATTTTATGTAAATATTGATTTGAATGATCGCCACTCATAATAAATAATTTGCATATAATTTGTTTGTTATTTCACAAAATATGGTCTTTACTGGCCCGTCGGCGTCCCACTTGTTTAGTAATGTACTCAAACAAAAATGTCAACTCTTAAAATTTCTAAAATTATCACAATTTTTCTTGTGGGACAATCCTTTTCTTTTGAGTTTGCTTTCCATAGCTAAATTTTAAACCGTTTCAAATGAACCAAATATTCTCATGGAACATGACAGCTATACTCCTCTCAGAGCGATACTGGAAGCAGTGTCTTTTTTTAAATAAAAGTAATTCTTGGCTTTTGAAGAACAAAGATCATCTAGAGTACAGTTCAGAGGCACACAAGTTTGACTTCTATGGAAGTAACTGTAATGCCATCTTGTAAATGTGTTTTCTTTTTTTAAATTAATAAAAACTATAAGTATAATTATAAAAAGCTTTTAATAAATTTCTAAAAATTACAACGAACATAAAATGAAGTACATCGAAATGCTAAAACACCAATTGGAAACACAAATTTAGACAAAATATGTTAAAATTTAGAGATTGTAAAAATTAAAAAATTAATTAAAATTATAAAATTAGTTCAAAAATAAAATTGCTGCGTATCCTGATTTTTTAAGAATACTCATATAATAGTATTTCTTCATATATAAAAGCGTAGGCTATTCATTTATGATAGACCGAAAATGATTGACAATCATAGGCCCTATGACCGATGTTTTAATTGTATTTTCCTAATCTCTCATCCTTATTTTAATTATTGACACTTCAATTAAAAATAAGGTATATTAAGTATTTTGGAATGTTATATCAGGTAAACAACGCGTGTTTACTTGACTGCTGGCAGTCTTGGCTGAGAAAACGGGTTTTGTTTGATCTGACTGACCTGTCCATGCATAAACCTAGATTGTCCCTGTATGTCAATGAGTTGAGTGTGTAATAATAACAACAGAGCAATTTTATTCTAAAATAAATGTTTAGTTTGTGGGAAATCTAGGTCAAATAACCTAATTTAAAAGAAAACATATGCATTCCCGAGTTCTTTTGGAGATATTCCTAGAATAAACAACATTAGTTACGCTGTCCTGTGGGTTTCTTAAAAAACAGTATATATTATTATACAATTTGATAGAAAGTTATTCCTTAACGCAGAAAGATGCCGAATAAATTTTGTTTTGATTTATTCAGTAGTCAATAATTATTTAAGTATTTTTTTCACATTTATAACAGCTGTGTTTCATCCAAAACCTAACATAAAACTTCGCTCAGAACCTTCAAGTACATTCATATTTTTATGAAAAATCACAACAGATAATGTCACAGCAGCAGAGCCTTAACTTATCCAAATCATCTGTTGGCATGATAATTAAATAGAGAAAGAATAATTTGAGCAAGGAAATGTGATTCCAAGTCTAACAATACAGGACCACCCAGGAATCTAGGAGTCGCAGATGTAACAGGCGGGGGACGTGCTATTTATATCTACATTTCGAGTAGGAGTGCATTCCCGCGTTCACACACGTGTTCCAATCCCTTGTTCTGTTTTACCACTCCAATGCAGTCTACAACTAACGTAACGCGATTAATCAAATTAAATAATGCCAACAATCTTATGTCCGTCAAAACACATTCATCATACGTTTCAAATAGTATGAGTTGTATATGCTTTCGAGCTGTTATAAAATATTACTCAATAAATTATTCCTATTTTAAAAAGTGGTCTCTAACGGTGAATTATTTATATTTTTAGAATTCTGTATTTATTATGACCATTACCTTCAAGAGATTTACACCTTTTTGAGAGAAGGACTAAAGTAAATACAGTATAAAATAAGCATACGGTCAAACTTGATCTACAAATTAAAAATTATTCGATCACGCGGGTGAACCGCTGACGTAAGTTTAGCGATTTCCCAAAATTAAATTTATATATTTTAGGGTGTCAACCAACAATTTGGGAAATTGGTTTACTCACGAAGGCGCTGAATAGCTTCGAATCAAGCGCTGCTTCGTTCCACTCGCAGTGGAAAACTCTAGTTTGCACCTCGACCTTCGGGTTATGGACTGTTTCGCTTCGCTCGCAGCGTACGAACTCAGTCGTCGGCCTCGGATCAGAAGTTGCCCCCACGTGTAATTTCATGTTATTTTACGTTTTGATCGATTTTGGTGCAACAAAGCAAGCTATAAGGTCGTGTAAAAAATAAAATGTGTAGAATAATATCCTACATTTATTTTTTTAGATAAACCCCAAAAAAAATTTATTTTACTACAAAAATTCTAAAGAAATAGTTACTTCCGGTCCAAAACGTATTTCCGGTTGTTGGATTTTTGGCTAACGAACTCGTTCGAGCGACTTATGTCCAAATTTTGACAAAATCGGACTTAAATTGCGGCCGTTAGAGTGCGAACACATATACATTTTAATGACCCCCTTCAACGTGTTCTGGGAACCATGATCGGTTCTCATTTACTACTCCCGACCTTTGGTCTCACCATAAGGGTCACTGTAATAGCTCATCTTTCCTATGGAAATTCGCAAAAAAGTGGACTATACAAACTGAACTGCTGTCAAAAAACGTATTTTAAAAATCCAGAAAAGTCAATCAAAGATCGCTTACTTAGTATATTAAGTAATATGAAGCATGTAATAAACATGCAAGTAGACTCACGCGCCGAAGGATTCCGTACCACCAGACATCCCGAAAATGTTGTCAAAATTATATTAATAGCAACGCATCAAACACGTAATATGTTTAATATAACCATGGATTGAATACATTTTACATTGGCTCCCAAAAGTATTGTGTACAGCGTCTGAATGGATATTCAGTTTTCCTATAAAGTATACAGGGTGTTAAGAAAAACCTTTCAGGACTTGGGGATATGATTCCTCATACACAAAGGAAAAAAAGTAAAATATGAAGAAATGTCCTAAAACGTTTAGTTTTCCGTCTATCTGTATGTATGGGTTTTTTACTTAATTTGTTATAGGCCTATCTTAGCCTTTGAAGATATCAACTTCAAACTTGATACATGTATTACATCTAATAAGACCCATTTTGGTATGGAATATCAAGTTTATACGTTGTACTATTTCAAAATGGAGGCCATTTTAAAATTCTAAATCTCAATATTATAAAATTTAAAGAGACTGTGCCATTTTGAAATAGTACAAAGTATAAACTTGATATTCCATACCAAAATGGGTCTTATTAGATGTTAATACATGTATCATGTTGGAAGTTGATATCTTCAGCCTCTGAAGATATAACGAATTAAATAATAATTTTTAAAAACACATACACAGACATATAGACGGATAACTAAACGTTTTAGGACATTCCTTCATATGAGCTTTTTTCTTCCTTTTTGTAAGAGGAATCATATCCCAAAGTCCTGAAATTATTAAAATTCCATGACTACTGTATTGAGTTTTTGCAATTTTATGGAAATGACTACATGCGAATTTTGTGGTAATAATGGCAAAATTTCATGTATCTAGTTCGAAAAGTTGTTACTGTTAAATTATTTTATAAATCATTCCTTAAAGTCTTTATGCCTTTATTCATTGAGCAAAATTGTAGTCGTTATTTGTATTTTTTAATACAAGTTCCTTAAAGTTTAAAATAATTCGACCACACAGCTGAACCGCTGACGTGAGTTGAGCAAATTTCCAAAATTAAGTTTATAGGCCTATGTTTTAGGGTTTCAACCAACAATTTGGGAAATAAGTCTACTCACGACGGTGCTGAATAGTTGCAAAATGCTTCGCACGCCATTCCATATATTGGGAATATCTTTAATACCCAAAGCAGTACGTGCTTCGCACGCCATTCCGAAAATTGGGAGTATCTTCAACACACAAAGCATTGCGTGCTTCACACGCCAACCCCCGTATTGGGAGTATCATCAATAACTTACATAATGCATTGCGTACTTCGCACGCCAACCCCGCGGTAAAATCCACCACATGCTTTGAACCGGGTACTTTTATGGTATTTTACGTTTTGATCTATTTTGGGGGAACCAAGCGAGCTATAAGGTCGCGTAAATAAGCAAAATGTTCAGAATAACATCCTACATTTATATTTGTAGAAAAAACTCTAAAACATTCATTCTCGTAGGAAACATGTGAAAACTTTGTTACTTCCGGTCAAAAAACGTGCTTCCGGTTGTTGGATTTTTTTGGCTAACGAACTCGTCCGAGCGACGTAAACAACCAACATGTGTACCAAATTTGAACCAAATCGGACTTAAAATGAGACCGCTAGAGTGCGAACACACATATATATGATTTTTAATGACACCCCAAAACGTGTTCTGGGGACTATGATCGGTGCTCATTTGCTACTCCCGACCTAGGGTCTTACCATAATGGCCACTGCAATAAGTCGTTTTTCCTATGGAAATTCGCTAATAAGTGTAATAATTCGAATTGAAAGTAGCAGTAAGAATTAAAGTAGGTGAGGAACTAGTAGTGGGAATTTTAATGTCGAGAAGTAGTAGTAGGAGTTAAAATATGCGAAGATAATTACAGTAGCCAAAGAACTAGTAGGAGCGATTAGAGCAGGTGATAACTAGTAGTTTGAATTAAAGTAGGTGAACAACTAATAGTAGGCCTACGAATTGAAGTAGCAGTAAGAATTAAAGAAGGCGAGGTATTGATATTAGGAATTAAAGTACATGAGGAACTAGTAGTATTGCGAGGAACCTGCCATTATTAACTACACAAAAAACTACTAATACACTTGTTTTAAACTTTAAGGAACATTTAAGTACTGTTGATTATGACAATGATTTAATGATTTGTGTTTTATTACAATTTGTTATAACAATCCTTTGTTGTAACTGTAAATCAGCTGGTATGATTGAGACCCAGCTGTTAAACCAGTGGAATACGAGCATGGTAAATTATTGTTGTGACTGTTAGTATTTGGAAATTTTTCATTGATTACTTACACCAAGAGGTTGGCTTTAAAGTATAATATCTCAAGAACTGTAAATGTTAGGAACAAAATTTTAAAAATAGAAATAATGACTAAAATTTTGATTAATGAATAATGGCATAAGGACTTTAAGGAATTATTTGTATAAAATAACTTAACAGTAACAATTTTTTGAACTAAAACATGAAATTTTGCCATTATACCCACAAAATTCGCATGTAGTCTTTTTGAAAAATTGCAAAAACTCAATAGTCATGCATTCTTAATAATTTATGCACCTTTATTTAGGAGTTAAAAATCATCAACTTTTTTAGTAAAATTTACTGATTTTGAGATTTATAAATTTAAAATGGTTTGCCATTTTGAAATGGTAATAAGTATAAACTTGATATTCCACACCAAAATGGGTCTTATTAGATGTAATACATGTACCAAGTTTGAAGTTGATATTTTCAGAGGTTCCTAAGATATAACGTAATTAGTCAAAAACACATACAGACAGATAGATGGAAAATTAAACGTTTTAGGACATACCTTCATAATATTATGAACTTTTTTCTTCCTTTTTGTATGAGGAAACATATCCCAAAGTCCTGAAAGATTTTTTTAACAGCCTGTATACAATACTGTATATGTAAAGATATACAGTTATAAGTTATAGTTAGTAGATGCAATGTGTTTACTTTTACTGTTTATGTTTATAGTTCTTGAAGTTAGACATGGAATTGGCAAAAATCCTTTTTTAGCGGCAACCTATTACATTTCAGATCTAAAGGCTTTGTAGTTATTTTGCTTCGAGAAATAATAAGTTTTTCGTTATTTTCGGGGATACATAGATTACTGTTAAACTCTCATTGACTGTATAGGAACGTAACATGTATTCAATAGTTACATAATATTACGATTTGGGATATTGTATTTTGTTTTAGCACGCAACTGACGCAACCCTTCTTTCTTCATCGTCACACGTACATTAGTACTCTGCATAAAATAGCAAATCAGTTGAAAGTTAATTTCTTAAAACAAAGCAACCAGCCCTAAGCAATGCAGACTCTTACCCTCAAAGCTAAGAATATGATATTCAACGTTTAAATGAATGACAATACTCCTAAACACAAACTTGACCTAAAAATAAAAAATAATAATAATAGTTTCAAAGTATGCAATCTAGTGTTAAATGTGTAATGAGAAATTTAATGGGCTTTGTTGAAGTTCAGAGTGTTAAAATAAACAGCTGTTTATTTTCCCCACACTGAGCATCTTCAATCAGCTGAAGTTTTTATTTTCCATATCTATATCTATATACATAATTAATTTGCTAGGGGTTATTTTGTGAGTAGAACTCCTCCTAGAGTTTTTAACCGATTTTGATGTTTTTGGTGTCATTTTACAGAGCTCACTCTGAAGTTGTGCTTCCCTTAAAATGAGCTCAATGTATGTTAAGGGCTTCGCCCCAGTGGCCCTCAAAGTTGCCATGTTAATCTTATGGAAGGTCAATCTTAAGGAAGAAGAAGAAAGATTTCTTTTGATTTTATCAGGGGCACAAAAAACAGCTGTTCGTATGAAAAGCTTAAAACAGCTGATTTTGATCAACAGCTGATTTTGATCAACAACTGATTTGGATCAAAAACTGAATATAATTTTAGGTTAGGTAAATCAAGCAATAGCGAAGCATTGCCATGTCCACTAGTTCTATTTAATTGTTCGAAAAACTAAGACACAGGTTCACCACTGAATTTGGTATATTCCTGAAAAATGTCATCGCGTCTATTGTTAATCCGTACACTCACAGATACAAAGAGAAAGATGGTTCAGTAATTTGTATGAGTTGTTTAGAAATAACTCCGTTTTCCCCTTAAACATTTTCTCGAAAATAAAATTCTGGGATCGTACAGCGATCATAGATTTTCAGGTTGTTTTAGAATCCACTAACGAGATCAGTCTATTGCAAGGGAAGGGATATCAAAATTCGCACATCCTGCCCGGACACGATACAGCGATACGTCAATGGTACTGTCATCATCTAAACTGATGGATATCAAACAAGCGCCCATCACTAACAGTCATATTGTTTTCATTTAATCACCCGCAATTATCAAACAAGATGTTCTCTACCGATAAAACATGTACAAGGATTTTTTATATTGAAAGTTTTTAAATAACTGATATTTGTATAATCATTAAGTTACTTATTTTAGGTTATGTTGCACAAATGTGCAATAGTTATTATCTACATTATGTACGTTGCTACTATGATTTATTTATAAACCACTTTTAAAGTCAAGGAACTAGGACTATACTGGAAATAATGTTCATCAGAATATTGTTGAATTTTGAATTGAATGTTGCCGGGAAAAAATTGTCTACAATTACTGGGTTTGTGAATAAAAATAAAATCATCACGATAAAAAAAAAAAAATCCGCATTCGAGAGTCAAAACAACTTATTATTTTAAAGAGCTAATCACACTTAATGTAATTATGTGTTTAAAATTATCCTTATTTTTGAAGGCGATTCGTAAATTTTACTTATAGTTTAATTTTAATAGTTTTTTTTTACTTTCTCACTATACTATAGTATAGAGAAATTATAGTGATCGCAAAAAAATCGATGTTGAGATTTTTGTGGAAATATCCGTTTTGGGACCCCCTGAGTCCAAAAAAGTGGTTTGTACAAAATGTCTGTCTGTATGTATACAAAGCTAGAGCGAAAACTATTCGATCGATTTCAAACAAATTTGCACCAGACATGTCAAGTAGGCCTGTATAGATGCAAGAAAAACTGTTTTGAAAAACAACCCCCTTTTTTACAAAAAATCCCCAAAAAATCAGTTATATTTTTTTCATAAAAAAACGGCTCTAACGATTTTGATAAAATTTGGCTTATTTGTAGCCTTTAATGTTCCCTACCATATGCAAAAAAAAACAGCATCTTTCTAAAAATTCTCGTTTAGCTAATAATAATAACTGATTTTGGGGATTTTTTTGCCATAAAGGGGGTTATTTTTCAAAAATGTTCAAAACCCTTTTTCGTGCATCTATACAGGCCTAATTGACGTGTGTGGTGCAAATTTGTTCGAAATCGATCGAATAGTTTTATCTCTAGATAGTAATAATATTTATTAGTTAATCTTCTACTTTAATAAAAAATCACCTCTCCTACCCCACCCTGCAAGTTACAGTGAATCTGTTTAATAATTTAAATATGTTTGTGAGAAAGTATTTGCCAGTTTCTGGTACCGTTTATTTTATAGGTACTATTCTACTATTTTGAATTAAACCTTCCAACAGCAAGAAACTTGAATTAGGCTAGAAAATATTGATTCAATAGTTTTCAGTTTTAGTTAAACTCCATTTTACTTTCTCATCATACTATAGTATAGAGAAAGTATAGTGATCGTAAAATAAATCGATGTTGAGATTTTTGTGAAAATATCCGTTTTGGGACCCCTGAGTTCAAAAAAGTGGTTTTTACAAAATGTCTGTCTGTATGTATACAAAGCTAGAGAGAAAACTATTCGATCGATTTCGAAACATAATTTCATTCTGTTTGTGGCTGATCGGCTGAACAATTATTTATAAAAAGTGCGTCCACACTGGGCAAACATCAAACAAGTTCGTTGAACGAATACAATACGCGAATTGCTCATTACAACCAACGCACGTTTATACTGCGAATTTAAATTTCAGAACTACATATACATTGTAGTGAAATAATTAATATTGCATTGTAAAAAGAATTAATTTTATTTGTAGACTACACTGCATACATATCTAGCTGTACTTTAATAAATACACTAGGCTATCTATGAAAACGTAGTCCTATATTATTACTTTTGATGTAATATTAGATAGGCCTATTGAATAAAGGTACAATTTGGAAATAACAGACATTATTATTTAATTCAGTTTATATTTGTTTTTGTTAAGTAATCTATACTACATAATTGTCCCAATATTTGTGAAGATAAACCTATGACATTTAATTAGAACACTTAGGCTTATTTCAATCCTTAATCTACTCCATTAGAAATCCACGACTACTCCTTGACAATAAAAACTTATAACTAAATAGTACACGCTGGAATAGTACACATCCCAGGGTTCATTATCCTTATATATAATTCTGTAAGCAAAATTTTAGATTGAAAATTGTGGGAATTTGGTAAATCGGAGGATGATGGGAGAGGTGTCAAATTAAAGGTATCGATTCAAGGATTAACAGCTGATTTCAAAATTTGAAGCAAATATTTTTGTATTTCTAGATTTTAGGTTAGGGTTTTAAAGAATAGACGTGAGCCTTGCTGGTTCTTTTAACCATTATTATAACTGCTGTTATGAAATATAAGAAATAATTTGAACATTTCTTGAACATTTAACATTATTTACCATCTTAGTTTTTAGGTTATTATTAATCCTACACATTTATTATAAATAAAACATAACATATGTTTTAGAAGGTTCCATTGGGGGTTGGCGTGCGGAGCACGCAGGGGTCTCCCCTAGTTATTTTGAATTTAGGATTTTATACATAATATAGGACTAGTTGTCTAGGCTTTTATAAACTAACTTTAAAACAAAATTATGTTTTCCATGTTAACATATAATTGAGTATTTTTATATACCATTGATGCAACACGAAACATTCTTCTGAGAACAAAAATAAATTCGGCGAATTCGTTTGCTCAGAGTGGACGCACCTTTACTGTCTTCCGTCATTATAAAGGCCTTTTCAACATATATAAAAACATATTACATATATCATTATGTAAAGTCCTAGTTTATATAAAGATATTGGAGTTTGTGTTAAGGTAAATTACATCTTCCGGTTGACGGATTTGGTCCAAAAGTTAATACATTATGTACAATTTTGAACTTCATACTAAGTAAATTGTTTGACAATTACAATACTTTCTCTATGATAAAATAAAGTATATGATAAAATAAAAAGGGTGCACAATTTTAAAAACGATTTAATTGAGGCTTGGTTACACTTCTTTTCTTCCACTACGCTCAAGAACTATTTTGTATTTATACCTGAAATCTTTAATTATTACGCGTCACTTTAAAGAACACGATTTGTTTGTTTTGTCAATTCAGCACAATGATTGTTATAACCCAAATAGTAAAAAAAATTTTGTTTCAAATACTGTTTCAATTTATGAAAATCTTCGAAAATGTAATTTTCTAAGCAGAGAAATTAGGTATCTGTTTATTAGTACTATATTATTGGTATATATATGATACATTTTGTGTAATTTATAAATACTGTATGCCATGGATTTCATGTTCACCTAATAATAATGTAGGAGATAACGTTACCTATTGCGCATTGGTTTTCCAGAGCCGATTGGTTCAAGTGTAGATGGAATGAAATGTTTTAGTATTCCGTTCATGTTGTTATAGTCGGTTAATTTATTTCAATAAATTATGAATTGGAAGGCAGACAGATCAAACAAAAAGACCTACAATTCATTGTTATCAGTTAGCTGCTTGAGAAGCACAGATAAAAGCGTTATCAGAGCAGCTGTAAAGCAAACACAGGCAAACACCTGTTTCTTTTACCAACACTAATTTACATGGAACTGACAAACAATAAGTAGAGCTTGCTCAACATGTTGCAAAATCTACAAACAAGTTATTAACTGAACAAAATTATTAGCCGGGGATGGATTCTGATGTGCAAACAAATTCTACTGATATATTTCGTACGCGCATGCAGCTATTCAGCGCATTCGTGAGTAGACCAATTTATCCAAAGAGTTGGTTGAAACAAAACACATATAGGCTAAACTTAATTATGGAAATTCACTCAACCCACGAAAGCGGTTCATCTGCTTGATCGAATTATTTCCATTATATTCAGTATAGATAAAGTTGTATATTTAATAATATTAAAAAGAAGTAAAGATTTTTTGCAGATGTTAAATGTAGTTTAAGAAACTTTAACATTCAATATTTGAATAAATTGGTTACTGGTTTTTAATTTAGACATTCACAAATAATTCAACAACATTAGTTTTTTAGAAAAATTAAAGGTAATATAGCAAAATAACCATCTTTTAAGGAAGATTTTGTACATTAGATTTTGAATTAGTTATAGTTGTTATTTCAACAAGTAATAATATAGTTTACACAGCTGGCTGGGGTCATTTAGTTTAACACAATGATATGAAAGGCTGCCTTTGTAATTCCAGCTGTTCGTTAAGCTCAAGGTCTAGTTGAATTCAGTGTTGGCTCCATACTACAAAATAAAAAATAAACTAAATAGACATTTGATTTGGGACGGCATTGATTTGTTTTAAATTAAGACATTAATTAGTTTAATTCAATGAAGGATCTTTTAAGAATGTACTGTATATCGATTGTACAATGTTTAAAAAAAATAGATTGAACCCAGGAAAAGGCTTATTTGAAATAGAAAGGCTGTTTACAAATTGTTAATCTAAATTAAGTGCCGGTTTGTATTTTGCATGTCTGCAGTAGTGAATTATTTCTGCTAAAATATGGTTTATGTGCAGGCAATATTTTCTTAAATATATATTTTGTGTTTTGATTAAAAGTAATTATTATTATTGGACATGGCGTCGTCTAGTTCTTTACAGTCAACGCAAGTTGCAGCAACTGCAAGAGGGGCGTCCGTTTCGCTACTTCTAATTTTGTTTATTAGTCCTAACTAGTAGCAAAAGTAAAGTCACTAAGGATAATAGTATTGTGCAAAACAAACAATAATATTTTAACCTTGTTATCAAACCAAAGTACTAAACACTAAGTTTCAGAATTTAATACAATGCTTTAGGTAAATGACTACTCAGGAAGTTAAAACATTTAGTTTAGTAAGTAAAACCTTGCGAACATTTCACTGTAACATGTTCGCTGGATGTTACGGGAATGAACTGGCAAGTCCTTTGATGCGCAATCATTTACCAACTCTGGGTGGAGCATAGTCTGCCGCGAACATCGTACTAAATTGGTTACACGAAGGCGTTACAGTTCTACGTACGCACGGCCGAACATGTTACGCTTATCTGTTACGTTACGGGCAAATGTTCGCAAGTGTGTACTCGGCTTTAAAGTGGATTCACTGTCAATAAGTTGAATAGTAAATTAAAATTTGTTGTAGGAATTGTATGTTAGACAAATAATATCGGTTGTACAACTCTGATTACAACATGTCTGTACTATAAGAGAATATTGGAACTAAACTGCCAAAGCTAAGAGGCTTGCCATTTTGATTTGAGTTGACCTTCTTGCCTTACAATAATCAAGATAAGGTTTAAGGTAATTTTAAAGCCAACAACGTTATTTTAGAGCTCATATATTATCTTTTTGGTTAAAGGAAGTGGCGATAGTTCAGTTGGTATTTCAATACGATACATATAGTGTGCCGTAGTTTCGAATCTGGCAGTACAAGTTAGCCTTTCATAAGCTTCATGAGCACAAAGTGAGGACACTAAAACCGTTAAAATCTCTATGATGGGCTGAACAGAAAAACTTGTTAAAACAAAGTCTAACTCAAAAATTAATAGCACATCTGTCGTCAAACCAGACTCTCTTGTGCTTCTTTTTGACACAGGTTTTAAGTTAAACATTTATTATGTTGATACACTGCGTTAGGTTTAGAAAAAATACTGTCTGTTGATAAGATACTGCTTGCGAATTGGGGTATCGAACAGGAAACATTGATCTCATAAACCTTTAACGACATAGCAAGTCGTTGCAATATAGAGTGCAATAATTATGTATTTTTTGTTTTTAAACGTGGCATGGAACTTAAATGTTATTATTATTGTAGATAAATTATTTTAAATCAAATCTATTATTTGATTATATAGAAGAATATTTTAAATTATATTTGTATTATAAAAAACCTCAATAAAATAAAAATGTGACGTCATTTAGAAATAGTTGTGAAATTAATTCATTGTTTCCCAAACAGAGCATTTTGTATCAGATATCGATTAAAGCAGACAGAGCCATTAGGCATAGTTGTAATTACTGTTAGTTAGTGATGAACCAGAAACACGCATAAATTACAAGAAATTGAATGTGTTTTGATATAATTGCTTGGTACAGTATTATAAATAAAAGACAAAAATACTTGTTTCCGGAAGCATTTTAACACTGCGTATACAAAAATATAAAAGTGATTTACTAAATAAAACATCTTTAACAAATTTTTAAAATGGTTGTAAAATAAAATTATTGTAGAATAACTTAGCTGTCGTTTTTCCCAACATGGATATTTTATTTATGAAATTATAAATTTCGAATAACTAAACACAAATTAACGAATGCAATTGTTTTTTCTTTTTCTGTGCAATATCTTTTCAAACCCAGTTCTACGTCAATTATCAACCTTTTAAACTTCTGCAACTAAGATCAGTGACAAATTATGTAACATTTGCAACTGCTTGATTTGTCAGAGTCGATGTATTTGGATTTCTGGCCATTAATATCATCTCCGTACGCAATAGACCGGTTCATCACATACTGGGAACCACTCGTGTTCCGATTATATTATCTTGTAATATTAATGTTTGATGAAAGATAACAGCGTGTTCATAGAATATTGATTTTATCACGTCCTTTATCTCTATAGTTGAAAAACAACCCTGAACCCAACTAGTTTAATAGAGTCAAAGTAAAAAGATACCGTAAGTGGCAGCAAAAATGTGTGTTATTTGCTCAGATTTTTAACAATGTTTGAATAGTAATGTAACAATTCCACTTGAATATTCGGAGCTAACTCAAATTTCGATATTAGTTGATGCTTTTATACAACAACTTAAGCGACAGGGAATCATTTTGTAACAAACGAATTAATTTAACTAGTCCTACTCAAACTACGAAATATAGTGTCGCGGAAAATGAATTTAAGAAAACGTTAAAAATTAAAATGTCTAGTTTGGTTTACTGCCACAAAAGTTTTTATAAAGATATTTTTTTCATTTCCTGATAGTTATATACAATCACATACAAAATTTAGAACATAACTAGTCAATAATAAAAAATAAAATTAAACAACCTGTGACATAAAATACAACTTAACTTAAGAAAAACAGAAGAAAAAACGGAATAGGAAATAAAATATTTGGCAACCCTAGGGCAAGCCCGTTTTAAATACAAATAGGGGGAAAATTTAAGTTAACAAACGGGAACAAAAACAAGCATATCAAAACTAATAAAAAGGTTTAACAGTAGACCTAATTATATATACAACTAGCTGACCTGTACGGCGTTGCCCGTGGTGGTTGGTATTTTCAGTCTTCTTAACGTAATTGTATTCTTTTTAAGTGTTCAGTCAGTGAGTGGTATTTGGCTTTTATGTATATAGATCTTAAATAAAAAAAGCACTATTGTCATAATAATAAAAGATCTGAAATTATGATTTTAGTAATTTTGATCCCCCCAAACCCCTCCTAAAATTTCGAAATTTTTCATACCCTTTCTTAGTGAGCACCTATGGCCCTAGAGGAAGCTACATACCAAATTTCATTCCAATCCGTTCGGTAGTTTTGAAGAAATCGTGATTTAATAACTTTGATCCCCAAACCCCCCTAAAATTTCGAATTTTTTCAAACCCTTTCTTAGTAAGCACATATGGCCCTAGAGGAAGCTACATACCAAATTTCATTCCAATCCATTCGGTAGTTTTGAAGAAATCGTGATTTCATAACTTTGATCCCCAAACCCCCCTAAAATTTCGAATTTTTTCAAACCCTTTCTTAGTAAGCACCTATGTCCCTAGAGGAAGCTTAATACCAAATTTCATTCCAATCCATTCGGAAGTTTTGAAGAAATCGTTTTTTAACAACTTTGATCCCCCCAAACCTCCCCTAAAATTTCGAATTTTTTCAAACCCTTTCTTAGTGAGCACCTA
>JAGFPH010000003.1:2725265-2738121 GCA_018207615.1 Philaenus spumarius
CTTTCCCAACGTGAGGCTTCTCACAGAAAATAACAAATAATTATAATATGGGTAAACAATTTACATTGAAACGACATATGGCTTTTACGCACGAGATTAAATGATTATCATATACTTGAGCGTTTTGCAACGTGGCCTGAACACCTGCATCCATGACTGCTACGTTTACAGCGGGATAGTAGGTAACTAATCGAAATTTTTGCTTTTTTAACGATCCAAGGTTTCTTTTAACCTTTTCTTTCAAGGTTTTTTTTAAAATTATCTGTTCAATATAGATTTACAATTATTATAAAAGGTTGAGTTTGCGATTGAAACTTAATATTGGGATTATTAGCTATTGCAGTGACCCTTATGGTGAGACCTAAGGTCGGGAGTAGTAGTAAATGAGCATCGATCATGGTCCCCAGAACACGTTTTGGGGTGTCATTCAAATGTATATATAGGCCCCTATCTACATTTATATACATAATATGCATGTGATCGCACTCTAACGGCCGCATTTAAAGTCAGATTTGTTTCAAATTTGGTACACACGTTGGTTGTCTAAGTCGCTCGGACTAGTTCGTTAGCAAGAAAACCCCAACAACCGAAAGCACGCTTTTTGTCTGGAAGTACCAGTTTTTCTTAGATTGGTTGTACTAGAATGAAACTTGTTAGGGGTTTATCTAAACAAATAAATGTAAGATATTAATCTGCACATTTTTTTACACAATCTTATAGCTCGCTTGGTTCCCCGAAATCGGCCAAAACGTAAAATACCAGAAAAGTACCCAGTTCAAGTCCACGTGGATTTACCGTGTGGGAATCTTCTGAAAGAGGTCGAGGTCCGAGTATGTACGCTGCGAGTGAAGTGAAGCGGTCCATAAACCGAGGCCGCAACTTCGAGGTGCTAACTCGCAAAGAAGCAGCGCATGCGTCGAAGCTGGAGCCTTAGGTGTAAACAAATTCTACTAATCGGCTATATATCGTAAACTTAGACAGATATGCTGCACCTTTTTAAGTACAGTAGATCAATTTCCAAAATGGTTGAAACCCTAAAATCATATAAACTTAATTTTGGAAATTCGCTCAACTCACGTCAGCGTTTCAGCTTTCTGGTCGAATTATAGTTTTATTGAATTAATTTAAATTATTGTATATAAAAAAATAAAATAAATAAGAAGTATTCAGTATAACTGAATAACTATTTGTTTTCTGATGTAGATACAATGTTTAGATACAATCACAAGACAATGTCGGATATCGCCTTTATCATATATGCATTTTAATTAAGTATGCTTCAAATAAGACGATTTTCATCTTAGCGGTTTTTAACTTTACCGCTTACTTTTTTAGTAAGGAGGACTTATGAATAGGAGTTAGTGTTAGTCTGGGTCATTATGTTTGTGTAATGTATTGTTTATGATTGGTGTTTCTTTATGTATCTTTTTTATGTTACACGAAAATGTTATGTTATCAAGAATGTAATTAAGAAAGGATTGGTTGCTAATTCTGATGAACCGAAGAATGTGGTATGAAAATGCTAGGCGTAAAAACAAGTCATTAAACATACTTATGATGCAGTAAAAATTATACTTATCAATTTCCTTTTATTGGAAAAAAAAACAAGTTTGTAAACAAAATTGTGTTTTTATATAACCATAAATACGATTTCGTTTTAGGGTGTATATATATATGGGATACTTTATTCTTCAAAACACAATTTTGTCATTACTGTAATAATTGTATATTGATTTGACATGAAGTTATAGTGAACCAAATTGCATTATTTGTAAAGAATGATGAAGCAAAACAATTACCAGTGGTTCTGCTTATAAACCAATTTTGCAACTTCAGAATGGGTTTACCTACAAGATGAACATAAATAAATTCTCTTTACAGAATCGTTTTTACAACACAAAACTCACTTTTGATTGTACGAGTTTCATGTCAATTTTACGACAGCAATTTGTTTTGATTCCATTGGTTCGTGAGGAAAAAGGTGGGGGGATCATATCGTCAGGTACGTAACAGCTAATGTAATTTTATATAGGCATCCTGACTTGTCAAAATGACGTGGAATTAAATATTGATGAATGGCAAAGGTTTATATTGTCATTCATTGTTAATTTAGTTCAACTTGACGCAGGCATCTCGCATTACTCGAGTTGTCAAGTCGTTGCATTAATGCCATGTTTGTTTCTTCCGTACGTTAAATTGGCATAAACATGCCGACGAACGACAGGCCATACTTATTATACACATAAAATATTTTGATGTGATATTTTCCCCAATAATTTATTTAACATCAATGATGTCCAATTATTTGTTGATGGGTATTTTAATTATCAAACTAACATCCATGTTTTAAACGGTGGTATTTAAAGCGCACAAAATTATATTTATAACTAATGGTTTATTGCTGCAGGATGCAGTTTAGACTTCTACAGTTTTCTTGATATAAAAAGGAATAACTGCAAAATATTTCTAAATTTTATTTTATAGAATATAAGGTATTATTGCCTGTTTTGTAATCATCTGTCTTTTTCAATTCATAATGAGAATAACAAAATCATAACTAAAACTTATTGAGATTACTATATTTAATATGGTTTATTTTCAAACATACCCATATTCTTATTTATTAGAAGCTTACTTTATCGAAAACCATTTCCGTAATATTGTAAATTAGTTATCAGAATAAATTATTTTTCCGAAGAATGTATATAATAATTTTAAATTATTTTTGCACATTTTTTGCCTCTTTTATTTGAATATTGGCGTTTTACACTCAAAAATAAAAAATGTAGGCCTACATAAAAACGGGTCAATATATTTAAATAAAAATTGCATAACCCCATATTTATATACCCAAAGTTTAGTTTTATTAAACAAGTTAATTAATTTTAAATGTGAGCTAGGTATTATAAATACGTCCGTCTTTGGGCAGAAGAAACAGATTGATTGGTCGGTAATGAAATTGCTTAATGCCGAGTTTTTGCGACGGAAGAATGCCCATCTGGTATCCGTGGTGGTGCAAACAACTCAATCAAGCCGAGAAGTCGTTGGACTAGATTACAGTAAAAACAAGAACAATTGATGTGTTTTTTTGGTCCGTGTGCCATAAACCTCGCCGCTTTATGACATTTACTGCATTCTTCCGCCAGGAATGCTATTTTAAACTTGTTCGAATTCAATATGATTCCATTGTGTGCTGGCGACGGCGGAATGGACAATGCTCACCAGTTAATGGCCAGTCTTGTGTTTGATAATTAGTTCATTATATGCTTCTACTTTAAATCATTCGCTCGTTTGTCATCGTTATTTATTTGTCTTGAACGACGTTTCTGGTATATTCTTTATGGTGCTTTGTCGTTTGAAATTAGATAGAATTTTTTTTCATGTTGAGATTTGGTACAGCTACCTGATACAGCTCTGTTTTTATATATATTTATGAGCGGTTAAGTATTTGATATTTTCATTTTACCACCAAATTCAAATATTTGTTGTTTACTCATACGAAAATGACGCCACCTTCGCGAGTTTTGATAATCAAATTATAACTTCACTGAATATGGTTGAAACGCCTTTGAGTAAATAAACGTATTAGCCTATTTGTGTTTTATTCTATAATTTTGTATCCTATTTTTATACATTAGGTTGATTTTTTTTAATTCTAGCTTATAATAATTATTAATGTTTGCTATTTTAAAAGTTTTGAATTGTGTGTAAAGCCGAGTAAAGTTTTCTTTTCACATAAATGGTGACTTTAACAAAAATTAATAAAATAAAAGAGAATGTCTTTGCAAAATGGATTTAAGTACGTCATTAGTAAAATTAATAATTATTCTTTACAATACAATAAATTATAATAAATATGAGTAGACTTGAACTTTTATTAAACATCTACAAAAGTAATATATTTACGTGATAACGACGATATTATATTTTGTTTTTGCACCATGAAGTTCCTAATGAAACTCTGCTTCTGTGTACGGTGCGATGCGCGTACATTTGAAATTAATTTCATGGCACGGAAAAAGAAAAAAAGTAGTGGTAGCTTCGTTGGACGCGGTCGCAATGCAGTCGCCAGTTGGCGTATAAACAAGCCAGACAATTACAGTCCTGCACCCAACAATTATATAATAGACGATAATGTGCGGGCTGACTACACGATCAGCTGGTCTCCCTCCGGAGGATATTCCACTTATTCAGATTTAGCAGGCATTGAGATTCTTTTCAAATAACTGTTTATTTAAAATTGTAACAAATACGGCGATTTTGAATAGGTTTTCCTATTTAGTATACTGTTATATTTTTGTTGTTTTTTCGATCTTTTGAATTCAGTTGCTGTGATATTATTCAATAATATTTTCCCAAAGAAAAGATATGTATACAAAAACTCAACGGCAAAATTTTTAAAGTGGGGGGGGGGTGGCGAATTTCTTAAAAGTTATCATGGTTCTATATGTTGTAAACCAAGTAAAATTTAGCAACAATAAACACATTTCTTTACAATTAAAATTGAATAGTTCTATTTACACAAAACGTATTAAAACTAGGTTTTTAATTGTTAAAGGTATGTTGTTTTCATTCGGGGATCATGGAACGCGGTAGCATGCGTCAAGCTATGGCACACTACCGCACTATATTATGTTTGAAATGGGCGAGCTCGATTTTCTTTTTCTCTTATTTTAACAATCGCGGCTCTAAATGAATTGAAAACTCTTTTAATAGGATTATCTAAAGCCTAATTGTGTGATTTTGAATGAAAAATCCATTCAGAATGTTGTTAATAATGATATTGAAGGGCTGTGTCACTCATTTTACTCGATACGACGATCTTGCTTTTCTTTGGGACCAAAATTTTCTTCTCCCGAGAATATTTTCTCCTAACCTTAGTTCGCATGCGTCTCGTGGCATATCACAGAATATTTTAAATTAACAAATTATTTTAAAATATTTTGCCTACAACCAAAATTACTTTACTAGTGAAGTGTTCTAATAACGTTTTAAATATAATAAAATTTGATTAAATAAGTGAATGTGATGTCTTGTTGTGATATGAAGTGATTGTTTCTGTGTAAATTTAGCTATAATTTGGAGGTTTAATTTTAGTCATATTATGTTTTACCTACTTATCATAGTAGTTTGTTATTGTTTACATTGGTTCTCCCTTCTAATTATACTATACATATTTTTGGTTATTGATGAATTTAATACATGAACGGAATACTATTGACATTTATTTTTAGATTGTTTTCTAGGTTTCTTTAATATTTACATTTCTAATATAAAATAGGCTAGGGCGCTAGGCTATATCAGCTTACTTGATCGTATATTTTAGGTTATGATGTGTTGACATACAATGGCCTAGTAATAGTAATATATAAATTTTTTATTAATGATAAATTATTAAGATTACATGCTTAAAATTGATATGCTTATTTTCCTTGATACAAGTTACCAGTATATTTATTACTCATGAGTCTAACTACAAAATAGTTGAAACGCTTGGCGGTCTTTTTATCGAGAAATGTCTTTCATTGAAATTTTAAAGATATTGTTCGGAAATTATTTTTCTGTAACATAAATATAACTAGATCACCTATAGAGCTTAAGAGTCGCAAATACTGCATTTTCTCGATGCATTATCATAGCTTGACGCTTTGTTTTTTGCTTTTGTTAAAAAGCTTTTTTGAGAGGATATTAATAATCGTTGATATGTGATATAACTAACCAAACTACTGCATCTATATTGTATTTACTTGCATTGATTTTGTTTTGGGGTTTGCTTATATTTTTGTATATACATATACCATATTTTTATATTATATATATATATATATTATTATATATAAAAGGCAAAGCCCTCACTCACTCACTCACTCATCATCACTAATTCTCCCACTTCACATGAAACTAAAGAGATGAAATTTGGCATGTGTATACTTTGTGATGGAAATAGGAAAACTAAAGAAATTTCATTTTGATATTCATATTTTTAGGGGTAGTTTTGGGGGTTTAGGGGTAGTTTTGACTGATCACAGTTTCTCAAAATCCATACCACCTAGGAACTTGAAATTTGGTGCACATATTGCTCATAGGCACTAGAGGCACACTAAGAACGGATTTTAAAATATTTGGCCTGTAAGGATTGAAACAACCCCTAAAACAATAAACATTGTTTGTTATACTTTCCTTAAAACAAGAAAGCTGAAATTTTGTACATTTATTTCTTAGAAGATACATATACAAAATAAACCAGTTTATCATTTTATCACGTTCTGCTAAGGGGTGAGCATTTAGTAACAACCCCTATAAATATTAATTTATTTCCGCTAAGGAACGTGAAATATTTGGTTCACATATTTCTTATAGGCGCTCTAAGATAGGATTTAAAAATATTTGACATTTAAGGGTTGAAACATCCCCTAAACCAATATATATGTTTGTTTACTTTCCTTAAAGCTGAAATTTTTTACATTTATTTCTTACAAATCACTTATGAAAAATAAATGACTTTTACATTTTACGTGCTGCTAGGAGTGAAAATGTGTGAACAACCCCTAAAAACAATAAATATTAATATTCATACATTCCTTAAAACTAGAGAGCTGAAATTTTTTACATTTATTTCCTACACGATACACATAAAAAGTAAACCAGTTGTACATTTCGTTCGTGCTACTAAGAGTTGAAAATGTAATAACAAACCCTAAAAACAATCAATACCAATTTGTATTCTTTCCTCAAAGCTAGAGAGCTGAAATTTTGAACTTATTAATTTTAAGAAAATATTTAAGACGTAACCTGATCAAAACTATTCCGATCTATGCATTCGCAATTAAATAAAGACGTATCTGGTGATCTGCAAACATCTAGCTAAAGCGGCCTACACACGGTCAGTTTGGTGTGTCACTTCGGTGTGTTCATTTCTAACTGTCACTTCTAACTGAACGCAACAATAGCCTCCACACGCTCAATTCTGTGTGTCAGTTCGACCTGCCATCCATGAGTAAAAATCAGCCGTGAATGGATATGCGTTAAGGCTGTGTGTTTATTTACGTTTTATGATACATGTTTATTACGTTATTAACTGATAATAATAAATGAACTTTGTTTTGTTGTAATAATCCTTTGAGGTTATTTTCCACAAACATTCTTCCCTTCTGAATAGTTCGATAAATTCAAGGAGAAAATCTTTGGTCCAAGCGGCCATATTAACTATTATCTAAAACAGACACAAAATTAATAAACACAAACAGTGTCTGGGAAAGCACTTTGCCACTCGCAGACGACGACGCGACGACCGACACGTGCAAATTTCAGGCGTTATTGAATATCCAACTGGCACCAGTGCGCATGCGAAGATGACTGATGTGACCAACTGAAGTGACGCGACCACACACACGCTCACTTCGGACTGCCATCAGTTCGGTGTGTCACACCGAAATGATGAATTATCATCATTCCACCAGTTAAGTTTTTTCGTGTGAGCTCACATCAATTTTGCATACACACGGTCAGTTTGGAGTGTTCACACCGAAGTGACACACCAAACTGACCGTGTGTAGGCCGCTTATAAGACTGTGATTTACCAGTCTGTAGATTTAGCGGTTGAAAAAAAGACGCTCTTCATTCTGAATTTTGTATTTATTTAATTTATTTAGAACACATACCATGACGAAGACGATTGACGGGCAACCAGTGAACAATAAATACCAAAGTAATTGAATATAAATGTTATAATTCACTTTCGTGTAATAATAGAGAAATAAAATGAGAGAAAACTATGACAATTAATTATAAATCATGGTTTGATGCAACAAACGAATTCCCCGTAGCGAAGCACGGGTATATTTTTGTACTTATTTTTTCAATAATGGAAAATAGTATGTAGAAAATTATTGTCTTTTTCATTTAGTTATACTGATAAGTGGTTTTCATTAAATTGACTTTATCGACATTAGTTTAATGCATTGATTAGTTAACATTAATATAGCATAATATTAATTGACAATAATTTTTAAGCAGAATTAACAAACAACCCGTAACAATATTTTAAAAATTTGCATGTTACTTGACGAAATTCAAAACAAACGTTAAACTTTGTTTTATCTTTATTGAAATAGTCTAGTAACACTAATCAGCTGAAATGTTTAGTATGCAATTTCAAACATTTATTCTACTATAAAATGTCTGCTATTATCTTTTAGTTAGTTTCAGTTGGTTATTAAATAAATGTTCGTATTCGTAAAATTAAGTAGAACATTAAATTGCATTTAACTGAAAATAAAATAGGTGGTAGTGTGAGTATTTCTTTGAATTCAAATTTATTAATTTATTTCTAGTGTAAATTACTTTCAAGTTATGTACCAATGCACTGTTTGTTTCAAAACATATGTTAATGTAAGTTTAGGAATACTGTAATGTTGATTGTGTAATTCATTTACAACCTGACGGCAAGTAGACAATATCATGTCTAATCCTCTACTTCGACCCCTGTAAAACGGCGAAATAATCTTTACGATCGTGTGAACCTTGGCTACACGGCATTTCTTTATCCCCTCTTTGCCCCTTCTCCATTTGCTCCGCTCGAGAAATAAACCAGATAAAAAAAAGAAATAAGAAAATGGAAATGTTTTTTTCTCCTTCTCTCTCTCTGCCTCCTTGAGCTCACGATGCGGCCGGACCGGTTTGCCGAGGGAATGCAGATGAGATGAGATGCTGATGCCTGGCTAAGCGTTCCAGCCGCACAATCGGGCACGGCCTTTTTAATCAAATTCGTAAGTATTGTCTGGTTATGACATCACACATTAAATCCATCGTCCGATTGAGAGATTAGGAAAGAAAGACACATTTTGTATAAAAACGCTCGATCATAACTGCTTGAAAAGCAGTTTTTAAAACTTGGAGATCTAGTTCGCCCAGAATGGGGTTTTATCACCTTTTGTTAAACCAAAATTTCAATCTATCAAATGAAAATTTGAGTTAGAATTGAGTTTAAGAGGACAAAATAATCCTAAATCTTGAAGTTGGAGTGATCTTAGTTGTATGATTCTTTGAAATAGTCAATCAATAGTAATCAAATTTGTTGGTCGATTTGCTGTATATCAGAAGCGTTACAGAAAACGATTTGAATGATACCATAATCTTTTAATCAAGTTTTAAACTGAAAGATTGTATACTGTACAAACCTTAAATTCCGTTGAATTTTGTAACGCCGGTTGAAATATTAATATATCAGTTGACTTCATATATTCACCAATATATCAGTTCACCAATCTACGTGTCTAATAAATGTAGTGCCAACGCGGCCTTCAGAAGCGTGTTTTGTTGTTTTAATCTATTAATTGAATATCTTTTTTTAGTTAATCGATTTGTTGTAAATTCGACAATAAGTCAATAAGTAATACTTATATTTTGACGTATACATTTCAACGGGCTTAACCAGATTATAACTATGCAGATGATTGTTTTCGTTTTATCGTCATATTATGAAATCACCAAAACTATAAGTACTATACCAACATTCGTATTGTTAGTTGATTTATGTTATAAATCAAAGACAAAGTTATATATTAACTCGATGGAATTAAAAAAAATGACATATCGTTTTTTAGGATTAGTGCATAGTAATGATATAAAACTACAAGTCAGGTTAAGTTACAGAAATATATTTCTGAATCGCACTTTAGAATAACGTTTTAACAGTATCATTTAAAATACAATGTTCGTTGTTTATGGTTTATTTTTAAATATGTTTTGAATAGAAAAACAAACCGTTTAGGGTTTCCCATTTGTTATAGTCTAGTCCTCATAAGGTGATTAAGAATTAGGGCCTACATTATTATTAAACTTTGACCATTGTTTAAGTAGTATTACAATATTAGCGACTTCCCATAGAAAAGATGAGCTATTGCAGTGACTTTTATGGTGATACCTAAGGTCGGAAGTAGTAAGTGAGCACCGATCATGGTCCCCAGAACACGTTTTGGGGAGTCATTAAAAATTGTATATATGTATATACAGGGTGTATCAGGAAGAAACGGAAAGAATTGCAGGACGTGTTCTACTGGTGAAAATAATGAAAAAAGTTCCTATAAACATAGGTCCGAAAACGCTTCGTTTTCCAGATATCCGCCATTTTGTTTTTTGTACAAAATAATTCATATTTAGAGAACGGTTTGACTGATTGAGTTCAAACTTGGCATGAAGTTTAAGCTGTCAATGATATACCTAAAAAAAAATAAACGATTAAATCCAGTTATGTGTACTAATTGGTTTGTTCAACCCGGCATCCTATACCAACACAGTAAATACTACATTATTGTATGGACATTTGTTTTCATTACCTTTTAACTTAGCTATTATCCTTCATCCGATTGACAGTTACACCATCCGATAGGGAATCAAAAGGGCTACAAAAAAGGTGTCTTGACATTTTTCGTTAAAATGTACGGTTTTGGAGTAATTTAGGTTTGAAATTTTCAAACAGCCGCCATTTTGTCAGTAGATCAATTTCCCAAATAGTTGAAACCCTAAAGCATATAAACTTGATTTTGGAAATTCCCTCAACTCATGTCAGTGGTTCAACTGAGTGGTCGAAATATCTTGACTTTGAAATTGAACTCGTGTATAACTAGATGGATAGAGTGTGAAAGACGTGGAAATCATGATTTAACTTACCTGCTTCAGTAAAAGAGAAAGCAACTGGCCAGCGCTTCACCCTATTGTCGTATCTAAACAGTGCAATTTCTTACAGCTGAGCGCTTTGTTTTGCCTCATTTAAAACCATTTTATAAATCCATCTTTTGTAATTGAGTACTGAAAAAAAACTGCATATTCTTTATACAATTTCGGATCCGGCTTGCGATTAAGGAAAAAAGTTCAAACTTGGTACTTAGAAATGTCAATTACGTGACAAATGAACGGGATTTTAAAAAAATGTGAAATGCAAAACTGATGCGAGTTGTAACTAGTTAAAATGAGACCTTGCAAACAATTTGATCATACAAAATCAAATGTTTTAAATTTAACATTGCTCTTACGGGATACAAATCCAATACGGATGCCACTTCAACAGACCCTTAAGTTTTTCAAACGTGTCTTTAATTGATTAAAGTTTGAGTCGTTATACAAATGTATTTATTTTCATATTCAATACAGTAATAATCATAGTTTTCCCTGAAGGTAATATATTTTTAATAAGCTTTGGTAAATAAGGGTCATAATGATGTCCGAAACCCAAAACCCTGCAGACTATTTTTCATGATAGGATTTGTGTTCTTAATGTGTATTATGCCTTCTGCATTTTATTTAGTATAATAATAATACACAATTTTAATTTTAAAATTAATTAAATTTTAATTTTTTAATTTTATTTTCTGCATTTTTTAAATAATACACCAAAGTAATATTATTTATTAATAACTTCTTTGCACTGCGTGTTCTTTAAATCGGTCTGTAAATGATAATTTCCAGATAAATAATGGCTGTACAGTTACTATAATGATACACTTCACTGTGCTACCACGTCTAAGTTTGGTACCCTAAACAATAATTGTACGTCGATACTGTCGTGTGGGATATCGTTTGGCAAGACTTTATTTTAATCAATACTAAATTCAAAACAAAAGTTATATTTACTACGCACTGACTTAAATAAAATAAATTTTAAAAGCAGTGGTAATAGATACATTAAAGAGAATTTATAGCAAATCTACATTTTTGTAAAAATGTTATGACAAATATTTTTAATTTATGTTGTGTACTGTAAAACTCACAGTAACTATTGTTACAGTCAGGTATAATGAGAATAAGTCAGTGATGACATATCATGCAACATTCTTAAATTAGATGTACAGTAATTATCAAACATTTTTGGTGAGTTAGTTTTGATAAGGATCTTTAAGGCTTTGTTTAAATGGCTTGATTTGAATGTTTTCTATCTTTCAGGTATGTGAGAACATTAAACACACTGGGAAGGTTTTTTTCTGTGGTAAGTTTGATTAGCTTTACATTCCAGAAGCAAAATTTAGTTTTAGGCGAATCAATTTTATCTTTTGTGAAGTTTTTGAAATTTAAAGCATAATTTTGAATCAAATATTATAATACAGGTTCAACACATATCTGCAACACAGATATGTTTGCGAACCTGTATTATAATCTTTGATTAAAAATAACAACACCATTTGTGTAAATACGTTAAACTTAGATTTCCTTTGTAACGGCTAAGGTATCACAATAATATTTTATAACATGCCAACACTCATAGCCTCCAATAATTACAACTAAAAAGCTTTATGGCACTGCAGTTTGAAAGGGATATTAATTCCAAGATATCGAAAATAGTTTCAAAGATTTTTGAGCTCTGTTGTTTAAAAAAAAATACAGTGGTGTTGAAGTACTCATACAGTTCACAGAAAATCTAAAGCGGATCCAAAATTTTGCGAAAAGCGATGAAAAGAGTTTTCTTTCAACTATTGCAGTAAGGTAACAATGCGTTTGGGAGCCTTCGGCTTAGAGAATAAATTATACGTGTAAAAAATTTGACTAAAACTCTTCGCACATATCCTGTTTAATGTAGCATAGTTGGCAGTACTGCGTTTTAATTCGTGAATGTCTTTAGATTCGAAACTATTTTCATTGGATATTCCGTGTATTATTCCACCCGTGTTCTTCTTATTCCTATGGGCATAAAGTGAGGGCGGCAAGAAAAAGGTAACTTACTTTGATAATTATATCGAGTACAGTACTGCAGAAAATATGGCATCCGACAATGCATCCTTGTGTTATTTACGAGTTATGAAGGCAAGGAAAAAGTAACTTTGTTAATTATATCGAAGTACTGCAAAAATTATGGCATCCGACA
>JAGFPH010000003.1:2738131-2771233 GCA_018207615.1 Philaenus spumarius
ATTATATCGAAGTACTGCAAAAATTATGGCATCCGACAATGCATCCTTATGTTATTTACGAGTTATGAAGGCAAGGAAAAAGTCACTTTGTTAATTATATCGAAGTACTGCAGAAATTATGGCATCCGACAATGCATCCTTATGTTATTTACGAGTTATGAAGGCAAGGAAAAAGTAACTTACTTTGTTAATTATATCGAAGTACTGCAGAAAATGTGGCATCCGACAATGCATCCTTATGTTATTTACGAGTTATGAAGGCAAGGAAAAAGTAACTTTGTTAATTATATCGAAGAACTGTAGAAAACATGATATCTGACAAGACAATGCATCCTTATATTATTTACGAGTGTATGAAGCTTTTAAAATCAAAACAGCAAAATTTGTATCATCAAGATTGACTTCAATAATACAGGAGTTGTTTCTTAATCACTTCAAATAAGAAAACAACAGTGTCAAGGTCAGAAGCCTATCTCTAAACCAAACCATAAAATAAACCTAAACCAAATCATAAACTGAAACGAAATAGCCGAAGTCTGAGGTTTGTTAACGAGAATGGCGATTGGGTCCTTGTTATAAGAAACTTACGATGTTGTCCCAGGGTTAATAGAAATTTACTGTATTTGCAACTCTAAATAACACGTTGATTTTGCATTTTTGTCGTTGTTAAGTAAACTGAAGACTCAATTCAGTGTTAGGAATCTAAAGTAACATTATAAAAAAATAGCAATTAACACTCTCATCGCATTAACACAGGACATACGCAGGGAAGTGGAGAGAAAATGGGAGCTCGGAGTAGTAACCGAGAGCCCCCCCCCCCCCCTTACATCAACATGTTGTGTTGGCTTCTTACGAACATGTTTGATTTTTCGAATTGAAAAGTAAAATGTAACCTTATTTGAATCACTAATATTTTATTAAATAATTGATATGATGTTATTCTACTCAAGTTATTTCTTGATTGGGCAGATTAAATGGTGCCTATAAAAAGTTATTTATCAGAAATTTATTTTATAATTGTTATTTTCAAAATCGAGAAAACATTTTTATTAAGTAATTTTCTGAAAAATCCGGGCCCGGAGGAAAGACGCCCTCCCAACCTCGTAGACATAAACATACATAGTCCAACCGACAAATGTTTAAAAAATTGTTTTCCTTTCACAAACAATTTTAATGTTCAAAATATTCTCACTATAGCTTAAAATATCTTCTGAAATATTCCACACACTGTTGAATATTACTACGTACTAACGATAACTAATAATATACGCCAAAAACATTTGGATAACTGTTTTTAGTGGTTAGACAACTTTATTTCAATGCGATATAATAACATACAAACTTATTAAAGCCATTTAAAAATGGCAAATTAGTTTATGTAAATAAGCAAGATTTAATAGGCCTAATATTAATTAGTTTTAAAAGTAAAACTGCAAGGAATTTTCAAATTCATCTCTGATTGATTTTATAACCTAAAGTATTATCGGAAGTAGTACGCTGTTCGTTATAAATATGTCATGTTTTTTGGTTTATTGTTTTGTCTACTAAGAGTTCTGTTATAAATTGTTTCTGTGTGTCAATAAAAAATAAATCAACGTGACATTAAAAAAAAAAAACTTGAAAATAAACAGTGTCCTGGAATATTTAACTTAAACATATGGTTATTTACTGGATATTTAGTGAAAGTCCGAACAAAGCAAAGCAAAGATCGAATGGAGGGAACCCAGCACTCAGCATGCAGTCCCAGACATGTTAACCTTGTTGAATGCAGCTCATTAACATAATAAGCCTAAGCGAGGAAGCTACAAAAGGAATAATTAACAGAAAGTTAGAAAATCTCCTCGAAATATACAAACACCACATATTAATAAACCGAATAGTTGTATAATTAATGAAATAAGTAAAATCCAACCAAGAGTAAAAGATAGTAAATTTTTGTTTAAATCGTGGTATTATAAAAAAAAAATTACGACATCGTTGTACAAATACACATTAATTTATAATACTGTAATCTATTTTAAATAAGTCAACCCAATTTTGCATTTCTCTTGCTTTATTTCTCTTTCCCTCTATTAACTACCAATTTTAATCATCAGGACATATTAAACAATTACATGCCGTACAAAATGCAATTTTCAAACTTAACAAAATCAGTTTTATATTTATTAAAAATTATTTGAAATAGTTTCATAAATATGCTTTATTTTAGAGTGCGGGTGCTAGCGTTATTTTTGTAACTATGGGATGTGGGTTATTCTGCCGATAAGTTTACGAATTTCAGAAAAATATTATTTTTCTTTTTAAATGAAACATAAATGTTAAGACTGCGAACTTTTATAAGTGAATATAATCAACTATTAGTCTATACTATTTTTTAAAACTTTTGTGTTGATTTTACGCAGATATTGTATACAGTTGGTAGTATGTCGTAATGTGTAAAACATCTGTCTGGTGTATAAACTATATTATTGGAACTAATTATTATCGCTGTACAAGTTGTAATTGTATGTACATAACCTAACAGTGAATGTGAAACCGTTTTTGGCGACGCTAATTTCTCTATGCGCAGTTATTTGTGTTAAATGATTTTAATGATATTATTTCCGAATGTGATTTAAACAAAGGTGCCTTCCAATCTTCTAGGTTAGACTTTTGATTTTATCTCCCCCTATTTCGCTTTCCCTTTTCCCCTCTCTTTGTTCCTCGCGCTTTCTTTCTCTCTCCCCTCAACTATATCTTGTAAGAGGGTGAACACCAGAACTGGTGGGTTTCTAGCGAAGCCTAAGGAAACAACAAGCGTTAAAAAATATAACCTCGTTGAGTATTTTAATTACACTACAAACAACTCAAATTTCTTTTAATAGAAATAGTGATTTGAAAGTCACATGGGGGACTGTATCCGTTTGCAAATTACACATTTCAAAATATAAGCAATTTTGCTGATGTTTACGAGTTCGGTTAGTTTGCAAAAACAAGATTAATCTAACATAAACGAATTTCACTAGTTGGACATTAAATATTTTTCAGAACAAACAGACAAAGTGGCTAGCTACCCCATTCTAATCGATATAATCGTCGGATATTGAACAATGGGTCGGAGCCGCGTTTTGTTTGGCCGCGCAGTGCTGCTCCTCGTGGTGGATTTGTCGCACTACTCTCGGAATCCATATCACGTCTGCTCTTTTCCCAAATAAAAAAATAATTAAATACGATTTTATTAATCTAAATTTATATTGTATAGCAGCAAATTATTGTTTTAATTTATGTTTAATTGTTCTAATTTTATCTGTTTTATGCGGCGGTTTTGTAACAAGTTTATTAGAAATAAAAAATTGGACTTTTATGTTTAAAGACAAATTTTACAGTTTTTGTAACACATTGCTTCAGAACATTGTTTTTGAAATCTTTCTAAAAGCGGCTACGTTTAAATCGCCAAGGGTTAACACATTTGTATAGCATTAATAGTCTACACTCCGAGTACTATTCAAGAATGTATTAAGAATTCCATTTTAAGGTGATGTTCTGAAATTTCTAAAGCTGAATGGTATTCAACGGAATGGCTATTATAGAAGTGTGTCTGAATTTTCTTTCTTTTCAATCTAGTTACATTTTCACGGCAAACAATCAGATTTGTTGAATCAGAAGTAAAATTATACCAGTGGCTATATACCGACGGAAAGTTTATAAATAAACGTGATGAGTGTGCGGCTCTTTGATACTCATTTAGACGGAATGGGAAATTTACACTTTTTATGTTAATAGATATGAGAAACTTATAATAGTAATTATTCTAATTCTCGTAAAGTCAACCTTGTGTACATGGTTCAGCTGATCTTGAAATTCTCGTTATACTTTTTTGTTACGTGTTTTGGTTTACGACTAGTAATGAAGCATTACGCCAATTACTTTCTACAGATAATGCTCTTTGCCCTTCTCCGAATTAGTTCAGTGCCGATTGATTAAAATAGGAGTTGATTATTTCCAACTAAATTGACAGTGTGAATATTAAGCTGCAGCCTTATTTATGTTAATAGGCCAGGTTACTCAAAACCCTTCTATTCTAAAATAAAGGCTATCAAATGTCTTCCAGCTTGTGATTTGGTCTCTTTCAAAATTAAAACTTATTAATCTATTTTATTTCAATCCAATTTTTTGTATTCCAAATTATTGTTCATTAATTAAACACATTTTTTGAATAGATCTATCAATATAACATATTTTCTACTTTTATTTATACTATACAAGCCTTGTGAAATGAAGATTATTAAATTTATTTCTACGATATCACGTTCTTCAAACCATAAATAACCACATTATCATGTTATCTTTACAAACTGCAGTGTGCCTATATACAGATGTAAGTCAAATACTACTGATTCATCATATCTTCGTAACGACTCCCCCTTTGAATATGAACTTTATAATAGAATGTGTTATTTTGTTGTAGGTATAAACGTAGAATTTCGAAATGTCTGTACCCTACCGTAGGCAAGGCAAATACGGAAAATTTACTTTAAGCTATGAGAAATTGTTAATTTTATATCATAACCATCTAAGATGGCCATATTGATGAAAAAATTAAGTCTGAACCTTCAAGAACATTGCGATCTATCTATACAGACTGTATAATTAAATTTACACAGTTTTTGTGTACATCTGTCGTTGTTTTTTTAATTATTGTTTCTTCAAAGCACAGGTAAAGAATAAAAAAGGTAAACAAATTAAAAAATATAACACCATTGTTCCACTTTACGTTTAGAAGTCCCTCTTATCTGTTGGCACTGATACCAGACTGTTATTTATAGATTGAAACTACGCTATTGTGTTATTTGTTTTCTTGCGTATGTTGGAAATTCAAATAAATATATAAATGTTTGTAAGTTACATCAGGTTCTAAAATTGAAATAACTAAACACTATCTCGAGTTATGATATAGAGGACCATTTTCGTTGGAGAATGGCTTAAAAAATGTTTGTAGTCTGCCGGCAACGAGATGATCTTCATCAATAATATAAAATCAAACTCAACCCAAACTTATTCCGAAAAAATAATTCTTGAATTTAGATTCATGGTTTACTAATTCGTCAGTACTTTGTTAAACACGAAGATCAACAAAAGCCCTGAGATTAAACCAAGTCTATCAGGCCCAGGTGCTGCGCCCTGCAGTGAGCATTTATTTATTATCCTTTTCCTCTACCACATAGACTACACATATATATTATAATTAGGTAAAATAAAACCTGAACACAAAATCTCACAATTATTGTGAGATTTTGTGTTCACGTTTTATTTGATCTAAGTTACTTTCTCACAAGTCAAGCTCATTAGTTATTTATTTTATATTATAATTATCTTTAAAAAAATTGACCTTAAACATGCTTTTATTGCAGGATATGGTCGTCAATCAGTTTATAAATAAAATTGTAAAGGTTGAAAATGCGAATGATAATGTAAAAGTTAAAAAATAGAATAATTGTCGAAATAATAAAAAATATTTGATATTGAATAAAAACTTCTAAAATTGTCGATAAATATGATAAATGTATAAGTTTTTGTAGTAAAGACGGCAAAATATGTGTCTGTATAGGTTGTAGTTTAACAATGTTAAGCCTTGACATTCCTGAAAACTAGTATGGGTTTTACCGTTATGGTTGATACTTTTGAAAATTATTGCCTGTAAATTTATAGAGTTTTGTGGTACATACAACTCGGGATTTAATTATTAAGAATTGGGTTAAAATATCTAAAAAGATCACATTCCTGCTTTTTAAAGCTCTGTTTCCCTAATTAGTGGGATTCGTTATATCCTTATACTGTATATTATTTATCAAAAGTTGTTTTTATTGCATTGCCATTCCTCCCTTAATTCTTCATCAAAATTAATAATTCAAACGTCATTTTAAAGCTTATGTTCCCCGCTATTGACGAAAAATAGACAAATAGCTTAAAATTTATGTTTTCGTTAAAAAAATGTATTAAAAAACTTTCATATGATTCCTAATCAAAGTCGCCATATATTAACAGTCTGTTTAACTAACATGACAGCTGTGAGATTGTTTACATTATATATGCAAGTGTAATCTATCACGCAAATCAATCAAATTAAGCCAATGTATTAAATCAGGTAAACAGGCCTACTCATAACTTGCGAAATATTCGCACGGATCAGCTAGTCATTTTTAAACGTAAGTTAAACGTAAATGCCATTATTATGATATTTGTGCTTCACATTGGTGTTGAGGTAGATATTGATAAGACTGCTTTTAGTTGAGGAGTTAGTGTAAGGCTCGATAGCTTAACAAGATTTTCACCTTAAAACCACAAAACAATATTTTAAAGTAGATATTGATAAGCGTTAATATGTATTCGTTTGACATTATTTTTACACGAAATATATTCCTCATTTGAATCTATTTTACATGAAATAGAAGTGGACTTTCTATGGATCCTTAATGCATAGTTTTAAATAAATGGTTGCAAGCTGAGATGAGTTCAAAATATCTTTTTGACGTTAGTTTAATTGATTCTATAATAACGTACTATATTGTCTTGGTTCCACACATCTTTCTGAAGGATGTCCACTGTTCAGAATATGATGGTTGCGTGTACAATATATTTCTTACTGGATATGTATTTACGTTCCGCAAAGTGAAGTGCGTGTCTAACATCTTTTATTCCGAGATAATGGTCACGATATCGCAGAAGTCTGTCAAGCAATCAAGCCTTGTCATTGTTGTTACGCAATTAACAGTTATTACATTCTTGCCTATTTGCAAAGTACACAACTTTAATCGCCGAGTTTCGTAAATACCTCGTTTGCTACTTTGGGTCAATTCTGTCCCTTTTTAAGGTTCCGAACCCAACAAACGGAACTCTTATGGATCACTCGTTTAACGATTTTCTTCGGAACAAATCAAGATTTCACGATGAAATTTGTCATAATTATAAAGCAACCCGTGCATACTCGTATTTCAATAATCAAAATATTTTTCAATACATTTTTTAGAGGAAGAGAGTGAGAACAAAGTTTGGTACTTCAAACAAAAGTATTTTATTTTACTGTTGTCTAGGCTGTTGTTCGAAAGGGTTTTTAAGGATAACCAATCTATTTTATCAGAATTTTGCGATAAGTCGTTTTCAATACATTCTGAAAATGTTGCTAAAAACCATACCGAATTCCACAAGTTCTGCCGCCAAAAAACAACCGGTGTTAGAGGTGTTATTACTTTACAGGAAAACTAAATATTTTGGGAAAAGTGATGCAAAAGTGTTTTATTTATGCATTGTTTAGTGTTTAGTAATATTCTTTTTGGAGGAGTATCATCTTTCACTGATCCTCGTCATTAATGGTTATTGCCATTGGTTTCATGTTTAGTTCAGTACTGATATGTTGATGCATTGTATAGCAAGAATTTGTGGCAAAGTGAAACGACACTTTCGAGTGAAGTAGAAATTGAAAGAAACCCATAGAGAAAACAGCGTGTTATTTAGACTATCATTATTTGTATTTCCTTTTAAAACGCTTTCTGGGTGATGGAACCCTTAGTCAACGTGTCCAGTTGCTATAGTTTGAACATTTGGTGGTGTATTCTCTAGCTTGTCTTTTCATTTTCCCTGCATTACTTCATTAATCTAAGTAAAAGAAAGAAATCTTGGAAAGCAAAAAGTCTATATCAATTTAGGGAAAATATTAATATTCAGAAGAGTTAGATGTGGTTAAATTTAATTTTTGATGTATTCGAAGTTTTAAAAAATTTTATTAAAATGGGTGATTTATGAGGTTCTGTCATTTTAAAGATGACAAATATTTAAAAAAATGTTTTTGCTCAGTAACATTTAAATATTCTGATATTGTTTTTTTTTTATTTGTTTTAAACAAAATAATGATTTGGAAAATATCATACGATAGTAGTAATTGAAATTTAGAAACGTATTGAAAGCTTTTTCTATGTTCTTTTTGGTATATATTTGCTTCTGCGGAGACAATTTTTAAAAACCTTCTGACTAATTTCCATTTAAATTAATTTAATGCTACTATTTTTAGTCCCAGCATAGTTGTTTATGATAAATTCCAAGAGCTTGTGAATTCGAATTGTCCTATAAATTTTTCAATAGATAAGTGAGGCGATTTTTTCAAAATGTACTCAATCATAATGAGCCTCATTAATTAAGTTTTAAATATGAACTGTATGTGATAAGTCTGAGATGAACTGAATAAAGAATACGATTTTAACTTTGGTTTTATGCATCACAATGAAATATGGCGGAGGCACAAAAGAGTCTGCATAATAATTTTGAATCATTAAATTAAATTTAATAAAATACTAGGGGAGACCCCTGCGTGCTCCGCACGCCAACCCCCGATGGAACCTTCTAAAAAGATATGTTATGTTTTATCTATACTAATATTATAAAGAGGTAAAGTTTGTTTGTTTGTATGTAAGGGGTAATCTCTGGTACTACTGAACCGATTGAAAAATTTTTTTAACTAATAAAAAGCTACACTATCCCTGAGTAACATAGGCTGTAATTCATTTCGATAAAAACCTTTTTTATTTCAATATTTATTTGTAAATTTAGTCGTAAAAAATCTTAGGTTAGGCCTAGAATGATAAACCAACACATATATTTACATTTATTACCATAGCAACCAATTGAGTAAATTAACAGATAATATAGCTGTTTGCTTCAAATAATATTTCCATTAACAGCTGATTTCAAAATTTGAAGCAACTATTTTTGTATTTCTAGCTTTTAGGTTAGGGTTTTAAAGTGCCTTGCTGGTTCTTTTAAACATTATTAACATTAAACATTATTATTGCTGTTATAAAATATAAGAAATAATTTGGTTTGGACATTTAACATTATTTACCATCTTAGTTTTGAGGTTATTATTAATACTACAACTTTATTATAAATAAAACATAAAGTATGTTTTTAGAAGGTTACATTGGGGGTTGGCGTGCGGAGCACGCAGGGGTCTCCCCTAGTTTATAATAAAGGTGTAGATTATTAATAACCTCAAAACTAAGATGATAAACAATGTTAAATATTCAAATCAAATTATTTCGTATATTTTATAAAAACAGTTATAATAAAAGTTAAAAGAACCAGTAAGGCTCAGGTGTAGGCCTACACTTAATCAAAACCCTTATCAAAAAGTTATTATCAATTACCGTATAGTATCAATAAATAGGCCTACTATAATATGTGTTATTTATTTTTAATTAGGATGTAACATAGTTTTTTCTTATTTTTAAATTCCTTAAAGCAAGTTTTTATTGGTTTGTGTGTGTTGAAAAACGTGTTGGTTGAGCCTAGGCCTTAACTTAAAATATTATTTTGTACTAAAAGCTGGACATCCGAATCAACTGTTTTAGCTGTTATTTTGTTTAATCAATTGGTTGCTATGGTAATGAATGTAAATGCATTCAAGAAGTTGTTTTTTCAGTCTAGGCCTAACCTAAAATTATGTTTAATTTATTTTACCTGCCTTAATGGCAACATACACACATGCTTTATGTTTTTGTGCACATCTTTGAATGATATAAGTTTCATCTTTCAATTGTTGTTTTTTAGTTCTTCATAATGTTGCTTATTTATTGGTATTTCAGCTATTATGCACTATGTGTTTAACGTCCAACTTGATCGTATGAATTTGTTCTTTGAAAGATACTGGCCACTAATGATTTTCTGTAAGCCAGCTGATTCCTTTTGCTACAATTGCCTTAGATGCACAATCACGTGTTTTAATAATCAGCTGGATAGGGAAACTTAAAGTGACGATAAAGTACGTTTTAAAAAGTTCTTTTATTACATTCTAAATGAAATTATTTCATAAATGTAAGTAAATTGTGCAAATATAGAATGATCGATTTTTCATTTAAAACAAACCGCGTGTAAAACGGTTCAGTGGAAACCTCAAGTGAACTCTTCAAAGAAGTGCAAAGTTGAAATTTTACCCCATGTTAAATCTCCATAAGAAAAGTTTATTTTCCATTTTTGATCCAATCAACATAAATTTTTCAAAATACAAATAAAACCTGCACATATAGGACCGCTAACCTTTGTTTTGGTACAACCCGCATGTAAATCGGTCCAGTAGAACGGTCAGGCTCGCTGTCATAAGCTTTAAATTTTTTCCCTATGTTAAATCTCCATAAGAAAAGTTTATTTTCCATTTTTGACTCAATAAACATAAATATTTTCAAAATAAAAATAAAACCTGCACATATAGTACCGCTAACCTTTGTTTTGGTGCAACCCGCATGTAAATTCGTCCAGTAGAACGGTCAGTTTCGCTGTCATTAGTTTTGCAAAAGTTTTTTAGTATATGAGATGTCTTTTAATCAAATTAATAATAATGACGATATACGTTATTTATAAAAAGGTTTGGCTCTTCCGACAACGTGTTATCCTCGACATGAATCCTTTCATATTCATTACAACATTTTTTGCACAGTTATGTTAAGTATTAGATCCATATCCAGAATTGCGCCTGTCACTTTTCTCATACAACTAATTACATTTTGCATGCAATACTCATGCACCGCATACCGTCGATGTCACATGAGATTGATAAGTGACGTCTAGCTTTCTAAGTTTGCTACAACGTAACGGATAACACACTTTATAAAATATAAATAAAGTGTTGCTTCGTTCTATAATTACTTGTTGAGAGCACATAACATATGATTTTACAACAATATTTTTGTGGAACATTTTTCCAAAAGTTAAAAATTTGGTATTGCTCTATCAGATATTAACTCTAACAACTATTCTCACTCAAGTGTATCATTTTCCGTCGTGTTAGCCTAATTTGAAAGTTGGTACATTACAGCACCTTCTTATTTTCCTGAAAAGTCCCAGCTCTTCATTCTAACAAAAATTTGTTAGCCAAAAGAATAAAATCGAAATAGAAAATCGAAAATTTAGATTGTGTCAAATTTTATGAAATATATTTTAGAGACTGATTATGACTAACATACATTCAAACCTAACTCACTCTGTAGGGAACTCGCTGACAATTTCGCGAAAACAATAAAATTGTAAAATACAAGGTATTGAATCGAGATATACATTATATGAGTCCCAGAAACTTGAGTTGCTAATTTCAATTTCACTATCAATTTTGATTATTTCTGATTGCCTTACTGAACTGGTTAATTTTACTATAAATTTACTTTTTTGTATACTTACAGCTCTCAGTCCTTTATTTTTCTTTTTTATTTGCTGTGTTTTATTTTTATTTTTTTATAAGTGTTGTGTTGTGTGTTACATGTTGTTTGTGAATGTTTTCGTGTAAGTATTTAATTTTATAAACTTGACGTGCATCAACGAATGTAAAAAACTAATGAAATATAGGTTTGATAATGTCTGAATAAAAAAAGGCGAAACGTACGTCACCAGCAAATAAAGAAGAAAAATAAAGGACTGAGAGCTGTAAGAATACAAAAAAGTAAATTTATAATCAATTTTGATGTAAAAGCCTAAAAATTTCAAAATATTTTGGTAAATAATAGATGCTTATGCCTATCTTTAAATTTAATCTCTTGGCTTTATCATTTTTTGTCTGTGGTTTGACTGATATAAGATAAAATATTCATCGTTGATCAGTTATTGTATGCACAATCTCAAGCTTTTAATCTATAATTGAATCTCAATCAGATAAACTTGATTCAGAACCTCGTGAGATAACTTAAAGGTCGAGATTTCTAGGTTTTTACTTTACCAATGGAAGTGAGCATAGTATCAGTCTCTTCTCGGGCATATTCTACTAAGCAGCTAGAATTGTACGTATAACTACAAGTTTACTATACATTATATCTTGTTGGTTTATTACAAGGTTGCAATTTCTATTGCTAATTAGTAAATGAAGAATTGGTTTTAAGACACAAGGTATTCTTTTTCTGGCTTCTTTTTTTAAATTAGGTAATAATAAAAACAAATAAATAAAAATCAAATCCAGCTGTCTTTTGCGCGATTACAAATAATTGTTTACAATTTTTTTCTTTAACGCGTATACAAAAAAAAAAGATCAAATTAACTAGAAATTAAATATCCTTTGTCTGTAGGAAATATTTATTTTGTTCAAATAGTTCTAACATAAAGTAAGTTAACACATTTAATTCAGTAGTTCAATCGGCTTAAATTAAAGAAAATAAAAATTAATGGTAACAAGAAAACAAAAGTTTTTGCTTTTTATTTGTTAATCGAGACATTGCTGTGGAAAAATAAAATAATTCGATCACGCAGCTGAACCGCTGACGAGAGTTTAACGAATTTCCAAAATTAAATTAATATGTTTTAGGGTTTCAACAAAAAAATTGGGAAATTGATCTACTTACAAAGGTGCAGAATAGGCTGAAATATTTATTACTAGAATTTGTTTGCATCTAAGCCTAAGCTTTTATTTACGTTATGCTTCGTTCCACTCGCAGTGGAAAATCTCGCTTAACGAGTTTGTACCTTGCCCTTGCCAACCATCGTGGATTTTAACCGGGTATTTTATGATATCTAACGTTTTGATAGTTTCTGGAAAAACCAAGCGAGCTATAAGGTCGTGTAAAAAAATGTGCAGAATAATATCCTACATTAATTTGTTTAGACAAAACCCTAAAAAAGTTTCAATCTAGTACGAAAAATCTAAAAAAGTAGTTACTTCCTGTCAAAAAACGTGCATCCGGTCGTTGGATTTTTTTGCTAACGAACACGTTCGAGCCACTTAGACAACCAACTTGTGTACCAAATTTAGACCAAATCGGATGTAAAATGCGGTCGCTAGACTGTGAACACATATTATGTACTGTATATACTTATATGTATCACATTTTTAATGACACCTAAAAACGTGTTCTGGGGATCAGTGCACATTGACTACTCCCAACCTTAGGTCTCACCATAAGGGTTACTGCAAATAGCTCACCTTTTCTATGTAATAAGAAACTAATACGAAGAAACTAAATATGCTTTCCAGTTTCTGAAATTAGTTTAGAATATTTTAAGGGTCTATCGTAAGCAATAAATTTAAAATAAGAGGAGAGGAATTTATTCAGGTGAGGTAGTTATTATTTATATTGTAACAGCGAAAAAAGTATTGTTAGTTGCATCATTCTAGTCATGTTATCAGGATATTCTTTATATTGAGCTCGTATATATAGTGCAAATATGGTATAGTTTGTCTTTTGTATAATAGTTTCAGACGATGTTGGCTTTCCAATCAGGTTTTCAACCCCCAGCGCTCGACAAAAACCTTAAATTCTCTCTCAATTGTGTTGCACGTTATTTGTGTGACACGCTAAAACCTATTCCAAACTCGATCAAGGAATGCGGGGCTTCCTCCGCACAAAAACATCGACCTTATCTTCTTTTTCCCTTCTCTAAATCTTTCTTTTGCCCTTTTTTTGTCCCTTATATCGGTATTGTGTTTTGGAAAATCAAAATGTTCTTGTTGACTTTGTAACACTGTTTGTTCAATAGAGTGACGTTTTGTACAAATATAAATTCGTAGTTTTACATTGTATTTTTTTAATATGATAATTTATTCTTTTGGAAAAAACTCTTAACATACGTTATCTAAATTTAAATAATTATAATAAAAAAATACAAGGCAAAACTATGAATTACAAAAATGGAATACTAAAAACAGTCGCGCTATATGTAAATATGTTTTTACAAATCACATTACGGATTTAACATTTATATCTATAACGCTGACAATAAAATGAATTCTGAAAATACTAAGGAGAAACTACCAATCTCGATTATTGATTCATTATTAGATCCATTTCTTTCAATTTGATATTTGTAAGACATTTTTTAGGGATTCCTATTTGAAATAAGCTTTAACATGGCTGCCATTTAATATGTATATTTATATGAATGCTTTTGTAAACGAAAACAAATGTAGTAGCTTGATTTGTTCTCCGGGTTCATTTTAACATTTGATTTGTTATTTTTGACATTTAATATAAAATAATACATTATTTGTACATATCAAAATCTACGTTTATCTCATCAGTAATTAGCATTAATGTAAATTTAAAATATAGTATCTCTTCCATTCCCTGTAGTATTATGTATTTTTGTATGATATATTATTTTATCTTCATGCTGTATGTAGTATTCGTGATTATAAACAGTAAAATGAGTAGTGTCTGTTTGTAATTAAACATAGACTAGTTTTGAAAGTCACCTGGAAACGTTTTGCTATCGAGATTAATAGCAGTGAGGATGAAAATGCCAGTCGTCGACAGAGAAATCAGTTAAACAGCTGTTAGGATCTCCGTCAGTAAATAAACGTAAAGCCTATGAAATCAGTTGACCGAGAGACAAATCCGCTCAAACAGTAATCTTCTTCTCTTTACATCATGTTTTCTTACTAAGCCCATATATAACCTGAAAGACGTATAAATATTTTCATTTCAGCAAAGTAAATGCTGTCTATAAGTATGTGTTATGGATGAACTAAGACCGTCTGTTGTCTTTTGAACTCTGTGTGGTTTGACGGATTTGCGTTTTTTTTTTGTAAGAAACACTGCGTAAATATTGCAATTCAGAGTTTTTTAAATTTAAAATATTTTTAAGCAGATCTCTTAATGTTTGCGTTTGTTGATATTGATAAAAACATTAAAAATGTATATCTTAACTGAGCATTCCTTTCAATGGTGCACACATTCCTCTTGTATCATAAATAATACAATAAATATAAGAATTTAGTTCCGTTAAAAAAATATAATTTTAATTTAAGGAATTATTGTAAAAAATTTTAATAGAAATAAATGATATTCTAAAACAATTTTTGAAATAATTGAAGAAATAGTTCTAAGCGATTTAGTAAGTTTTGTTTAAATTTTGAGCTTTTCTGTTGCTTTGATGTCAGGATATTAAATCGAAGTTATTATTGGAATAGTTTTATATAAACAAATAAAATAACTATATTAAATGTGTTAATAAAATCATTATACAAACTATTGGACACGATTAGTTTTTAAACTGTACGAGTTTGAAATCATGGCTACATAAAACAGTTATTGGGAATATCTGCAGAATAACATTTTTCAGAAGAAAATATACACCAGCATTTTTTTTTTTAATAAGTATGAAACAAAACAATGAATAATGGGAACTATCTATAGACTAAAATTATAACGTACCAAGACGCAAGGAACAATTGAATTGATTGTTCAGAGAGGTTGTTAAAACGAGTGGGTGTCGAGGACCTGTTATCAACGCTTGCTAAAAACATGTGTCCTACTCCAAACACTTCATTTTCTATTTATTGCACCAACTAGACACGCCCATACGGCCTTCGTTCCTCATTCATTACATAGCAACAACACTACGCTATAATAGAAATAAGATTGGACCTAATACTGCACATTTTGGTAGTCCGTTGCTTTTAAAGCAGTTATTGAAGACAGTAATTATTTGTTTTACTCAATATTTGTATAGGGTGTTAACATAATGTTCTGTATACACTTTGTGAAGCTTGAATTATTTTGAAAATGTGATTTTAAAATGTAATACTTTTGTAAATAAACGGTACCAGGAACTGGCACATACTTTCTCACAAACATAGTATTTAAATTACTAAACAGATTCACTGTGACTTGTAGGGTGGGGTAGGAGAGTTTTTTTATTAAAGTTGGAGATTAACTAATAAATATTATATTATTATTATCTAGAGAGAAAACTATTCGATCGATTTCGAACAAATTTTAACCAAACACGTCAATTAGGTCTTTATAGATGCACGTAAAAAGATTTTGAAAAACAACCCCCTTTATGGCAAAAAAACCCCAAAAATCAGTTATTATTAGCTAAACGAGAATTTTTAGAAAGATGCGGGTTTTTGCATATGGTAGGGCACATTAAAGGCTACAAATAAGCCAAATTTTATCAAAATTGTTAGTGCCGTTTTTTTATATAAAAAAAATAATAACTGATTTTTTGGAGGTTTTTGGCCAAAAAGGGGGTTGTTTTTCAAAACCCTTTTTCGTGCAGCTATACAGGCCTACTTGACATGTCTGGTGCAAATTTGGTTGAAATCGATCGAATAGTTTTCTCTCTAACTTTGTATACATACAGACATACATACAGACAGACATTTTGTAAATAAACGGTATCAGTTAACTGACACAAACTTTCTCCCAACTTACTGTAGTCAAAATAATATTGTTTTTAATCATTTTATTTACTACTTTTTAGAACAAAACAAAAAAATAATATTCTACCTACGTCAATCGTATAAAAAAATTATTGTCCCAGGCGGGATTCCATCGCGCGACCTTTAAATTACTGGCCGTGCTCGCTACCGTGGTGCTACCCCGTGCGGCCGCTGCCGCGATGCTAGATTGACAACACAAACTTGTTTATTTTTAAACATTTCCCCATAATTATAAAACGCCGAAGTTTTGATAAAAGCGGGTGGTGTCATTTTGTTTGGCATCTTAAGCACTATAAATACTGAAAATTTGATCAAAATCGTTTTGAGAAATTTGCATTTTTGTCGTTTTTTATGGGTTTTTAGGGATAAATTACCCTTAAAAATTAACAATTCCAAAAAATGAAAAAAAAAACGCCTGGAGATATTAGGGTTTAGTACCTACATACCAAATTTCATGAAAATCGGACCAATAGTGTCCTCTCTGGTCGTGTATACATACAGACAGACACCACTCTAAAAACACTTTTGGGTTCAGGGAGCACCAAAACAAAAAATTCCACTAAAAATATTTTTGGGTTCAGGGAGCACCAACACAGATAATTGCACTAAACAATTTTTGGGGTTCTGGGAGCACCAAAACAGATAATTCAACTGAAAATTCAAATTCGAACATGTTTACGAAAACAATACTTTCTCCATATACTACGTATAGGGTGGAGAAAGTAAAAGTTAGAATATGTTTTAAAACTAACAGAAAGGATTTTTTCTCTGATAGGCTATGATAGCAACGTCAACGATTTTAACTTTTCACAGATAAACTGTTTTGTAACTTACACTATAACACATTTCCTACGTTGACACACCTTTATTTTCATCTTATATACGAGTATATTATCATCATCTTGTTTACATTAGAATAGCAGTGTACAATCTTTGTAAACATTACGTATTTGAGTATTTTGACGTAAATAAACAGTAATTGAAATATTGATACACGTCCTTCAATTACATAATGGATAGAAAATTCTAATTGGATTCCATTTACACATGTTGTATCAAAGGCAGTACTTTACGATGTTTATGAACACTTTGTTTAATTATTTATAAAGATTCTTATCACGATGCAAACTCTAGTTTCTGGGAACCTCCCTTGTCTGATGATTGCAACGTTTTATTTTTGGATTGTGAACAGACAATTTGTACTGTGTTGTTGTCGGTAGCACTATATTTGAAAATGATTATTCGATTTTAATTCAACTTTTCTGTGTGGTTTTTTAAAGTGTTTTAGACGAAAAGCACAAACAAGATGAAAAATATGGCTTATTTTCCTTTTTGTGAATGATGGTTGTGAAAACATAGTGTTAATATTTATTTCTCAGTTTGGGTCACAGGTATACTACTAATTTAGGTTTAAAACACAATTTCGTTAGTTGGAAGGAACTAAATGAATTTAATGTCTAATATTAAGAAAAAAACAGCGAATGTATCTGCAAAAAAAATTCAGTGAAGATACGAAGATTTTGACGATTGGTTTACAATTGTATCATGCAGAAGAAACAAATTAATTTCAAATTCTTAAAGGTTAAAATGGGGTTTCTCGTAAAGAAATAAGGGTAATTGATTATATGTCTATTTAAAAAATGCTATTATTACGTAAATTGTTTTTAGTACCTATTTTTACATTTACCCCTGTTTTGACTTTTTGTAGCAAATTCCACTTTGTTTCACAGCCGGCCCAATGACATCTCTTATTTTATAGACTAAATGAGCCAGTGTAGCATTAACATAATAAGTCCTTGACTTAAAATACAATACTATTTAGTCCAGAACTAGCTAGACCTGTATTTCCAACTTTTTGAAACTGGCCCTAAAAATCAAAATTTCGTTCAAGTTTTAGTATTGTGCTTTACCAAATTCCGGATATTGTATATTGCATATGGTTTAAATAACAATCGAAATATGACAACAAATTCAATAGCTACGAGAATTTCTAAATGAAATAATTTCCAACACAATGAATAGATTAAAACCGCGATTGAATGAAGAACTCCTAGCTAATATGGATACAAAACAAGTTAATTTTTTTAAATAATTTCTTTGGTTTGTGTAAAAGTACTACTATATTATGATTACTATCAATGTATTTTATCAGTGGATCGCTTACTTTAAAGAACTCTTGACATATATTTTTCTCTTCGATTAATTGACGATATTCACATATCCTTTTTACTAATATTTACTGTTATAATACAACGAATACAAAATATATTTCGTTCAACATTAGTGTTACTGAACTGTTTTAGAGAAATGATGATATTTTTTACCAACATAATATAAATATTTTCTATTCAATAATGTTTACAACTTGGTTTTATTTTTGCCTTCTTTATATGTTTACTGGTTATACTGTAAGTAGAAAATTATTTTTCCGAAAAGCACAATGTTTTGTCATCATACTACACAAACGTTGTTATTGGGAGAACACAAATTTTGTATTTAAAACTATGTTGGTAATACACGGAGTAAGAATGTTCGAATTCACAAAACCAACGTTTTGGAAAGCTCTTTTAGCTCAGCGTATCGGTCACGGCTAAACACCTGTAAGGGTCCAACAAAAACTACCAACTCATACTTAACTTTGCTAAGTAATGAAATATGTAAATTAGCTAAGGCAAGGGAAGGAAATAAACATACAACGATTAAACAAATTTGCATGCCGAGCTTTCTTTGCTCTGCTGTGCGTGTTTTATCTGTACCGTGCGTAACTTAAACCATTAATGTCTTTTATAATTTATTGTAAATAGATGTAGATTTTTATTGCGCGTGCTAGCGGTGTAATTTACAATCTACTGTAGATTGCATCTATGTCGGTTAGCGTCTGGTTATATAACTAAAATTTCATTAGTGACGTATTTTTTATTCGAGTAGGCTAGTAGTTTCAATGCAATTTGATAAAAAGTCAAGCAAATTAAGTGAATCGCCCATTAAGAATTTTAGTAATAAAATTAATAAATGAATTTGCTGAAATGTAGTTTTTACATATAAAAATCATGGTGTATTTATGGAAATGATAGAAGTAGGAAATATGGATTTGTTTGACAAAAATAGAGTCCAAATTTTGTAAATAAATTATGTTATCGATATTACAATAGATAAAAAGAGATTTTATAAAAATAGGAAATGATAATACTAACCTTGTTTAAAATAAACTTATTTCTTGAAAACATTATATTGGAAGTGCATGCTAATCTCATGTAGGACCTCTACTGATGTTATAAATGACTTATTTGTTCAGGGTAGTTTCAGCAATTTAGTATTATCTTATAAGCTATTTGAATTCACTATTCGTACTATAATTAAACATGTTCGTAAATAAATTAATGAAATATATATAGTTTGTTGAGGTGGTATTAATATGATTTTGTCTCAACCTAAAAAATCTATGAATTTCAACAAAGGAACTTATAAGAATGTAGGCCGATGTGCAAGAATTGGTTTAAGTTTAGGAAAAGGCGGAAGATGTTTAGCCTATCTGAAACCGAAATACTTAATGGCATTCTTTCTAAATATATATTGCTCAAAAGATTCAACAAATGATTGAAGCAATTGTAAATGATTGCCAATATATACCATACGTAAAACATTCTGCCTAAAATATAGGCACACAAGATGATTCATTCACAATTGCACTAGCGGAACCAGTCAATATGTTGGCATGTAGGGATCGCACCATCGCACCTACTGTCGCGAGTACGGAATAAGGCGGATGAGAATTTTTGCGCTGTTGCCAGATATGGGACTGGCAAAGCGAGGAGCGATCGAGAATCAATCGCTCTACGGCACGATCTGGCAACACTGAGCATCCAGTGTTGCACGGTCCGAGCGCCACCGCGCCACTGTTCATTCATCTATGTTTCTTAGTTTACACGATCTGACAACAGCGCAAAAAATTCTCACCCGCCTTATTCCGTGCTCGCTATATTAGTTGTTTAGTAAAATTTCTAAATAGTAGACGCTATTATTTGCTCATGAATAAAATTGGTAGGCCTAAATGAATTTTGATGCAGTAGAAGATTGTAACAATTTCAAGTTTTTTTTTATTGATCGTTTTTTGTGATTTTACACTTCTCCAGCAAGAGTTAAATTAATTAAACTTCATGTGAACATAATATGTACAAAAATACAGGAATTCGAATAAAGACCTTTAGCTTCGCGTGCTAATACATAAAATATTACAAATTTAAAAAATCATATTAAGTATCAATACCCTTGACAGCAAATGCAATAAGATTGATTTCAATGTCGATTCTAAGAATCTGATGGTTTCACTAAAACGCAGCAAACCATACAAGTGAGATTAACATCGATCAATTTCTGGTGTAATCAGAATAGCTTAGTGGTCAGAGCATTACCACGGGAAAGCTAAATTTTATGAATTTAAATCCCGTCTTAGTCTGTTTTTCTCCTGTAATTCAGTTAAAAGTGTTTGATTTTTGTAAGTAATAAAAGGTCTGGCTTAGATTAGTTGTTCATATTTAAGTGAACGTATCTTTTATTAATGGCGGATACGAAAATTTATAGCCGTACAATAACAGTAATTTTATCCGATAATTTTATTTATTTCTCATAAAAGCTATCTTTCACCTTCGATTTGATCAATATCTTGCCGATGACAATAATCTTAAAATAATAATGCATATAATACGTTCAACTATTGTGTTTCCATTAAAAGTCATGATTAGTTATTAGTTTTCAAGTTAGTGGAAGATATTTTTGTTTGAACAGATAGCAGCAAGTCGAGCAGAGAGTATCAAAGTTGCAAGGCGTGTACAGCTCTCAGCTCTTGACAGCTGATTGGCAGCTGTTCGCTTCCCCTGCCTGCACTTTAGCTTTGGCACAGTATTTCCCGTTCTGCATTGCGAATTATAGTAAATCTAGATTATTTAAACCTTGTACTTGTTCATATTTTAATAAGGACTCAATTTCTCTTGGGTCTAAATCTTAATCTTCTCTTAAAACAAAACGGAACATTGTTGTGTCAATAGAAAACTTTTGTGTTATGATGATCATCTCATTACCCCTAACTCCAAATAGATCAAATGTAAGATGTAAGGATCGGATACTTTGTTTAAAAGTTTATTTTTTGTGTAAGAGAAAAAAACTGATTTGTCGTTTTACATTCTTTGAAACAGAATCGTTGGATATATACGTTGTATATCTTGTCTTGCACACATATGACGACATACCAATTACTTGTTTTCGAACAAATTATATTTAGAAAATAACGAGGTTAAAGATGTTCGTACCTATTTCTCTAATTTAGGTTATTTTTAAAATCACAACTTTCTCTATAAAACATCTAACATTTTCAGTTATGGAAAAATCTTATTCATATTTATGCATAAAATAATGTTTAAAGAATAAACTATTTACGTGGTTATTATCTAATAAAACCTTTTACCACCACGTAATCTATATTTAATCAATCGTATAAAGAGGTGTCGTTTACACTTTTGTTTATTACTATTTAACTCAAAAACTTCGTATCATATTTTGATGAAACGTTTAAATGATGTGTTCAGAATTTCCTTCCGCCAAACAAGACTAATCTTTTACGATCATTTTTCTTCAAATACGTCTCAGAAGCAGCTGAAGAAGTGAAAATTTTTCAGTGGTACGCGCTAAAATGGATTAGAAGATAAGCTAAAGTTTTATTCAGTGGCGAATTAGGACTATCAGGTCCTCTCTTCTACTTTTTTTTTTTTTTTTTTTGTGTTTAACGTCCTACTGTTTTGCACTTAAGGCTAATGCTTACTTAACCCTAAATACAAAAAGAATACACAATACAATATTTACTATCATTGTACTATCATAAAGGATACCTTAAGATAGAAAATAATATAAATCTTATTAAGGATACTTTAAATAACTAAGTTAAATAATAAATAAATGCTCGTATAATATTATAAATCAAATAAACAGAACAGCTGAACATTAAAACTAAGTAACACGTCATAAAAATAACGTACTAATTAACAAACCTCTATTTCATTCACTCACCAACATGCATACTATAAAATAAATCACACCCTGAGCATAAACTAGTGTGATTGAAGATGAATAAACTAATATTCCTTTAATTTTGATTTAGAGAACATGGTACAGCAATCTATCATTAAGGCATACTTTCAAATAAATCACACCCTGAGCATAAATTTGTGGGATTGAAGATGCTTAAACTAATATTCCTTTAATTTTGATTTGGAGAACATGGTACAGCAATCTATCATTAAGGCATACTATCAAATAATTCACACCCTGAGCATAAACTTGTGTGATTGAAGATGCTTAAACTAATATTCCTTTAATTTTGATTTAGTGAACATGGAACAGCAATCCATCATAAGGGCATACTATCAAATAAATCACACCCTGAGCATAAATTAGTGTGATTGAAGATGCCTAAACTAATCTATATATTTTAAAAAATTCCTGATTTTAGTTCACTCACTTCCTCAAGTTTATACTTAACCGATTTTGATGATTCTTTTTTTATTTAAAAAATAATTTCCAGTTCTAAGTCACTGTGAAGCTAAATATTTGATTTACACTTTTATTTTAATTTTATTCCGAGTTTTAAAAATGCATCAGTAGCCTATGCTACACCTAGGCTAAATAGGAAATACTGTAATTTGATTTTAAACAGCTGATAAACTAATTGAGTTTCAAATAAATAAGTTGTTTACTTTAAACTTACTCAAATGTCAACAGATGATTTGATTTAGGTTATGTTATTGTTGGTGTGTTTTAGGTCTGATTTGTAATGTTTATTGTTGATTCAGTAATCAGCTGTAGTCTCTAATATTTTCATTGACAGTTTATTTCAAATTTTAAATCAATTTTTAGGTTAGGTTTTTATTAAAGTGTAGACCTGAGCCTTGCCGACTATACAACGGGTTCCAACGGCACACAACGGGTTAAAACAGGGAGTTGGGGGGTGGGGGGTTGGAGTGCGGAGCACGCAGGTGTCTCCCCTAGTATTCCTTTAATTTTTATTTAGTGTTGCAATATACCATAAAAACAACTTAAGATAGAAAATAATATAAATCGTACTAAGGATATTTTAAATAAATAAGTTAAGTAATAAATAAATGCTCATATAAATAGTATAAATCAAATAAACACAGAACACCTTAACAATAAAACTAATTAACACGTCATAAAAATAGCGTACTAATTACAAACCTCTGTGATTGAAGATGCCTAAACTAATAATACTCGACTAAGATGCGGAAATACTCGACTTCGTTCGTGTTAAAAGTAAGGAGGTTCGGAAACAATAAGCAAAGAAAAACTTTTATTTTTATATTATTATATTTATATTATTTTAGAAAATTATTAGGGTCCTATTCTGTATTAGGCTTTAATAATCGATAGATAGCTGTACGATGTTCACTAAATCAAAACTAAAGGAATATTAGTTTAAGCATTTTCAATCACACTAGTTTATGCTCAGGGTGTGATTTATTTGATAGTATGCCTTTATGATAGATTGCTGTACCATGTTCACTAAATCAATAAACGGTACCAGGAACTATCACATACTTTCTCTCAAACATATTTAAAATATTAAACAGATTCACTATGACTTCATAATTGTAGGAGGGGTAGGAGAGGTGATATTAAAGTAGGAGATTAACTAATAAATATTATTACTATTATCTAGAGAGAAAACTATTTCATCGATTTCGAACAAATTTGCACCAAACATGTCAATTAGGCCTTTATAGATGCACGAAAATAGGTTTTGAACAATGTGTGAAAAACAACTCCCTTTTTGGCTAAAAAACCCCAAAAATCACTTATTATTATTATTGTTAGCTAAACAGGAATTTTTAGAAAAGTTCAGTTTTTGCGTATTTTAGGTTACATTAAAAGCTACAAATAATCAAAATTTTATCAAAATAGTTAGAGCCGTTTTTTTTTTTTAATAATAACTGATTTTTTCGGGGTTTTTTGGCCAAAAAGGGGGTTGCTTTTAAACTATTTCAAAACTTTTTTTCTTGTATATATACAGGCCCCAGGCCCGTTTTCTCTCTAGCTTTGTATACATACAGACAGACATTTTGTAAAAATCACTTTTTGGACTCAGGGGGTCCCAAAACGGATATTTCCACAAAACTCTCCACATCGATTTTTTGCGATCACTTTACTTTCTCTATACTATAAGTATAGTGATAAAGTAATAAAAGTGTTGAATCGGTTGTTTTGAAAACAAATGTGAAGGTTTGATAGCCAGTTATCTTTAACACAAATATCGCGCATTCAATAGTCAGTCAAATAGACGGAAAGTAGAATCTCTAACCTTTGATTTAATTCATAAATTAAATAATATGTTGTGCGCAATTCTTTAAGGCATATAAGACTGCAAAGAAAGATCACAAGCTGTTCAAGTTTATCTTCGAACATTTTACAGAAAAGTGTCGATTTATTGTAAAGATAGTGAGTGATATGGTTGTCATAAAACGAAATCTTTAGATGAAATGTACTGACAGAGGCTGTATTAGCGATGTAAACAATAGTAATATATCACGCACGAAGGGGGAACCAACCTGTTGCTTGGTTTCAAATTGTTATGACTGTATAGGTCATAGACTTCGGTTTTACGACGGTGTAAAATTTTGTGATCTCACCCCTAGCCCTCGTGCTTTTTCCAAATGACTATCCTAGATTTTACTACCGCAGTAACCCCCTTCTCCCTCGCCACTTATGCCCTTGTCTTTCTCGCAAATAAACACATTATTTACGTCTTCCAGTTCTGATGTATTTTTTTAAGTTAAAAGATTTAACCATGAAGTGGTATTATTGTTATTCAAATACATGCAATGTCTGAATTAATTCTTTAAGTTGTTGAATTCTTTGTTTTCAAATTCGGCGAATTTAAGTTTATTTTGTACGTTAAGAGCAGAAAATAAATTGAAAAATTTTAAGTGGAGATTTGACAAAAAGCTTTTAAAATAATAAAAAAATGTTGAATTTTGAATTTGCATTATTAGACTTGATTATGATTATTATAGGGGCCGCACACGAGCAATATTATTGACAATATTTCGAAATATTCACAATATTTTTTAGATTACCACCTCAGTATTGATGGTTTGACGAAGGGTATTGAAGTAAATCTAGACATTTTGAAATCCAGCCGTCAATATGGAAAAATGGCAATATGGTATTGACAATAATATTTAATTGCATGCGTCTGAATCAATATTCTTGTCAATACAGTGAAAATGGAGTGGGGTTCCAGTCCCGTGCTTCCGCCAGTCCTTTGTACATGCTCACATGTTAGTATTTTGTTTTACTAAATGAGGTTGAACCACTGGAAGTAACAGTTTGAACTTTTCTTCCCTTAACCTCAAGTAATTGTGGTAGACACAGGAATCACTCAGCGATATTTCATGTAATAACCATGTAAAGTGTGTGTACTTTTCACGTTTCGGCAGCCATTTCTTCGTCCATTTTTTACGTTTCATCCTTTTTTTCAAAATAAAATGCAAAATAATCTCGACACGTGCTTTCTTCTTGGCGTCCATTTTTGCATTAAACCTACCCAGATTTATGTAAGAATATTTACAATAATATTGACCATGTACGGTGAAGTACAAACAATTTCGTCTAGTTTGACAATATTATTGATTCAATAGTATTGAACGTGTACGGACTGCTTTAGAGTAAAACGTTCACGACAAAATCTGTATTTGAGTTTCTCTTACTCCATTGTTTTTGGAACGAAGTTCCTTAACGCGGATTGTGGTAGGAGTTACCAAATAGAAAATGTAATGCGTAACGAAAAAAGTGTTACTAATTGGATGCTATGGCAGACAAATATAAAATACAAGTAACGAAAAAGCGTTATCAAATTGGTTGCTATGGCAATGCATGTCAAGAAACATGTGTTTTGGTTCATCAATTTAAATTAAGAGACGATCGGTTCCGTCCTGCGTAGTTCAGATATTATCGCCAAGCGCTGAAATACATTCAATATAAACATAAAATATTAGTTCATAAATCTAGGCCTAACATACAATTATTGTATGTATGTTGCCGTTAAGGCAGGTAAAATAAATTAAATGTATGCACAATAATTTTAGGTTAAAAAGGCGTGATGAACTTCGTTCCTGACGGGGGTCCCACGATCGCACATATTTACTATTTTTTTAAATTTATTTTGTTGCATAAACTACTCATATCCGACTTTATTGTACTACTAGTAGAAGTCACTGAAAGCTCCAGCTAATCTTCCCTTAGACTTTCTGTGCAAGTGGTAGCGGTAGCATCAATGAACTTTTTTAAATTTCTCGTATAAATGACAAATTACTAAATCCCTAAACGTATCCTTGTTTATCGTCTAAAGAGCACTCCGCGGTCCTTATAAATCGTGCAATTAATCAGGTAGTCTCAATTATCTGTTCACTTCGATCGATAAGGAAATATGTTTAATAGACGCACTTTACATAAGCAAGTAACCTACAAAATATTTTATCTTAATTAAAAAGTCATCTTATTATTCCACAATTAACTAGCCATACTAGGACACAAATCATAGGTATTAAAACACATTCATTGTCCTTAGAAAATATCAGTTCTAAATAATATGTCCCGTGTTCTTTTAAAAAGTTGAAGATTTAAAATCAAATTCAAGATAGCGGATGCAAGAGGATTTTAAACATTATAATAGGCTATTGTATACAAGGTTAATTAGTCTATTGCATTCAACATACAAACAAATCTGTTGTGTTTCAAATCAATTAACTGTAATCTTCAGTAGTTCTTGGTATGTTAAATAAGTAATGAAATGTTACAATAGGGATGTAAGTAATGTAATGTGTTGTTTAGCAATTTATTTAAAAAAAATCAATTTAACTTCAGAAAACTAAGAAGAATACAAAATTGCGCTTCGTTCTTTTTCTTGATGTTTTAACTTTTGTTAATCGGAACTATTACTCCTGCTTCATACGACTTCATGACATATCGGCTTTTATAGGTTTCATATGAATGAATGTATGGAGGGTTTTCTTCATCTCGGGATCCCACTCGAAATGTCATCATCGTTTCTATAGCTATAGCTGTCATACGTTTCCGTCGCAAGTTGTGCTGGTTATGTTCATTTTAGTTCTTGTAAAGCCGACCCCGACTCCAATGCATCGTGTATTTGCTTTTGTTCTCACATAATTTATACTTGTAGTTCTTTAACTCAACTAAATAAGAAAAAAGCCATCTCTTTGTTTTCCATGTACTTAAAATACTCACAATACTATGCATTGTTTTGCGTAATGTGCATGTAATCGTAAAACAACAGACTTTTTCTTTACTTCTTAACTTTTTGCCAGTTAGACTATCTACATACAAAAGACCATTTGGAAAACGTATACAGTTTAAACACTTGAAGTTTTATACATCTTTCTGAAACTTCAAAAACTGTTATTAACGTAACTTGCAGCAAGTGCTACTATACAATTTAAAATACAATAATCTTTTTACTGTTCATCTGGGGAACAAAATAGTAATTATTCAGAAAATCTTTAAATCCAGTGTTATTGGAAATAAAACCCAATTACCTCTATTTTCCAATATGGTGGCTAAACTTTGAAAATTTCCTATAGAAACACCTATTTTTTATTTCTTTTGAGGATTTTACACGTAATTTTAAAACTTTTATTATTTGATTTTTTTTTAATAAACCTAATTTTATTGTTTTTGTATAATTAGACTTTAAGTTTTGGTAGGCTCCAGCAACTTGGGGTTAGGAGCTAAAGAATAAGGAGGCATTTAAAAGATGCTTGAAATTACATGTTTTTTAAGGTACACTATGAAACGTACACATTCTTTATTTCTCCCCCCCCCCACCCTATACCTAGTAAATGGAGAAAGTATTGTTTTCGTCCAAATTTTCGAATTTGAATTTTTAGTGGAATTATCTGTTTTGGTGCTCCCTGAACCCCAAAAAATGTTTAGTGGAATTATCTATGTTGGTGCTCCCTAAACCCAAACATATATTTAATGGAATTATTTATTTTGGTGCTCCCTGAACACAAAAAAGTGATGTCTGAAGTTTTTTAGTCATGTCTGTCCATGTGTCTGTTAGGATGTGTAGGGGTCTACATAGCTGGAGACCATACCAACGGTCCGATTTTGATGAAATTTGGTATGTAGGTGTAGTTCTGGAATAGCTCCAGGCGTTTTTTTCATTTTTCAAATTTTTAATTTTTAAGGAGTTTAACCCCCTCCCCCTTCCTAAATGGCCAAAAACGAGAAAAATCAAAATTTCTCAAAAACGGCTCTATCGAATTTGATATAATTTTGCATATTTGGAGCCCTTAATGTACATTACCATATACAATTAACAGCGTCTTTCTAAAAATGATTGTTTAAGTAATAATAATAACTGATTTTTTGGTGTTTTTGGCCAAAAAGGGTGTTGTTTTTCAAATATTTTCAAAACCTTTTTTCGTGCATCTATACAGGCCTAATTGACATGTTTGGTGCAAATTTGTTCGCAATCGATCGAATAGTTTTAATAATAATAATAATGTTATTATAATATAATATGGATGTGTGTTACATGCAACTCATATTTTCCATGGTATGTCCTACTTTTGCAATTCTAAATAACCACTTCCTACTCATGGGAAGGTATAAAGTTTCATCTGGGAGAAAGTATGTGTTAGTTATCTGGTACCGTTTATTACAAAACAAATTTATTTTGTTATCTGTTGTCAGTTTTTAAGTTTTTCACCGAGAACTCTCAACCGGCCGTTAAAATATAATTTTGTTTTTAATTTGAGGTGTTTCTGTAATAAATTTTAAAGTTTGGCACCATAATATGGTAAAACTCTGCCCTTAAAACAAAAAATTAAATTGTTTTTATTGCGCAAATCATTTAAGTTGTAAGCCCTCATTTTAACTTTGGTGTGAAATTAACTTTAGACAGTAAATTTCCTAAGCATGTCGTGGACTTCTAACTTTATTCTGATTTAATGAATATAACAAATAATCCACAAAGTTCGATCTGTTACCACGAAAATGAGACAATTTGTTTTAGTCTGTATAAAGAAAGTTATACTGAATAATATAATAATTTGTCAATAGTTGGTTCACTAACTAAATTCATACGGTATATAGAGTTTAGTTAGTATAATCATTTTTATTATACGAATAGTTTAGGTGTTACGTATCATTTAACTTGTGAAGTTTTTGTCACAAATTTCCTTACATGAACTGCGCTTATTTTTGGGGCTTATCATCCAATAGTATATGATTAATAATGACAACTCTTTTCTATTTGGAAAATATAGATATTATGTTTTGGAAAAAAACTAAACACAAGGAATTAAAATTCGTTGAATGGTGTCGTTCGTTATACAAATTTATAAAGATTAGATATGATGGGTCAGTATTTCTAGCCAAGAAACACTGAGGAATGGAGGACATCGGCAGGATTTTGTATCGCAAACTAAGCGTTACTAATGAACCATCGGATTGGAGGAAATTAGAGCTAGCCATTATTATAGATCGGTTCCGATTGCAATATCTCAGAGTGCAATGGCTCAAACCTTAGTCACGAAGGCGGTATCTTGATACCGGTATTTATTGTAAAGCTAAGTGTGCATAAATTGAAGACAATTCAATGCCCACTTTATTATTTGACGTCCTTAATCATTGGTCTGATGTACAGTTTTAAAAACTTAATACATCTTTATTTTTATACAGCAGTTTTCCCTTTAGTAGGTCTACTGCCTATCGTGGTAACTGTGTTTAGTTCGTGTTAATAAGAAAATTTGATTCAAATTTGTTTATTATTTTTAATTTCGGCTTTTTCAGAGCTATTTTCTTTTGCGAAAGAAATGATTAATCGACTATAAGAGTGGTTATCGGAAACACATTTGTTGGTGCCATTTTTATAGTAAAATTATGTTTGGCTATTTTTATAAAACTCTTGGATAACAATGTTTGATTTGTTTGGAAATTGAAATATTTTTCTTAGTTTGTTATTTTTCAAATATAGTCATAACATACATTTAATGATAACGAAGTCATTAGGTTTAACATTATTCACATGAGAAATAGATGCAAGATGGAGGATAATGCATCATCTTTAAAACGACGATTTGAAAGAATTTTTGTGAAAGGAGAGGCGTTTAGAAAAGTAAGTAATTATTAGACATGCAACGAATATTTGAAATCTGGTTGTACATTTTGTTTACGGAAAGTAACAAACATGTTCGTTCCTACAAAAATGACTTTTATAAATGAAGCAAAAGACCACATTTTGCAAGGAACAATTCATAGAACAAATGTCAGAGAAAGAAACATTGGCATAGTTTTGACAGAATGACGAAAATCGAGGAAATAATATTTGTTACCCTTTGGATTAGAAAATGTCTTTACAAAGTCAGCAATTATTTAAATCTTTCATTTTTGGGAACAAACAGAATTTTAGTAGACACGTGTGTTCTTGAAACAAAAACTTGGTTAATTATGTGACGGTGACTTTTCTTACTTCATTAACAGAGCAGTAGTAAAGAAGTACGGACATTTTTCTCGAGCAAAAACTGAACAAAATAATTTAATAATCATTCTGTGTATAGAACCAACGTTACCACCAAATCGTAAATAATTAAGCACTTTTTGATTGACGAGTATTACAAATTGTTCAGTTTTTAAATTAAATTTGTAAGGGATACAGAGACTATAAAGGAATACGTTAAACTAAATACCACGCCGCTAAAACATAATGGTTCATTCACTTCTTTCTCGAGACGAATCTGAGGAAACTTCTCAAAACTTTTTTAAATTGTGGCTACCAGTTATTTCATGATATTAATGCTATTAAAAGAAAGTAAATAGTTGAATTCTGAGAACCTTCATTTTTTATTTGTGTTACAGATACTACATTGAAAGTATTTAAAAATAATAAATTTGTTTTATGTAATAAATTAGGTTTGATGTCATTTCAGCACACGTTTATTTATAAATGCTACTAAAAGTAGTAATTTCTGTTATATAAATGTGATTGTTTTTAACGAGATGAAAACCAAGAAGACAAAGAACATAAACAATTAAAGGAGCATGTTGAAGACCGGTATGCGAGCAATCTCGTATTAAACACGTATTATTTAAAAGTTGCCAAACGATCCATTACATACATCCCTTCAGTGGCACTTGGAATGAGCCAAGTTGTAAAACGCTGGACGTCTGCCAAGCATGGCCTATATGTTGTACTGTGCATATGCCATTATTTATCCGTATAAACAACTTTGGGAGAACATTTAGTTTTACTCCTTTGTTCGTGACAAAGGAAAGGTATTAAATATTTATTTCGTGTGTGTTTACTTTTTAACATCTAATGAAGAGGTGCTTTTTTATACTCCCCATTCTTCTAATAAACTTATTCATATATTTGACAAATTTAAAAAAACATAGTCCTTCATTTTGCCTGAGCTATTTAGCGTATTCTAATATTTAACCTCAGAGAAAATGAGTGGAATGTATTAAAATAATAATGAAATTATAACCTATATAATATGTAAACAAAGGTGTCTGAGAAGGAAAGTAGGTGTTCAATGTTTTCTGGTGTATTCGTTTTTTGAAACTGGTTTTGTATCGGTGTTTCGCTCCGCCTCTATCGAGATTTGGTTGCGAAATAACAACATTAGAACATAGTATGACAGGTTATGTAAGCTTGTAAGTTCAATTAAGCATATTTTTGTAAAATCAACCTAACGTAACCAAACCTGAAAGCCTTTTTCTAACCTTGAATGACAGGTTAATAGTGTTTGAGCTTGTTTTACGCGATTGTTATGATATCGTTTGAAATGGCTTTATTTAAATCTCTATTTTTAAAAATTTTATATGTAGTTTTAAAAAGAGATTGTACTACAAATTCTGTGGTCAAAGTTTAGAACTTCAACAAATAAATATTTTATGATAAGCGTTGGCTAATGCTGTTGTGTATATGAATAAAAAGTATTTATTTAAAAATAATATTGAGTTTTCTTTTAAAGGTATTCCTAAAAATGTGCTAAAATTTCATTTTCCTTCCTAATTTTAAAAATACTGCAGCTAAAATTTTGAAATAACACGTAGTGTTATAAGAACTAATTGAATTTACAGGAAACTATAAGGATATTTGACAGAAAATTGGTGAGTAATATGTTTTTGTTTCATGTAATAGTGCTGAATGGCAATACTCTGTGCGGAAGCCTTCCTTACCGTTCACCAATTCCAACCATGATATTTATTATTGGTCAGTTTAATATATTCAGTATATGATGTGCTGTTATATTATTCTGTGTGTATTATAATTGTTTCGTTCGTACTTTTAGAATTTAACCCTTCTGTGTCGGCTAATAGTATAGTCACACTCGAACGTGTAATCCAAAATGTAACTCTTTAAAATATAACTAATTTAATAAATCAACCATTATAAAGTAACTAACAATTCATAGTAGGGAAGCATTTCACCCACAGTTTGCGTAGGAAAGCACAAGATGCGAGTTAGTATGAAAACAAAGTTGCTAAGCCGTCTTGCTGTTTCAAGGCCGTTGAGTACTGGCATTGAACTCGGAAAGGTCAACTAATTCGCTTTATGGACTGTTGATTAAATAAAATATACATGTCCAGGAGCATCCGCCAAGGAGGTTCGAATTTACCGAGTTCAATACTGATAAAATAGTTGGTTCAATTACAAGAATAACACCATTTAGAATTACTTACAATTAATTGTCAAGGCTTCATAAATTCGATCAGATGCGTCTTTAGAATATAGAGAAACATTTAAGACATTTTAACAGTTTAGTTCTTTCCATGTAAACTCTGATTATTTTAAAAGTCAACATGAATTCAATAGTAGTTCTTTTTTTTACCTGGCGTTT
>JAGFPH010000003.1:2776233-2815511 GCA_018207615.1 Philaenus spumarius
GGAGTTGGGGAGTGGGGGGTTGGCGTGCGGAGCACGCAGGGGTCTCCCCTAGTAATATACTATTTCTGAAACGTGTTTTTTGTCGCTAAGCGATATCTTCCTTAATTCTTCATCAAAATTAATTATTCAAGCATCATTTTAAAGCTTATGTTCCCAGCTATCAACGAAAATTAGACATACAGCTTAAAATTCATGATTTTGTAACAAAAATTGATTAACAACATTATTATATTGTACTTTATATGGTTCCTAATAAAAGGCACCATCTATTAACAATCTGTTTAACTAACATGACAGCTGTTAGTTAGATTGTTTATATTGTATATATCCAAGTGTAATCTATCACGCAAATCAATCAAATTAAATCAACGTAAAGCGCTATACATTTTTATAACCTATTACTATTTATAAACCAACGTAAATAAATCAACTTAATTAACTGAATTACATGATAAGTGTAGGCCTACTCCTAACTTGCGAAATATTTGCTCCTATATTTATTTTTTTACATAAAACCCCAAAAACGTTTCATTCTTCTATGGAAATTCTCAAAAATAATTTACTTCCTGTAAAAAGTGCTTCCTGTTGTTGGATTTTTTGGCTAACGAACTCGTCCGAGCCACTTAGAAATTCAGCTAATGTACCAAATGGAACGTTAAAGTGCAAACACATAGGCCTACATACAATTTTTAATGACACTCCAAAACGTGTTCTGGGATCATTGACTACTCCCCCACCCTTAGGTCTCACCACATGAGTCACTGCAATAGCTCATATTTACCTGTATAGAATAGCGCGGCTACAATCCGGTCATTCGATGGAACCGAATCTGTGACATTTTGTAATCGTTTACATCATAAACATTATTACATATTGCTCAGTTTCTTTACCTATATTGCTAAAAAATACTCGAAAAATTACGCCATTGTGTTTTCCAACCGGCATTGGAATTTTACTTTCAACCAAAAATATTTTAACAACTGAGTTCTCTACTTGTTGAATTCATGGCGTATTATTTTGAAAATACAATTAGTAACTGATAGGTATAATGTTATTTTTTACTTCTGTATGATTATTATACAAATATTGCACTTGTAGTTAGATTTTTGCCTGACACACACCACATTTTGATTTTAACGATTTCCTTTTACATTGTTATTCTTTTGCTTCAGTTTAATGGAAATGTTTTTAGTTTTAGACATTTTTGAGTGATTGTGAATAGTTTTTAATATTCAAACGTTTTATTCTATTCTAAAGCACATATATTCTCCCAACGATGTATAGAGTCTACAAGTCGTGTTAAAAAAGAAAACCACGTACTACAATTTGCTCATAAACATTTCAGCTAACACAAAAGGGCCGCCTTGCTAAAGGGAACAAAGATTAGGGCCAGAGCGCTATCTGCCACGCGGTTTCCTGTACTCGGTACTATCAGTGACACGTCTTATCGGCACATAACTTACGTCTCCCCACCCCCTCACCAAGCACCTTCATGGACAAAAAATTATGTAAGTTTACGTATACACTTTGATGTGGGTTAGCCACGTCTTCCTATTCAAAACCATATATTTAAAAAGGATTGACATTGGACCTCCGCGTTTATGGAAATAATTCGGCATAAAAAGTTGATTTTTCAGATTTTTTTCTTAAAAAAATTAAAGTTCTTTTAAACTAGCGTCGATAGCGTTAAAACATCTATTTTAAGCTTCCTCGATCGGCAAGACTCTTAATTATTGTATTTTACAAAACCTCTCTATATATCGAATTCTACTTGAATTGTATACTACATATACAGTATATTACTTTGCTTAAACTGTACGATGTTTTTGAAGGAATGCAAAACGGAAAAGATAAAAAAGGAAGTTGGGAATAATCGTAATTTTAAAATCTCAATTTCTATAGGGTTATGTTTCTATTAGAAGGAAGATGGTAAAAAAAGGGGAAGTCGGGTTGATTTGATGAAATCCCAAAAACGTATTAAAGAATCGCAAATAATCATATCGGCTTTTGCAAAATAAAGACAGAAATAAAAATTAATTTCGAGAATGAGGAAAGAAATCTATTATAAAAGTTGAGACTCATATTTTTAAAGCCTGATGATAACATTTATCAAGAAATGACTTGTGAAATGTTCTTTAAAAAGCTAATAAGACAACAGTAAAGCTATCGAAAGAAGTGACAGTAATAACTTACCAACGTTGGAAACTATGTGTTGCTAATTCGGTGGTAATTCACGTATTTAACAATCATTTCATTATACTTATTTTCGGTTGACCAATACAAAACCTTTATTTTGTGAAATACAGCTATGATGAAAAAATGCATACAATTTAAGCATCGCAGAGAAAACCAAAGAACCACGATATCACAAAGTAAAGAATACAAAAATACGTAATATCTGATTATGAAGCCATGTTTAACGAACAATTTTCGCAAAAACTTAGAAATAATCATACGTAAAAAAATGTGTAATTGATATAATTAATCTAAACTGTACTTAGTATTGATTGTTTTCAAATACGCAATTTTATGTAACACATAATTAATTAAATCAATTAATTGAAATGAATGCAACATAAATTAAATGGCCAATTTAACACTAATAAACTGTGCATATTTGTACTTAAACAAAATACAAGGTGTTTTCCCTCGCTAGCCCGTTGAACGATCATAAAATTAAAAGTAATATTAGGGAAAGCGGAAAGGGTTGTGCAGTCAACAATAGGCAGGCAGTTTTAAAACTGTCACTGTGTACGGTATATCCAATTTAGTAGAGGTCAGATACGACGGGCAGACATAACTTAAGCTTTTATAGAGAGCCCCGGCTACGCTGTAACACATTAATTACGTACATAAACGTCATGCCCACAACATGCAACAATCTTTATATGCAAAACAAAACCAAAAAAGTGTATAAAATGGCGGAAAGCTTGAGCTGGGAGCATTGCTTTGTGCGAGCCGGTACAAAGCTCGCCTCGGGGCTGCATCGTTTGTAATTAATTTGCTTCATCTACGTAGAATGGGTTGTGTGAAATATGTCTTTGCGAGATTTAGTTGTTTTACGTCAAGAATAAAACTACAACAAAACCATTAAAAACATATATTTAGTACTAATATTTTTTCGATCGAAAGTCTGATACACATCAAGGATGTTTAATCAAGCTGGAAATGTAGAACAGACCTGTGTATTTTTTTATGATTGTGATTTCTTTTCGTCCTTGTGTTACAGCTCCTTAATTTTACTATCCTTTGGGATAGCATTTACAAACATGTGTTTTTAGTAAACTTAAAATCAAAAGTGAAGAGAAAAACTATTTAGGGGCACTCCCCTCCGATAGCCTACACGGAAAGTAAAAATTACCTTAAAATGTTTCGAATTCCTTCGAGTTTGCTGTCGTTTAATATGTCGTAATCAAATTATTTTTTTAAAATTTAACGTCTTAGTCGTGAGCTATGAAACCCCAAGATTGTCAAGAATAGGCTATGCCCGAATCCCACATGAAACACCCTTATAATGCATATTATGTCAAATTAATAATGTTTTGGTAGGCTATGCAAACCGCTAAGGTTTTTCGCCTTTAAAAAATGTTTTGGGAATCATTCCTTATTCTAGAATATTCCCACAATAATTTTTAGAGATTTTACACAATGCGTCTTTTTGTAAAGATGCCACGATGGGCGAAACCCACAGACATTGTATTTGCCAATTTTCATTATCAGGTTAGAATGTACATAGGCATATGACTTGTTGTTTGTTAACCTTAATCAACAAGCGAAACAAATTTGTCTTTGCTAAATTTGCGTAGTTGTGTTTAAAACGAGTAATTTTAACATGATTTTTTAAAATTTGTGTACAGTATTTTGATGAAAACCCCTAGTTACTATTCTCATGTTATGCTCTTCACTATCCAGTAACTGTGTTGAAATAGCAGGTTAGTTTATATGGATAATAGGCTTTAGAGTTCTCCCACATATTTCTGATGATTAGTGGTGAATCTAGTATATCACATTACCTTATATTATTATGATGTAGTATTTAATATAAAAAAGATATAATTTTAAAATAGTAATCTGTGAGTAGCGTGTATACATAATAAATTTCAGTAGTAGTTTAAATGAATTGTATATATTGAATCAAAATTTGTTTATAAGGCACATTCAGTCTAATTATGGGGTCTTCATGGTCTTCTACAGTCTACCCCATGGTCTTCATGTAGAAACTAAACCTTTGTTGCTAAAGTGTGATTAATTCTGAATGTTTTTTTTTTTACAATATGGTTAACGTATTAACTCCAATAACTTCGAATTTCTGTTCTATTGAGTAAGGTTCAAACAATTGCACGTTCACAGGAAAGTTTATAGTACTAACAAAAACCTAAATGTTCAAAAAACAACTTTCTCTAAAATTATATTAGTCACTGCCAAGAATTGTCTGAAGCTGTAAATGCAACAATGGAGTGATTGAATTAAACAGTGCGGTGAAATTATTTAAATTGTAGTAAGAGGAATAGTTGATTAGTTTAAAGAGGTACAGTTTGCTGTAAATGGATTGGTATAATCGCATTGCCGGGGTGTAGAGGGTCTCTATCGATTGATGACGGGGTAGGGGAACGCGACCTACTAGCAAACCTGCACCAATTAGACAAATATTATATTCTAAGAGTAAATCAGTTGTTAAAGTACATGCCCTCCGCTGTCTAAGTTGTAACAATACTTAGTAACAAAATGAACAAGACACAATGTTAAACCTTTTTCAAATATTATATGCAGTGCTACACCTCCGACATGATTGCTGGTTGCAATAACTTTTTCTGACGTCAAGCGTTATCAGACAACTTTTGGGCTCATTCAAAAATACACATACGTGGTCTCGGATAGTTTATATTGTTATAAATTTTACACTTATTTCAAATATTCAGTTGATTTGTGAAGAAAGCTAATGTTACTTTAATGAAAGGGAAATAATTGCATCCTTTAAAATGATTTCACCTAAATAAGTGTTTTATAATGAGCCATAAATGATCAGCATGGCATGAAAAATGTCAGCATGAAATGTATATTTAAATCCCTTTCGAAAAGCTGAGTACACTGCAAACTTTGTAATTCATACCAACATTTTAGAGGACGATTGTTGGGGTATAGTGTGGTATTTAGTTGAGAACCCCGATTCGAATCTATATCAAAGCCCACTAAAGAATACCGTTAATAGGATGGGTGCGCAGCGTTGCCATATCTACTAGCCTCGAACACTCCTGGTATTTACCGCTCGAAGCTTAATCGCACAGTTTAAAGAATTATAAATGCGTTGAGTCAGCCGCAGTCAGTTAGGATCGTGGGAAGAACGTGACAACGTCGCACTACGGCGATTGGAGCGTTCAAGGTCTCGGTGTATACAAGCCCGTCCCTCAACGGTATTCTTTAGTGGCCTTTGATATAGGTGAAGATTATGGAGTACAAGGTTGATTTTCAGGCGATGATAGCCGATAAGTACTTTTCGATTTAAGCCATCAAAAATATACATGTTCGCTTAAAATTCCTTTCTAAAATCTTGAAAAATAAACCAAAACAAATTTTAAAATGAGGCAAACGCCTCAGTACAAAATATTTTACTGATGCGAGGCTTTACATATTTATTTAGTTTATACTGTAGAAACTCTAAATTGCAAACATTAACCATTTCCACGCTCTGAAAACAATCTAGACTGCTTTTGGTATATTATATCTGACATTAATATACAAACATTAATATACTGATGGTTGTATAGTAATAAAAGACCTACCATTTTGGTTTAAGTGCTGTTAAGTTAAGTTAGTGATGTAATTAGATCACAATATATAATATGTTTGTGTTTTGTATAATTACTTATGATGTTTTTGTGTCTGTTTTAGGTATGCTGAGTTTACACAGTAATCTCCTATACTTTTAGGTGCGTATACTAATAGTTTTTAGTTTAATTAGTATGAATACTAAACATTTTATTGTGGATATATACTTTTTACTGGCTGTTACTATCACGAGTATTTAAATGTTCTCTCCCATCCATTGCGTCCATTGATAACCATCACAAAGTTTCTGGTTTGCATATTATTTTGTTTGTATACTATTAATATAAATATTCGATAAAGTACATTTAATATTGCAATCACACAATATATTCATCTCTTTTGTATTTAGACCTCTGTGTTGAATTGATCTCGTAGTTTAATGGCTTAAAAGCATAGACAAATTTAGTAAATGATTTAATTTGTTAAATGTGTTTAATTTTAACAATTGACACTGATGAAACGTATAACGAAACTAGTTCGGTTAAATGCTTATGCCCGAAGTGTTTCTAACCTAATTCTCGAAGTAAACATCCATACAAAATTGTCAAAAATTATTATAAGTGTTTGCAGGGTAAGATATTTAGAACTAAATAAAGATAAAGCAATATTTATCGGGTTTATTATACATTTTTAACTACCAAATATTGTTTAAAATATTCAGAGCCTTATATAAAACAATAATTCGTTTTAGAGTAGCCTAATGTAAATAATTTAAGCAAGTTTATTTTTTGTCTGATAAATAAATACAGTGTTCATACATTTATTAAATCCAATCCTCATTAAAGACAAAATAGTACAGTTGTATACAAATTTGCCTGCATACATTTTTGATACGAAACAATTCTATAAATTATTTGATAAAGAGCAATATCATGTATAGTATGTAATAGCTTTACTAATATTAGATGTTAAACCTGATGTTGAGTTTTCCATCCTCAACTCTTTAGTTCAGCTCACCGGCTCCAAAGTTCTATTGCAACAGATATTTATTTGGAAAAGAGTTAAGATAAAGTCTGCTGTAATTTAAGAAGGGAGGGTGAATTAAACCTTTAAATCCATAAATTGTTCTTTCCCTCATGGTGTGTTAGATAAAACTCGTCTCCTGGAAATACCTTTCTTTATAAAAACGAATTAGATTCCAACCGACGTTTGCGTCTTTGCACATAATGTAGTAGCCTAATTCACAAAAAATCAATGATCTATTTGAATTTCAAATTTTAGCCCGTATGATAAAACATGTATTCTTAAAAAATAAGTAAATAACGAATCATGTTTTGTTCTTCGTGAAAGTAGAACATGAAATATTTGCTATTGCAGACAAATAAAATAAACGGTACCAGGAACTGGCACATACTTTCTTACAAACATATTTAAATTATTAAACAGATTCACTGTGACTTCATAATTGTAGGTGGGGTAGGAGAGGTGACTTATTAAAGTAGAAGATTAACTAATAAATATTATTATTATCTAGAGAGAAAACTATTAGATCGATTTCGAACAAATTTGCACCAAACACGTCAATTAGGCCTGTATAGATACACGAAAAAAGGTTTTGAAAAATTTTGAAAACAACTCCCTTTTCGGCCAAAACCTCCCCCAAAATCAGTTATTATTATTATTATTAGCTAAACGAGAATTTTTAGAAAGATGCGTTTTTTTGCATATGGTAGGGTACATTAAAGGCTACAAATAAGCTAAATTTTATCAAAATCGTTAGAGCCGTTTTTTTTTTTAAATAATAACTGATTTTTTGGGGGTTGTTTTTCAAAAAATTTCAAAACCGTTCTTCGTGCATCTATACAGGCCTACTTGACATGTCTGGTGCAAATTTGTTTAAAATCGATCGAACAGTTTTCGCTCTAGTTTTGTATACATACAGACAGACATTTTGTAAAAACCACTTTTTTGGGCTCAGGGGCCCCAAAACGGATATTTCCACAAAAATCTCAACTTCGAATTTTTTTGCGATCACTATACTTTCTCCTATACTATTATAGCATAGTGAGAAAGTAAAATGTGAATTCAGTTAAGTCAAACACATTCTCCCTAGGCCAGTTATATTGTAATTTTAAATTTTGAATAAATCAATGTCCCAAAAAACAACCCTGTTGTACAAATTTGCCCGCAAGAAAACCTCTACAGCCGAAAAAAGAATTGAAATATGAATGAAATCCCGCCAAAGCAGCATGTTCAGTGCTTCGCGCCTCGGTCTCGATGTGCACATAGAAACGTGTGTAAAATAGTTAATTTCTTTCATCGCTGATTTCATTGACGGAGAGCTTCAAAATTCTTTCAACGTTGTTTGGGGAGAGCTTGAAATTTGTTTCAACGCTGTTTGGCGTGGAGCTTGATATTTCTTTCAACGCTGTTTGACGGGGAGCTATTATAACGGAATAGCCCAGGCAGCAGAGAGTTAAAAATGAAGTTACCTGGACAAAAATGCGGGAGAGATGAAACTTGGTAATATAGTACATTTTGACATCCTAAAAAACATACTAAGTTTGCGACCCCCACCACTTTGAGCTTACGCCGCCATCTTTGAAAATGGTGGCAAAAATCCGGGGTTTTCAAAATAACTTCAGTTGAGTGCATCCTAGGAAAAAATTTTTGTATACAAATTAATATTATAGAGAATTTATTTTTTTTAACTTTTGTTTCAAACATTTTGGTGTGAAATAAACAGCTTTTGAGTTAAGTGCCATCTTGTGTTGTGTATTTATAAAAAACTTCACGAATGCGCTATTATTAAACTATTCTTGCTATTATTTTTTTGTAATAATAATAGTAATTATTATTATTATTTTTCGTTATTATTGTAGTAGCTTCCACACCACCCTTGAGGTAAAGTTAATGGGGCGTTTTGTTTTTACTGTGGTTTTATTTACTGGATGTCCCCCAAAGAGGTTTAAACGTTTGGTTTTGTATAGATTGTCCATTAATGCATCGATATTTTTGAAACTTTACACACCACACAATAGAGATTTTTAAAATGTTCTGTGAAAATTTTAGCAGTACAACACTTGCAGAAACAAAATGGCGGAGTAATGGAAAATGTATTAATTTTCTCTCTCAAAAAATAACTTTCTTGTTGGTACCAGATTTTTTTCATAAGTCACCTAGTCCATAATTTACTTGAGGATGATCCGGACAGAAGAGTGGAATTTTGTTCCCGTATTATTGAGTATCGTGAGTTAGATCCTGATTGACATGCTCGAATTGTTTTCTCAGACGAGTCGATTTTCTACCGTTATGGAGTAGTGAATAGGCATAATTATAATTGTTACAACACCAACAATCCCCATATATTATTCTTGAAGAGACTCTACTCAAATAAAAGGCATTACTGTTTGGGTGGCTGTGAGTGTAAACGGTTTGTTATCTTACTACATTTCGGACAGTATAATGTCTTTAATTAGGTATGCACAAGTTTTAAATCAAACATGTCTTGTCTCAGTCCATGGTTCCAGAAATGAACCAAGCAATATTTCAACAACATGGTGCTTCACCTCATTTCGCAAATCCTGTCAAGGACTTACTAAATGGTAACTTCATGAGCGTTTTATTGGTCGTGGAAGTAATTTTTGGATTTTCCACCCCGATCCAAAGATTTAACTGTGTGTGAGACTGTTTTTTATGGGGTTACCTAAAGGAACATGTTGATTCTCACTGCAGCTTCAACAATGATGAGGATTTAAAACACGCAATTGAAGAGGAACTTCTACGGATAACGCGGGATTTATTTTTAAAAGCGAACGAATGATTTGTTGAGCGCTGTTACCAGTGTGTCGCTGTATATGGATTACAGTTTGAGTAATTTTAGACTTTGATTTTAAGTTTTCCACTATGTCATATCCTAGTTTTCTAATCAAAATGCCTTAGATCATTAGAATGTGTCAATAAAAATATTTTACAAAATCTACAGTAATTTAATTTTTGTTACAAAATCAGTAAGGTATAATACAATTTTCTAGGACGCACTCAACTGAAGTTATTTTGAAAAACCCGGAATTTGGCCACCATTTTCCAAGATGGCGTGGGGGGTGGTCGCAAACTTAAATGTTTTTTAGGATGTCAAAATGTACTATATTACCTAGTTTCATCTCTCGCATTTTCTTTTCCAGGTAAACATACCTGTTGCCTGGGCTAGAAGTAGGGGACGAGGAGACAAGATTACTTGGCTTCAGAGATTTTACTAACGAAGCTCCCTTAGGATTTCATCATTACAATTCTTAATAAATCATTATTTATTATTGTAGTCCCATTGATCCACTGAATTGAATGGTCATACTGTAAAATGTTTGTAAATAAACTAAGTAAATATATACCGTTTGCTGATTTAGCATTGATTTGATTCTTTAACCGAAAAACATTAGTTAATTCAATAAAAAAAATTAAAAAATCTTTTAATAAATAAAGACTGATTATACGAAGCTAAAATGAATTACTTTAGGTCTAGGATGCTTAATAAATTTTTAGGTCCGTTTTAGGTTTACCGATTTGAAACAGAAATAATTAGGTATTATTTACTTAGTAGGCCTATTTATTTAGGTACTTAATTTTATTTTTGATATTTTTTGCAAATAAACATTTACTAAAAACACTCTTTACAACTGATAAAAGTAACCATGTCCCGGTTTTTATTTAATTAATTCTTGTTTATGTACCTAAGTTTAATATTCTATCTACAAAATGTACTAAGTTTTATATATCTTAGATTTTATTCCTGTAGCTTGGTTAGTAAAGTTTCTGAAGCCAAGTAATATGGTCTCCTCGTCCCCTATTTTCGTTATAATAGCTCCCCGCCAAACATCGTTGAATGAAATATCAAGCTCCACGCCAAATAGCGTTGAAACAAATTTCAAGCTCTCCCCAAACAACGTTGAAAGAATTTTGAAGCTCTCCATCAATCAAATCAGCGATAGAAGAAATTAACTATTTTACACAGGTTTCTATGTGCACATCAAGACCGAGGCGGCGAAGCACTGAACATGCTCCTTTGGCGGGATTTCATTCATATCAATTCTTTTTCGGCTGTAGAGGTTTTCTTGCGGGCAAATTTTTGCAACAGGGTTGTTTTTTGGGACATATCACATCTTTTTGCATGAAAAAGAAAGAGGAAAACTCCATCAATACGAGATATAGCAATAAACTTGCTCTATCTCCCCAGCAGGACTTCGTGGAGGTTGGAGTTGTATTTATGATTTTTTCCATGCGTTTATTAATTCATTAGATAAAATAAATTTAAGGTATCAGTAACGAAATATTTTATTATTTAAACAAAATAATGTTAATATTTGCTACTTGAAGTAAAATACAAATAATAAATCCTGAAGCTTTCTTGAGGAATTTTGTATTAACATATTTTTTTACATTTTGATTATAATTTGGTGTAAATAACTAAAACACTTAAATTGTTTATTATTTCTAATATCTGACAAGTTAAAATTTGTGTTATATATAAATGGAGGCAAAATTAAAGTGTCCTACGTCTTATCTCAGTCGTTTACTACACTTATCGCATGGTAGAACATTGATGTCAACCAGAAAGTAAATATATATTTGTAAGACTAAAATTTTGGCAAACCACTTTATTTTAATGGGGTTATTTGCTTTTTTATTTTTTATTAGTAACCCTCGTAACATGGATTATTTTTCTGCCCATCTCATATCTTTTTCTTATCCCTGTTTGCATTTGCTTCACCGCGGGGTTTGGCGAGCGAAGCTAGCAGGTGGCGGAGCCCTCTAGTAATTTATAAAAAAGTTACGAAAGTAAAATTTCTTTAGTTTTATTTTTAAATTGTAGCGCTAGTTGTTACAATTTTATGTTTTTATTTATGTATATTATTTTATATTATTTAATAAAAATATTATATTTAATTGTTTTTAATTTTATACTGATATAGTAATTAGTTTAGAAGTAATTAATATAGTTATGTTATCAACTCCTGTAAAAGCGAGTGTACGTCCTTAAGTACGTACGTACATGAGTAACATATAATATAACATCTGATTTCACCCTTCATCTGTAATACTTAATCAAACCCAGTGTAGATTATAGTTTGAGGTTATGTTTACAACTTCAATCGTTGTAAATTTTGTATTTATATACGTCATCTATATATATATAAAAGCCAAATACCACTCACTGACTCATCACGATTTCTCAAAAACTACTCAACGGATTGGAATGCAATTTGGTATGTAGCTTCCTCTAGGGCTCTATGTGCTCGCTAAGAAAGGTATTCAACAAATTTGTAATTTTGGGGGGTTTGGGGGAGTCAAAGTTACTAAAAATCCCCATAAGAAATACATAGTGTAATATATTTACTGATATTTTTTTCTTTGTTAATATACATTTAACTCTGATTTGTCTACCCTTGCAAAGCCGGATCGGGGAGCTAGTTATATATATATACAAGATAAAAATATATATTATCTTTTAATTGCTTTTAATTTCATATTGATAGATCAAATGATTTAGAAGTTATTAATATTATAGTGAAGAAATTAATAATATAATATATTTATACTAGCAAAAAAAGCCTCCCGAGGTCGGCTGAAAATCGTATCATATTTAAAAAATAATAATTTCATCATTTTCTTTCATTTAAAAGAAAACGGACTAATTCAGCCTTGTAGATCTAAAGAAATCAATACAGTTTTAAATAAAACCAAACAAACTCAAAAAGAGTCCTTATAAATAAACCGATGAAATAAAAATGACAATTCTAAATTTTGCTGTAATTATGACATACTTTCATTTAGAACAAACCGCACGAAAATCGGTTACATAGATTTCCAGAAATAGGTATCCATAGGGTTACCAAAAAATCTAGAACCAAAAAACCCCAAAAAGGGACCTTATAAGGATGAAGAAGTACAAATTACTTTTCATAACTTTTTAATAATAATAACAATATTCTCTTTTTATTTCAAATAAACAGAACTGAAATAGGCCCGGTAGATCTTCAGAAATATGTAGTAGCCTGTAAGTGTTTTAATATAGAACCAAAAAAACCCCAAAAAGTAAACTTATAAATATACCAATGATCAAATTACTTTTCATAACATTTTGATAATAATGACTGTATTCCCTTTCATTTTGAATAAGCATCACTAAAATTGGCCAAGTAGATTTCCAGACATAGGTATCAAATCAAAAGTGTTTTATGATATAATGGAGCCTTAAATAATTGCGGAGATGCGACGGAACCTTATATATTTGCGGAGATGCGACGGAGCCTTAAATAATTGTTTAGATAAGATAGAGCCGTAAATATTTGTGGCGATGCGATGGAGCCTTAAATAATTGGGGATATGCGACGGAGCTTTAAATAATTGTGGAGATGTGTTGGAGCCTTAAATATTTGCGGGAATGCAACTGTGCCTTAAATAATTGCGAAGATGTCACGTAGCCTTAAATATTTGTAGAGATGCGATGAGAAGCCTTAAATAATTATGGATGGGCGACGGAGCCTTACATAATTGTGAGATCCTATGGAGCCTTAAATAATTGCGGATATGCATCGGAGCCTTAAATCAATGCGGAAATGCAACTGTGTCTTAAATAATTGCGGGGATGCTACGTAGCCTTAAATATTTGTGGAGATGCGATGGAGCCTTAATAATTGCGGAGATTTGATGGAGCCTAAATAATTGTCGACAACCGATTGAGCCTTAAATAATTGTTGAGATGCCATTGTGCCCTAAATAATGACGGGGATGCCATTGTGCCCTAAATAATTGCGGGAATGCAACTGTGTCTTAAATAATTACGGAGATGCTACGTAGCCTTAAATATTCGCGGATTTGCGGACGGAAATTTTAAAAAAGCGTGACCGTGTGATGACGGTGACGCGAGTTCAATCAATTTTCTGCATTCAAAAAAGTGACCAATTCGCCTAAGAAAGTTTTCACTTCAAAAAAATCTAAGTGCCATTAAAAATATACTGATGAAATAAAAATTACATTTCTTAATTTTTGTATAATAATGACAACATTTTCTTTCATTTAAAACAAATAGCACTAAATTCGGCCCGTCAGATCTTCAGAAATAGGTATAAATAGAGTTTTAACAGTAAACAAAAAAAAAAAAAAAAAAAGAAAAAAAAAGACACACACAAAAAGTGCCCTTTTAAATATCCCCATGAAATAAAACTGGCATTTCATAATTTTTGATAATAGTGACAACATTTTTTATATACCCATGAAATAAAATTGGCATTTCATAATTTTTGATTATAATGACAACATTTTTTGTCACTTAAAACAAACCGCACTAAAATCGGCTAGGTAGATTTTCAGAAATAGCTATCAATAGGGTTTTAACCTAAAACAAAAAAAACTAAAAATTGCCCTTTTAAATATACCTATGCAATAAAATTGACATTTCATAATTTTTTGATAATAATGGCAATATTTCCTGTCATTTAAAACAAACAGCGCTTAAATCGGCCCGGTAGATCTTCAGAAATAGCTATCAATAGGGGTTTAACCTAAAACCAAAAAAAAATCAAAAAGTGCCATTTTAAATATACCCATGACATAAAATGGACATTTTATAATTTTTTTATAATAATGACAATATTTTCTGCCATTTAAAACAAACAGCACTAAAATCGCCCCAGTAGATCTTCAGAAATAGCTATCAGTAGGGTTTTAACCTAAAACCAAAAAACTCAAAAAGTGCCCTTTTAAATTTACCAATGAAATAAAATTGACATTTCATCATTTTTTGATAATAATGAAAATATTGTCTGTCATTTAAAACAAACAACACTAAACTGGGCCCAGTAGAACTTCAGAAACAGCTATCAATAGGGTGTTAACCTAAAACCAAAGCAACTCAAAATTGTCCTTTTAAATATACCCATGAAATACAATTGACATTTTATTATTTTTTGATAATAATGATAATATTTTTTGTCACTTAAAACAAACCGCACTAAAATCGGCTAGGTAGATTTTCAGAAATAGCTATCAATAGGGTTTTAACCTAAAACAAAAAAAAACTCAAAATTGCCCTTTTAAAAATAATTTTTTGATAATAATGGCAATATTTCCTGTCATTTAAAACAAACAGCACGAAACTCAGCCCAGTAGATCTTCAGAAATAGCTATCAATAGGGTTTTAACCCCAAAAAAAAAAAAAAAAGTGCCCTTTTAAATATACCCATAAAGTAAAATTGACATTTCATAATTTTTTAATAATAATGACAACATTTTTTGTCATTTGAAACAAACAGTCCTAAAATCGGCCAGGTAGATCTTCAGAAATAGCTATCAATAAGATCACCAAACGTTTAAGGGTCTACTGAATTATTATATAAGTAAGAAATTATTATATAAGTAAGATGTTATACGAAGATGTACGAATGTTTCCGAAGTTAAAGGAATAGATTGTCTTATCTCTCTTCTTTAAATTTGTATAAACGAAAATATTGATGATAAACAATTGTATTTATATACAGTTTATAACCTCAAAGCAAATCTTTTAACGTATTATTGTATAGCCTACATTAGTTCAACTCATATTTTAAAAATATCAACTATACAAGAAATTATAATATGTATTATTGAAGTTGTAAACATAACCCCAAAGTATAATATACTCTGGGTTTTGTTTAAATATTACAGATGATGGGTGAAATCGCTGTTATATATAAAAATTTTAACAAATATGCCTAGTGTTTTTGAATTTGGAATCAGTGAAAAATAGTTTAACTGAGCTGAAATGATGAGGAAATACGTGACCTCGTTCCCAATTTAATTAACTGGGTATTTTTGAATTATGAACAATAACATTTTTAAGAAATTAAAAACCATTGTGTAATCATTTTCAGCGTTTTGAAACAGTAAACAACTCGTCTTCTACTGAACATAGCCTATCGGGTGAAGATCTTGACCACTTTTTCAAGGGTCAACATTGAACAAGTCTGACAAACTCTTGACCTTTTCTAACCAACCACTAAAAACTAACCCCCATTTTAGATCGGGTGGGGTTTAAATTCCACAAAATGTATTTCCTAGAAGCATATCGAATGTGTGTGCAAAATCTAACCTCGATCCGTTATTTCTATGTAGCTGTAACCCCGTCGAAAACAAGAAGTAGAAACATTTTTAAAATAGCGATTTTCAAACATTCATAACTTCAGCATCTGATGGTCCCAAGAGTTAAAAATTTGGTACACGTCCTCAGGGGCACTTCGAAAACGGGTATACGAAAAATCAATATCAGTGACCCTCGGAGGTAAGGGAGGTGAAAACCCGTACCCCTTTTTTTGTGGGGGGGACAAATTGCACTTAATTGGAGCATAACGATTGTGTATGCAAAATCTAAGCTCGATCCGTTAAGTTTGTGAGGCTGTAGCCCGGTCAAAGATTGCTATCTCTGAGATATTATTTGATTGAATGACAAAGTTGTAATTAGTTTTTATTAGTTTTAGTTGTAGTCGTTTTAGGTTACATTGCTAGTTGAGACTTTAATATACATAACCTTCTTATGAAATATATGTTTGTACAAATAAACTGATTCAGTTAAAAAAAAAGCAATGACCTTTGATGATGGGCAGAAATATAAACGAGTGATAAGGGTCTGAAGATTTTAGTTTTGAGGTATGAAAGCCTAATCAAGTTGGGAAGTTGGGGTTTAGCAAAATTTAGTTAATTTGTTTGTCAAATGCGTACACGTTTTATTTAATAAGTCTAAAGAAACATTATATACTGCACGCATACACAAAGTTTCACGTCTTGTCCTCATAGTGATAAACTTTTGCTGTGTAAGTTGAAGCGAGATTCAAATTATCTCAAGAACATTAATATTTTGCGTTTTCAGAAACAGATGTTCGAGTTCCAACCATAAGTTCCTATTTTCCTAATTTTAGTTATTTTTAATTCTTATTATTTTTATTTTATTTAAATGATTGTATTACGAATCAGTAGCCCAATCAGAAATATCTTTTTCCTCATAGTAAAATATCCTTTACAATATAAAAAAAGTTAATTGTATAATTGCAACTCTAATTAATTGGAGAATGAACTTTGTACAAAACAAAGCTCTGCTTCAGAAGATCTATCGTATATTTGTGAATCGCCTATAAAAATATTGTTAATATTAAAGACATTTACAGATATACATTATTATTAAAAAATGGTCATTTACGATTTATTAAAGGCATTTTTTTTAAACTTATTTTTTGTAATAGAAAGGATTGACTTAATATTGTTTTGACTAATTCATCCATTAAACTGTAGGTACTGCAAAACCGTCTTATTTAAATCTTCGAAAATTCTAAAAATATTTGTTAACAAATTGTTTTACCATTCTCTTATATCTTCTGCGTAATGTTCCTAAATTGTGTAATTTTCAGTTAGAATTTATTGAACAATTTGGAATGACACATGACAGAACCACGGACGGGACAGCAGTCACTGATGGAATCAAAGCCTTCAATTAATTAATAGAACGCCTCTCGGAGTAATCGTTATTTTTAGTAAGCAATTAAACGAGAGGCTGCGATAACCCTTCACGTGTCGACTTGACACTTTTGATGGCCCAGAACTGACAATAGACTTAATTGTATTCCTTAATCCAACAGTGTAAAGTAATCGGCGGTTTAACGAATAAATTAATCGTTTAATTATCTTGGTAAACACCAATGACTTTTGGGTATTTTTGTATTCATTTGGTGTTACGTTATTACCGAATTTCCATTGGAAAGATGAGCTATTGCAGTGACCCTTATGGCGAGACCTAAGGTCGGGAGTAGTAAATAAGCACCGATCATGGTATCCAGAACACGTTTTGGGGTGTCATTAAACATTAAATATATATACAGGGTGTATCAGGAAGAAACGGAAAGAATTGCAGGACGTGTTTTACTGGTGAAAATAATGAAAAAAGTTCATATAAACATAGGTCCGCAAACGCTTCGTTTTCCAGATATCCGCCATTTTGTTTTTTGTACAAAATAATTCATATCTTTAGAACGGTTTGACTGATTGAGTTCAAACTTGGTATGAAGTTTAACCTTACAATGACATACCTCAAGAAAAATAAACGATTAAATCCAATCATGCGTTTCAAAATGGCGGCGGTTTGAAAATTTCAAACCTAAATTACTCCAAAACTGTACATTTTAACGAAAAATGTCAAGACACCTTTTTTGTAGCCCTTTTGATTTCCTATCGGATGGTCTAACTGTCAAAACAATCGGATGAAGGATAACAGTTAAGTTATGTGTACTAATTGGTTTGTTCAACTCGGCATCCTATACAAACACAGTACAGTAAATACTACAATATTGTATGGACATTTGTTGTCAATAACCCTTTAACTTAGCTATTATCCTTCATCCGATTGTTTTGACAGTTACACCATCCGATAGGGAATCAAAAGGGCTACAAAAAAGGTGTCTTGACACTTTTCGTTAAAATGTACGGTTTTGGAGTAATTTAGGTTTGACATTTTCAAACAGCCGCCATTTTGAAACGCATCATTGGATTTAATTGTTTATTTTTCTTGAGGTATATCATTGTCAGGTTAAACTTCATACCAAGTTTGAACTCAATCAGTCAAACCGTTCTCTAGATATGAATTATTTTGTACAAAAAACAAAATGGCGGATATATGGAAAACGAAGCGTTTGCGGACCTATGTTTATATGAACTTTTTTCATTATTTTCACCAGTAGAACACGTCCTGCAATTCTTTCCGTTTCTTCCTGATACACCCTGTATATGTTCGCACTCTAACGGCCGCATTTTAAGTCCGATTTGGTCCAAATTTGATCCAGACGTTGGTTGTCTATGTCGCTCGGAGTTCGTAAGTCAAAAATCCAACAACTGGAAGCACGTTTTTTGACCGGAAGTAACTATTTTTTAGATTTTTCGTACTAGAATGAAACTTTTTTTAGTTTTATTTATAAAATAAATATAGGATATTATTCTACACATTTGGTTTTTTACACGACCTTATAGCTCGCTTGATTCCCCCAAAATCGATCAAAACGAAAAATGCCATATAAAAGTACCTTTTTAAAATCCACGTGTTGGATTTTATCGTGTGGGGGCATCTTGTGATCCGATGCTGCAAGTGGAACGAAGGAGCGCGTGAGTCGAAGCCGGAGGCTTAGGTGATAACAAATTCTACTAATTTCGTACACAAATGCAGGCATTCAGCGCCTTCCTGAATAAATCAATTGCCCAAATAGTTGGTTGAAACCCTAAAACATATAAATTGAATTTTGGTAATTCGCTCAACTCACGTCAGTGGTTGAGCTGCGTGATCAAATTATTCCTTCCGATCAAATAAATGCTAAAGTTTTCATGATAGACGTTTGTTAATCATATAAATGCGTATTGGCCTCAAGACATGTAGGTTCTTTTCTAGTTGATAATAAAGGACACATCCCAGATGTACAGAAGCTTCGAACATGCTGGGCGTAATTTTCAGTGGCCTTGTGTCCTCCAACTGACTGTTTTGTGCAAGAATGTCCAGTTCTTGTCTCCTTTTTTCCTGTGTTGCTTACGATGTCGTACAAAATTACCAATGCATAAATATCACCATTTTAATTCTTATAATTCTGTTCAACCTGTTTTTATTTTCCCTTTCTCTATGAAGTTTATTTCTAATTCTATTGGGCATTTATGTACAAAACTTAAACTTATTTAACTCCCAAGGTGTTAGAGAAACGCCTTATAATTTTCAAAGTTTCAAATGCAGCATTAAAAAAGCAGAGAATTTCTTTGCAATATTATTTGTTATATTTTGGAATATATCATGGAATGGCACACAGGGCTCAGCTGTGCATTTTTAAATCGTAACTACCTAATTAATTTTTGCAAATTGTATGCTAAGTTTGAATTCGTAAGATTTAATGTGTCCTAAATGAAAGAATTAGCCTACAAATTAATTATTAAGATCATTTCAATGATTGTAATTTGTTTATTCTTTTAAATGTTGCTATATCTTGGGGTAATTCTGCTTAATAACTCTTATATTTCTAGTTAAGTATCGCAGTACAAGAAACTAACTGAACTAAAACTTGTTTAATCAGACGGATTTCGTTATTAAAATTGTATATGGAGGGAGAAAAGTTGTATTTAGGTTTTATCTGAACGTTGGAAAGTTTGTCGTAGTAACTTTGTGATAATCCAGTTGAAGTTAATGAAATGCGTTCGCTGAAGAAAGAACAATTTAGAAGCAAGTTTTGAACTTTGCGGGGAAGCTGGTTACCGAAGTAATCCAGCCAATTTATTCAAAGCTTCTCTCGGCTAATTATCCTTGGCTTCAAGACTTTGGCTTCACAAACTTTACTCATCCTACAGATACACCTGTGTCGTTCAACAGTCTATTCAACTTGTCTAGTGATACCATTCAAATGGTACTTTATCCTTGAATATGTATTTTCTATATAAAATAGAATAAATAATTTGTTGTGTTCTATTGTTAAAATATTAGTAGCAAGTTTTGTTTAGTTATCCTTTTCTCTTTAGGTTAGTGAAAGAGAAGACGGCCCTGGCTCTAAATTAGTCATAAAATATAAACATTTTCTTTTACTTCGCTCGCGTTAAAAAAAAAAGTAGGTAGAAAAGGTTTTTATATTAAATTAAAGGAACTTGTATTTAGCATTTTGTTAGTTTTTGAAATCCAAACGTGGGATAATTCTAGCCTTTTTTTACTTTTCGTGTAGATGTGCAGAAGTTATTATAATCGTTAGTAACTCGACTTCGGATTTTAATGAATGTCAACTTTGTAGACCTTTCTAAAAAGTAACTAGCTAAATGCATGGCATTTGGCATGTGATATTTATACTAAAATTGTAGATTCGTATCTTCCAAAATCCGACAACCAGAAGATGTTCTTTACGTGATTTATTTTCTTCATTTAAACTGTTACTTTTAGTAAAGGAAAACAAATCAAATGTACTATACTGTTGACCTTTTTAATGGTGGAAGATAATTAGATATACAATTTAAGCCGAATTACACAATCTGATGGGATGTGGGAGTATACAACATAATCGTGTGGAGAAAGGAGAAAACTTGATTTTTCTTCCTTTTTGGGACAAAATTTTCAAAATAAAAGTTACAAAGAATTTTTGAATTACGCCAGACACTTTTATTTAGTCTACGAATCATTTTTATAAGTCTTTACAAAGAGTTGATTATGTTTTCTAGCTTTAAATGGACAGTAATAATATACAGTATATTTAAACACTCAAGAAACCCAATTTTGACGTTTGTGGTAAACGGAATTGAGTTTTTGCAGCTGAATTTTGTTAGAATTCTAGTTTTATAGTCGGTTTTTACTAAACTTGGTTGTTTACCTTTCTGAAAAATATATGGTTTATAACTTGTCCACGCCTTCTCCTAATCTCTTCATCTAAAATGGTAATTCTGAGATTTCACTTATCATAGCCTAAAATAATTGATTGTATATTCTCCTCCAGGCTTTGTTTTACCTTATTGGTTCAGTCGCAATGTAATTTGCTACAAATCTTTACTTTGTTAACGTTTATTAAAGACGATCGTACGTCGCTTATTACAGCCCGTCCGTTTGAATAATGAAGTAGGTATCTATTTACTTGTACCCACTGCAATAAATATAATTGATTATTGTTCTGTCTTTTTTGATCAGGATAAACTTTTAAGTGTAGTTGGGAAATATTTGCAAGATATATTCAAGAAACGGCTACTTTCTCACATAATTAAATATTATTCAAATATAATTTGAAATGTTTTGAATATCTTTCGTTAGAAATAAAACCTTGAAACTTTCAAGAAATATGAACAGCAGTATATCAACCATACTGGAGCTTTCAATTGATCATGAGCAAAAAACACTCTTCCTGGCTTTGAGATTTACATAATGTTTAACTGTGATATTAAAATTCACGTAAGTTCAACTGTTACAGATATGCATTTCTATACTTTTATAACTCAGGACTGATAACACGAGGAGCTAGGCTCGAAACTGTGTAAGAGGTTCCACCTGCAGAAGACCGGACTCTAACCACTGCGCAAGGCTATTTCACATCAGATATCCTTAGTGTGATCGTTTAAAACAAAATTAACTTAAAAGCTTTACTAAAACGAAAAAAATTAATATTTGTTGAGGAAGGGTATTTTATTGTAAGTTTGTGAACCAATTACAAACAAAAATAAATACGGTCTCTTTGTCGACTACTACTTGTACAAGAAGACAATTTTGTAGCCCTACTATAAACTGATAGGCCACCACTTTGTATCTCAGCTATGTAGTGAACACAAAGTCAAATGGTGTTCTTATCTATATGACACAAATAAAAACGCCCAGTAGAGCTTTCGTCGGTTGACAGATCATAGCCACTGCTGTTTTTTTAGCCACTAGAATGTAAGCCCTAAGCAGCAATTATGCCATAAAGAGATACGAAGGATTTATCTTGAGTCCACAAAGTTTAATCCAACTAGAAGCGAAAGGTTTATCTTTTATTTACCTTTACAAGTTCGTAAATCAAAAGTGTGGGATTACTGTCGACAAATAAGATTTCTTGGAATCGGTTTCTGGAATTTTAGGGTCTCGTTATAATATGCACCTTTAATTGAATGTAGTGGTTTGTTCATCAGACAATGAATGAGTCTTCAATTCCCAGTTCTTGTTGTAGCCTACATTTGGTTGTAGCATGATGATTACGTCGTTTACCTGTAATACTGCTATCTGTTACTGCTTTGTGACAATCAATCGCATCATCCTTCGGAGAAATCCAGTCTATCGATTAATCACTTCGAGCCTCAAAATATACAATAATTGGTACGATTAAGATGTTACAGTGTGATTTTATACACGAAATTATTTTTTTGCTTTGTTACACTTTTGGACAAAGTAATAACTAATATAAGTACTGTAAGTAGTAATTGTCCTATAAGTTTTAGTTGGTGCAGAATATTTGAAATGGTTGCTTTTCTGTCAAATTATCAAATGACATTTAAAAAAAAATTACTAGACCTAACGTGAAGAGAGTCCTTTAGTCCTTCTTTTTGTGGATTGAAGTAATATATTTTAATATCTTTAAAATATCCCCAAATAGCTTCAGTATACACCTTGAAAGACTTCCCCGTTACAAACTTAAATTATTAGAAGAAAATCAATTTTAATTGAAGATATTATTATCATGTTAAAATATTACCAATCACCAAGAATATTACCAATGTTTATTAAGTACAATCTAGAAATATATACCCTGAGAAAATCAGATATGGATTCCGTTCCATCTAATCATCATCATCGAATATTATCTGACACAAATAATAATATTATCCTATATCTTTTGTGATAAAAAACATTTCAAAAAACAAAAAGTACATTGAAATTGAACATGTTACGACAAAAGGTGAGGTTAGGCTATATATATAGAGAGAGATTTAAACAAAGGGTGTGTTAATTATTTTTACAATTATTTATGAAAAAAAGTATATATATGTGCGGTCATGGAACACCCGTCAGGAACGAAGTTCGTCACGCATTTTCTTCAATTCTTTTACTAGTCTTAACGGCAACATACACACATAATTTTAATATTTCAATTGCCGTTTATTATTAGATTCTTATTTATACAAATATTTACTATTTCCATACGTTTAATGTTATTATAATAAAGGTGTAGAGTTAATTATAACATCAAAGCTAAGATGGTAAATAAATATGCGTAACCAAAGTACAATACAAATTATGTTCTTTAAATCTATATAATAATAAACGGTATCAGTTAACTGACACAAACTTTCTCCCAACTTACTGTAGTCAAAATAATATTGTTTTAATCATTTTATTTACTACTTTTTAGAACAAAACAAAAAAATAATATTCTACCTACGTCAATCGTAAAAAAAAGTTATTGTCCCAGGCGGGATTCGATCGCGCGACCTTTGAATTACTGGCCGTCCTCGCTACCGTTGTGCTACCCCGTGCGGCCGTCGCACAGTGTGATATTTGTTGGATCTAGGAGGACAAAATTCAAATATGATAATGCTGATTGTTATTTGATTAGTTTCATTCAAAAAAAGTGTTTTTAAAGACAATAGCATGTGGAACGTGGAAATTTGGTTGATTTAAAGCACGAGTACAAATTTTTAGCTTTACAAAATATGCCGTTTTTTTTTTTTTAATGAGCGATAATTAAATAAGAGTCAAACATTTTAATTACAAAACTATAGATAATCCAGTAGCTATTCTATTTTTATTTTACATGATTATACTAAACTGAAACATTTCAAACGAAAAATAAAAAGTTGATACGGTTTAATATTTTATAAAACTTGATAATTGTAAAACAATGCATGACTTAAAAATTACTAAATTACAAAATAATTAATTACATTTTAAAATACACTGGAATTTGTAACCTTAGAAAATGTATGACAAACTAACGACTAACCACTAAATTACTAATAAAAAGAAAAGAAAACACTCAATGATACAGTTAAAATAATTAGTTTTAAAGTGTTTGTCATGACTTTATGTGAACATTGTTATTGTACGGATTGTACTTCGTACATCCGATAAAATACGTATATTACTGTATACCTGTCGTTATAAATAATGTGTCTGAAATAAATAGCTAAAAGGGATTAAATGAAGTGATAAACTTAAATAACAAATAAATGTATTTGTTGACGTGTATATATCGTACCGAAATATCTATCGGCTGAGGTGGAGAGTCAATCACTTTCAGATGAGGATTCTCCTTCGCTATCATCATCGTTGGAGCCGCAGTCCAAAAGTTCTGCACTAAGCAAAGGTATTACATCTCGTGAGAGAACTTTCTTAGAACGTCTTCTAGGGATGTGTCTTTTTGCTGCAATGAATGGATCTGATGATATGAGGAGTCGATGTATTCGCAGATCTGTATTCGTAGATATTCTGGAGGATTTTCTCGTGAATAACTCCCGGTACTTCCTGTTGTCCTTGTTTCGTGATTCTTGCGCCTCCTCAGAAAGCTGGCCAATAGGAATAATACAAGACCTTATTACTGCTGCACCATGACACAATATTTTGTGAAGGGAACTCTGCATAAGGTACCATTGGTAATTTTCCAAGTACAAGTCCAATGTTTATTTCGTGTAAGTTTCAAAGGCGTCTGAGTTTATAGAGTACCCACAATTCAGAGCCTCTAATATTACTTGAAATCTTTTTATCAAACGGGAGTCTATTTCAGTTATTTCTTCTGATTTATCAGCGTTACAGAAAAATCGACGCGCAGTGTTCCCATCATTAGTGTTGCCTGCTTGTTGTGTAGGCATATCTACCAGGAGACCCATTTCATGTTTAAATGTCTCCTGAATATGCTTTTATCTGTCATTAACAATGTTTAATCAATTAAAGATTGCATTCAGATGTCTACTCTATTTTCATTTATGATGATTAGATGGATAACATTGCAATTTTGCTTCTTTGCTAGCACTATAAGAGGGGTACATGTTTTTTACAAACCTGTTTCCTTGCTCTCTAATTACACAATATTGGTTCGTCGATAGATTCGCATTAGTCATTAAGGCAAGTGCCTCGTCTGTAGTTAGTTTTCCCTCTTTTGGCTATACATCAATTCTGCAATGTTTTATCTTAGTTCCTCGTTGTGGCGAAGATTCAAAAACTTCCTTAAATATTGCTGCTGAATCACGTTTTCCTTCTTGGAATAGTTTTGATTCGGCAATTACAGCTATTTCGTCTGATGTTTTATTTTGCAGCAACTCTTTTGTTTTCCTGCGCTTAGTCTTATCGCAACATTCAGAAAATTATTTCTGTGGCCTTCCATGGGTAGACGTACCGGAGGTTGATGTCTGAGTTCGTAAAACACTTATGGGAAAATTTGAATAGCCTTTAAGCCATGTATCATTATTTTTTAAAAACGTTGCTCGGGTTCTGTGCCATTTTTGCCATCGAATGTCAATCTGCTGACACAGACTTCTTAAAATACTGTTTACTTGTGAAGAAATTTCATCACTTAAGTCCAAATCACCATATGAGTTTATTACATATGAAAATAAAGCGTCAAATCTGTTTTCTTTATTGTTTTGACACCAAATTTCGAAGCGCTTCAATTTTGGGATGATGTTATCTATTTTTAAATAAATTAAAATTCACATAAAAGGCAGGTATAGGCAGCCAAATTTGGTATATTCTACTAAAGAAACGTTTATATTTTAACACACGACTAACCAGTTCACCATATTTTACCATATAGTAAAGATTTTCCTAGATAAATATAAAATTTTAAGAAATTCACACTAAATTTACACACAATTTGAAAACACTCGCTGCCCTAAAAGAAAATTAATTCATTAACCAGAAAAAATCGCAAAACCTCACAAAAACATGACAGAATACACTGACAAATAGCTGGTCAGTTAATTGTAAACTGCACAGTTTGAGACGCACCTGTAAACTGATGTTCAATCTAAGCGGTGGAAGAATGAGCAATTGTATCTGAATCAAATAAGATAAAATAATGCCCCATCCATCAATAGAGGGGCTATCATAAACAAATATAATATTTACGAGTAATTTCAGATGTTTTTAATTTAGAGATAACAATTTCAAAGGGTTTATTTTGCCTTCAGAATTTTATTAAAATCCCCCTAGATTGTTAAAATAACACACTGTGCGTCGCCGTGATGCTAGATTGACAACATAAACTTGTTTATTTTTTAACATTTCCCCATAATTATGAAACGCCGAAGTTTTGATAAAAGCGGGTGGTTTCATTTTGTTTGGCATCTTAAGCACTATAAATACTGAAAATTTGATCAAAATCGTTAGAGCCGTTTTTGAGAAATTTGCATTTTTGTCGTTTTTTATTGGTTTTTTGGGGTAAATGACCCTTAAAAATTAAAAATTCCAAAAAATGAAAAAAACGCCTGGAGATATTAGGGTTTAGTACCTACATACCAAATTTCATGAAAATCGGACCAATAGTGTCCCCTCTGGTCGTGTATACATACTGACACACTGACAGACAGACACCACGTTAAAAACACTTTTTTGGGTTCAGGGAGCACCAAAACAAAAAATTGCACTAAACAATTTTTTGAGGTTCTGGGAGCACCAAAACAGATAATTCAACTAAAAATTCAAATTAGAACATTTTTACGAAAACAATACTTTCTCCATATACTACGTATAGGGTGGAGAAAGTAAAAATGAATTGCTGTTTCTTTGAAATCGCATCACTTGAGAACTGCTGGACCAATTTAGCAATTTTTTGTTTTAAAATGTTCGTAATAGTCCGAACTAGGTTTTTATATAAAGAAAAATTTGAAAAGTTTCCCGAAAAAGTTTCAAATTTGGAAAAAACTAAACAGCCTCTTTTGTATGGACTCAAGACCATAGCGCTCAAAAACAGCTGTTAGTATAAAATGCTTAGTAACACATGTTTGTTTACATTCATTACCATAGCAACTTTAGGAAATTTATAATCAGTTTATTATTCTTCAAAACCAATAGCTTTTTAGATTAGATTGACAAATTAAAAGCAAACACAAACAAAAATCAATAAAACATGCTTAGGCCTACTATATTATAATTAAATTTAAACATCGGTTGTTACATATTATTATAAATAAAACAACTGTTATGGATCAAAAACTGAACATAATTTTAGGTTAGGCCTACAATGAACCAAAACACTTTTATTTGCAACCAATTTCTCTAATTTATAATCGGGTTATTATTCTTCAAAAACCTAAACAGCTTTTTTAGGTTAGATTGCCAAACAACACAAACAAAAATCAACGAAAAATGCTTACTGTATTATAATTCAATTCAAACATCGGTTGTTACATATCTATTTACTTACATATATGCTGTTTAAAATATTGTTTATATAAATTGTTGACATAAACACCATTTGCAATTCAATAACTTAAGTCAAAAGAATGAAATTTGATAACTACCCTTAAAATTAAATAAAGCAATAGCGAAGCATTGCCGGGTCCACTAGTTCTAAATAACATAAAGAGTGAAAAATAAAAAGTTAATTAATCTTTCAATTGTCGTTTATTATTGTTATTAGATTGTTTTTATTACAAATATTTACTGTTTCCATACGTTTAATTTTATTATAATAAAGGTGTAGAATTAATTATAACATCAAAGCTAAGATGTTAAACACAGTTAAATGTCCATTCATTGTAAATACACTCAATAAACATAAAATGTTGGTTCATCCGTCTAGGCCTAACCTAAAATTATTGTGTGTATGTTTAATTTATTTTACCTGTCTTAACGGCAACATACATACAATAATTTTAGGTTAGGCCTAGACTCAAAATTACTTTTTAGGCCTAACCTAAAATTATTGTATGTATTTTGCACATTAAGGGGGGTCGCTACCAAAATCGCTCAAATGGTTATTACAGCTAGTTATTACTGAGTAGCAGATTTTTATACTTAAGAAAGACCTAAAAATAAAATAATAATTTTCATAATTAATATAAAAAATATATATGAAATATATATATTTATAGCACCTAAAAGTTGATTTTACCAGTATTTTTGGACAGTTTTTAAAATTGATATACTAAAATATCCATAAGGCCTACGACATTTTCAAAGGCATAGTTTTGATCAGCATGAAATTCACTTTAATATGACGTATTTGTATTGCATTACACCAACATTTAGTATTTTTTAAGTAACACCAAATTAAAAAATTGCAACTTTTTTAATTTTTATTTTTTTTTATATAAAAAAAATGTACTTTACCAAATGGTTTTAAAATACGTGATATTTTAGGTCTTTACATGTTAGTATATATGTCATGTAAAAAATTTCAGAACTGTAGCTTAAGTAGCTTTTAGGGAATATCAAATTTTGTAGGCTAAAACAAGGAAAAAGGCAACTTTCGGGAAACGCAAGTTTTACGGTAGGATTGTTTTACTCTATTAAATAACCAGCATTATTGAATACAAAAAAATGTTTAATGATGTTTTGTTTTACAGTATCATGGCAACAAGTAAAATTTAATAATAAATGCTATAAAATACTTGTAGGACTAGGCCTAATGGTGAATAATATTACAAAACACATATCTATATAGGCGTACATTTTCATTAGGCCACTTGACTTTATAAGTCCATAAAACTGTTCAAAAAATAAATTTACAGTTTTTCTTTCTAAATTATAACACTTTTCTTCTTTCTTCCTATTTTAAAACTGAATTAGAATAGGTAATAAGAAAACTAACATAAAATACACACCACAGTTTGTCAACAACAACACAGTAAGTTAGCAGTTGCTTTGAAAACAAACAACACAGCTGATTTTCTTCTTCTTTTTTCAACAGCTGTTATTAGATAATATAATATAATATTATCTTCAATTACAGCAAAGTGATATTGCAAGTAAATAACATAAAATATATAATACTGCTGTATTATACCTAGATTTTATAAGCTAAGAACTTATTTTAGAAATGAGGAGCAAAAGTTTTGAAATCGGCAATATATATATACTTATATTTTTTCCTATGTACATAGGTTTTAAAATGGCGCTGGGGGTGGTTTATGGTGTAAGAAGATGTATATAATAATTTGCACTTTTTTAATAATGATTTTTTTAAGATTTTTCACTAATTTTGGTAGAGACTCCCCTTAAGGCAGGTAAAATAAATTAAAGATACACACAATAAATTTAGGTTAGGCCTAGACTGATGAACGAACATTTTATGTTTATTGGATGATGTATTTCAGCGCTTGACGATAATATCTTAACTACGCCGATTGTCTCTTAATTTAAATTGATGAACCAAAGCACATGTTTCTTGAATGCACATTCATTGCCATAGCAACCAATTTGGAAACGCTCTTTTCGTTATTCGTGTTTTATATGATTTTGTCATTGTCATAACAAAAAATTAATAACACTTTTTTTCGTTACGTATTACATTTTCTATTTGTTAACTTCTACCTCAATCCGCGTTAAGGAACTTCGTTCCAATAACTTTTGTCAGTTTGAGAAGCTAAGAGAAAATTTCATGTAATTAAATTACCAAAATCTGTATTAATCCTGTACAATTTCCAACTCCGTTTTGTCAGCCTTGAGTAAGTTGATTTAATAATCTTCTAAGACTTCCTAGGCATTACATTGAACAATAATAAATGTTTTTAAGTGAATACGGATAAAAGATTATCAGTTGAAATTAATATGGTAAAGTTAGTTGTGGAGAGGGAAGATGGGAGGTGGAAGGGGGAGGAGCGATACGACTGTTTACCATTATAAAACAAGGCTTAAAAAAGGGCAAAATGCCCGCCTCCTCGCAAAGTACACTCCCGTGGGTCACAGGTGACAGCTTTATTGCAAGCTGCCGCTCGCTTGGCTTAGCATTTTATTGCTCTCCGAAAATGTAACAATTTAATGGAATTAAAATGCACAACAATTTAGTCCAATAGATTTATCCGACTGTTTGCAATCTTTACATTTTATCAGAACAACATTACCTTACCTTATCTGTATAATTAAACCCGTCGACGATAGGTAATTAAAGATATACTATATCTCGGAAGAAATACAATTATTTATTTCTCTTTTTGGTAGTGCTTTACTTTGAACGATTTTTGGATGCATGTTTTATGTTCAATAATTATGAGCGAAATAATTTGACGTAACCTAAATTTTAAGTAGTTTGTTTCTTGTATTTAAACAGGCATAATTTACTTTTACACACAATAAAATCATGCGCAAGATTTCGTTTAGTAATTTGTAAATTTAGTAATGTTTACTTGCCAAAAGTAGCCAAAATGTAGGTATTTTACTATTTTGTTTTTGTTTTAAATAAGTTACCTAACCATCTTAGAACTAAAGAAAATAAATTCTTTACAATGTATAATCAGCCTACATTCTTCTTAAATGTACTTTTATCCTATTGTTATTCATTCGTTGACATAGTGTAATTGCAAGTAAGTGTGTACATAGACTACCAGTTACAGATTTTCGATTGTCCAAGTCGATTTATCAATATTTTCTTCCTTTCAGGAAAAAAGTTACAGTATTTTAATTCTCGTTTGGTTACACATAATGGTCGAATAACAACATTTTAGGTATGTTATGTAGGCCTATCTTATTTGGGAGTATTTCGAGTCTGTCAGTTGCTTACTATATTGTACACTACGAAATTATATTCAATAGGACGTCGTTAATCCGAACTTTAAAATATTGCAATGGAGATTCGTGACGATTTTTATGTAATTTAAAATTGTATAATTTGATGGATTGGCGTCCAGTTTGTGGAAGGCCTAAGCTACGTGTATACTGCACCGACTGGTACGACCGATGAGAACCGATCGGACATATTTTACAAGGTAGGCTACAGTACTACCATTTGTGTAAGCCTACTCAGTCTCGTAGAGTGCGGTTGTGTTCCCGCTGTTTCTTGTATTGTAACAAAATGCGTTAGAAGTTGATGAAGAGCTAGCTATAGTATGTGCACTTCTTTTGTAGGAAGAGGAAAAGCAAGAAAAGAAACGTCGATTTTGGTTTCATAATGTTAACTCGAAAAGACTTAATTTGGCGAGTACCACACCCTTTTTCCAGGCCTAGTTTGAAGATGGCGCAAAGTTTTTTTTTTTAATACTTTACGATAACACATGAAAACTTTGAATCCATTCTGAACATTTTGGAACCTGAACTTCAGAGGTTATATATCCTCATATTATATAGCTCTGGATAATTTACCAAATAAGTACCTACCACAGTAATCAAAATTCAAATGGAGAATAGTTCCGTTCCGGTCGTAGGTATGGTGGTACGACCGTCACGGCACGCCACGTATTGTCCAAAAGTTCTTTCACTCCGACTTTTTTCAAAACTGCGAAAGTGACGAATCGTCCGTTGACGGTCTGTGTACAGTGTTCGCACCTCCATAAAGTGTGCATTTGACTTTTATAAAAAATCCCGGTCGTATCGGTCGGTGCAGTACAATATTCTAATGATTTGAATAAATTAGTGTCTCTAATGTTTAATTTGAGTTTTTGTAAAATTTTCTGAATAGCTAAATTAATAATGATATAGGTGGACATATATTATGAAAGTAGACGGGATAAATGGCAGAGGTTTTTTGCATTATTCCGCCTCCACTTTCATAACGTAAATAACGTGTATATAATATGAAGAGTGTACTTATAGTACACCGTCTCGTGGTCTAATTATAATTACTCGCCTTGTAAAGGCTACAGCAGTTTCGAAAACTCTTTATGTTTCCATCTTCAGGCTATACAAAAACAGTCAAATCACTCAATCACGGTCGTCACATAAATTAAAAAACACAACACACAAACGGTAGTAGCACGTACATGTTAATTTAACCAAAATATCCCGTGCAAATCTGAGTGAATGTAATCTAGAATAATGTAAAATGTATTCGTATTATCACCAAATTAATATGGCACACGTAAATATTTACAAATTATTCTACTAAATCATGTTAAGGTTTGTATTGTGTGTGTAATAGTAAATTAATCACGTTTATAAGTAAAACTATTTATCGAAAATATGCTACTTGAAAATAATTTGCTCACAGCAAATAATTGTGAGAACAGCAGTCTTCGTTCGTATGGAAGTTAATTTAATAACGAAAAAGACCCAAGTATTTAGTTGGTGTTAAGTTTAGATTTACTGAAAACTCAAATTGTATTTACTACATGTGTGTATACAAATATTCCAATTTTCAATCAAATAAAACACAACTATTCACAATTCTGTAATATGAACCAAAAGTTATCATTTTGAGGATACAAATGTCAGAGGAAAAATCTGTTTAAATTTAACAGTACTTATATGTTACGAACACAATTTTGTAACAGGTCTATTCGAGCTACTGTCAGAAATATTAAACTGTTGTTATTTAAATTATTCTATTTCCAATGTTACATAAATTTCAGTTTATTTTACGTTTAATAATTCCTATTTGCTTCTAAGACAATAATCCACTGATTTCGGAGTCAAACCGAAATATATATATATATTGCTCTCATATATATTCATTTGAAAAGATTGGTACAAACGCAGATCTCATTTTAGTTTAGTATCCATAAACCGTGTGTATGGTCTAACCACGTGGCGTTTAAGTAAAACAAAATAATCCCTGACTCACGACAATAATGGCATATCCCCTTGGTTTAACTAAAATTGTAAGACATTTTAGAAACGTTTCTATTTCCAACCGATGACTCAGGCCCGATGGCCGGGGTGACTAACGTCACAACAAACTTTTCACTATGATGGGTTGGTCTTTCTGTTTCCATTGTATAATTGATTTGATCTTTTCTCACTTTAACAGAATTATCTCTACAAGTCTAGGCCTATTTGTTGTCTAATTAAAAACGTTTCGAGGCTATCAGTCAGATTCTGGATTATAAATCTTTAATTATACCAAAGGTGAATAAGGTTAATCTTCCGTTGAAATCGTTATTGATGGATAAATGGTTCAACAACGGATGAATAGAATGCATAATTAATTCTTATCTGTGATTGTATAAACATATTTTAAATGCTAACAAAACTGATTTGGCCGAGAAACGACTACAGGATGAAATTGATAGACGTAGAAAGTAAAATCAGTAGTTTGGAAAGTTTATTTTCCCTCTGAAGCTGTTTAACAAATATAAATGATTCCAAATTGAAAACCCTTCGTTCATTCCCATCCTTACTTTAGAATATAGCGTTATTACAATATATACTTACTACATATCTTGCAATAGTATTTATTAAAATTTGTGTGTGTAATTTCCAGCTTAGGTATCATACTCACAATTTATACAGTGCTTACAATTTTATTAGATCTTTGTAACGCTCTAGTTGGTTATCCTAAGTATGTAGTTTGATTAAATTTAATCGGCAAGTGTTATTTTGTTAGACGTAGTTGGGATAAATGAAACTACAACGTAACTGTTGTAACTAAAAATATAATTTTGTTGTGATTCTGCTTCGGTGTAGCAAGCAAAAGAAATTATTCTTTTGTGAAGACAAATAAAGTAAAATATCACTGTCGTACTTTTAGGATGTCATTATCCGGTGCTATACGCGCTTTAACACCATATTTAGAATGTTGTGTATATTTTTAATTCCAAATCGCAACATGTTATAGTTCATTTCACCTCAGCGTGAGGCAAAACCAAATGACCGTAATAAAACCCTTACCCTTAGGCCTATTGTGCGACATCGGGGATGGGCACTTGTCGACTGCCTTTGTATTAGAGTTATTGCTGTTTGTCCCAGTGTCATTATGCAAACTTTTTTAATTGAAAGAAAAACTTAAAACAAAATATATCATTCGCTGTGTTTTGATCGCGTGATTATTTTTATACCAAATATGAAGGAAATCGGTTGATTTTGGGGAAGGCAAAGTAAATAGTTAAATCCTATGTGTTTTCAAATATTTTTTATCATCATGAATACGGAAATAAATATACATTGAATAATGATGTTGAGTTTTATAAAAACCTCTTACTTACTACTGTACACAATAATCATCACATTATAGTGGCCTGACAGTTTTTTTGTTAATTAAATGCAGTATTAAAATATAGACATTAAGTAAAACTATTAAATAACTGTTCTATATACATCGAGCATAAAATACAATTAAAATTAAATACATCTTAATATTATAGACAAACAGAGCATGGGCTACACGAAAATATAAAATTACACATCTTATTGCAGTACATAGCACGGATAAAAATTAAACATAGGCTATTCCTTCTAGCTACTTGCACACTAAACAAAATTTTAATAGGCTATTTAGGGACAGGCGAAACAAGTACATCATTAATGATAGTCTATTATTTATCTTTAATTTAATTTATAAATTTAATATAATTTGACTAATACAGTATATTTAACGGAAATCTTGAAATTTCTTTGAACTATCTAGTTTTGTGAAAAATAGCTACTTTATTGGTTCATTAAGTTATTAGTCTAATGTGGTCAATAGAGTAATATTAGTTTATTTATTTCAATGACGTAGGTGTGCCATATACATTTAATATATTCCCTTATAAGGACTTACGCTTATTTAATAATACTTGGGTTGATTTTGTTGTCAACTTTCAATGCCCAATGCCCAAATAAAGAGTAAAGTATTTTTTATGAGTTTTCAATTCAAAACATAAAGCCTTGGTTATTGTTTGATTAACGACAATGTTAAGCATGTCAGGCCACTATAAGGTGATGATTATTGTGTACAGTAGTAAGTAAGAGGTTTTTATAAAACTCAACATCATTATTCGATGTAAATTTATTTCCGTATTCATGATGATAAAAAATATTTGAAAACACATAGGATTTAATTATTTACTTTTCCTTCCCCAAAATCAACCGATTTACTTCATATTTGGTATAAAAATAATCACGCGATCAAAACACAGCGAATGATATATTTTGTTTTAAGTTTTTCTTTCAATTAAAAAAGTTTGCATAATGGCACTGGGACAAACAGCAATAACTCTAATACAAAGGCAGACGACAAGTGCCCATCCCCGATGTCGCACAATAGGCCTGAGGGTAAGGGTTTTATTACGGTCATTTATATTTGCCTCACGCTGAGGTGAAATGAACTATAGTGCCATCTGGGGACAAAACATACTCTCGATTTTGTATTATTGTTTCTAAACAAACTATCGGTAGATCTGTTTTGTATAGTTTTAAATCATATGCATTTTTCGCAGAATGTCGGACTATAAGAGAAATGTATAACTCATGTTATGTTTTGTCTCAAAATGGTTATATTCCATTAATTTATGTCTTTCAATGTTTGGAAATATAACAATATTGTTTTTTTAAAGTGAGGGTAACATCTACATTTCTATGAACATGAATTATTACAAATGTAAATCTCCAGACACAAAATGGCAACAGGAAATTTGTATGAGGTCAACGTTGTTTTTTAATGGAGAATGTATGCAATATGGATGAGTTGCACCAGAGCCTTTAGTGCAATCTGGAAAGGAGAAACCATGTTATGAGCGAATACTGTCAGTATGGTAATATTTCTACAAAGTTTAGTGTACCATATTATTATTAAAACTTAAGAAACGGAATAGATTTCATTTCACCTAAATACCAAAAGAAACAAACCGAAAGTTGTGCCCAGCATGGCATTGTTGGGCCTGGGCCGCCGCATTCTTCGTTTCATATCATGCCTTGCCTCATCTATTATTCATAAGTCTCCCCCTTCCCAGCTCTGCTTGTCTCTGGCTTAAACCCTTCTTCGTTTCGTTTCGTTCAATTCAATCTCATTTAAAGAAACCAGCCTCTGAGAAAAAAAACTTATTCCCAAATGTTGAAGAAATGAACGATTAGGTAATAAGATAATAGTCTGCATAAGTCTCGTTTTGGTATGAATTGTATTTCGACTTAGGCTACTTAGTAGCAATACAGTGGGTGCATAAACATTGCTTTTTATTGCCATTTTAGTAAATACCATACTTTTGTATTGAGTTATTTGTTAGTGTAAGCTTAAATAATTAAATACGCTCCTAGGCTTATTCTTATACTAATTTATATTTGTTTACAAATTATGTTCTCTAAATTCTCTGTTTCCATACGTTTAATGTTATTATAATAAAGGTGTTGAATTAATTATAACATCAAAGCTAAGATGTTAAACACAGTAAAATGCCCATTCATTGTAAATACACTCAATAAACATAAAATGTTGGTTCATCCGTCTAGGCTTAACCTAAAATTATTGTGTGTATGTTTAATTTATTTTATCTACGACCATTGCAATAAACACCAATAACGCTATTACAAGTAACATCAGAAAGAGGTACATTACAAACCAAAAGCCAACCCGATTAGGTAATGATATCATTACCTAACAGGAGTCACTTTACATAATAGGCTCTAGACCAATGAGAGCTCGTCATTTGACGGAAGTAGAGTTGTAATAAAAATAACGCTATTCGTACATCAGCTGATTGTACCCATACGTTCCGGATGTTAGTGTGTTATTGTAACTAACCTCAAACGTGAGTTGACGCATTCCGCAAACATGAGTGATGGTGATGAATTTTGTTTAACTCCAGAGGAAATTAATACAAAAGCAAATTCGGCTCTGAACAATTTGTTGCCAGAAAAATCTAAATTTCGTTATGAAAAGGTTTATAACCAGTTTATGGAGTGGAAAACTAGAAATGGTGTTAGTTCGTTTTCCGAGAATGTTTTCATTGCGTATTTTGAGGAATTGGCCCAAGATAAGAAACCTAGTTCGCTTTGGTCTATTTATTCAATGATTAAATCTACAATCAACATCAAACATCAAATAGCCTGTATATTTTTGGTCGTAGATAAAGTAGTGTACGCAACGATTGTATTCAGCCTTTAAGCCACTCGTGAGATATTTAGAACACTCGCTTCGCTCGTGTTCCAACTTACATCTCACTCGTGGCTTAAAGGCCTTCATAATACAATCGTTGCGTAAACTACTATTACCTGTCTTAACGGCAACATACATACAATAATTTTAGGTAGGCCTAGACTTAAAATTACTTTCTAGGCCTAACCTAAAATTATTGTATGTATGTTACCGTTAAGGCAGGTAAAATAAATTAAATATACACTTAACAAATTTAGGTTTGGCATAGACTGATGAACGAACATTTTATGTTTATAGAATTTATTTCAGCGCTTGACGATAATATCTCAACTACGCCGAACCGAACGAAATCGATTATCTCTTAATTTAAATTGATGAACCATAACATATGTTTCTTGAATGTATTTACATTCATTGCTATAGCAACCAATTTGGTAACGCTTTTTTCGTTACTCGTATTTTATATTTGTCATTGCCATAGTAACAAATTAATAACACGTTTTTCGTTACCCATTACATTTTCTATTTGTTAACTCCTACCGCAACCCGCGTTAAGGAACTTCGTTCCAAAAAGTCAAGTTTTATTTGTCAGATTTAGATTTGTCCAAAAACGAATAATATTTTGCACTTTATAACAAAACTATATGTACTTGGTTGTGAAATTGCATTGCGAAATAGATCAAAGTTTTGAGGTACGGATCAGAAAATTAAATTATTGACTTCAACAGAACAGTAAGTGAAACATTGTTGCTTTTAAGAGTTCGTTAAACCAGTTTTATTTATGCGATAAGAAATACAAGCCACATTTTTAAGGAAATTTGTCCTCGCGACTCAACCAAGAACATTTTTAGAATGTGGAATCTTTTGAACGTTCATGGATTATAACAAATTTAAGAAACAGTACGGACGTGTAACTTGTATTTACTCTGTCTACACATTGCGAATGGGATTTAATAATACAGCAAAGCTGAAATAAACTAGAAATGGTAGAAAGTTGTTTATTTAAAAAAAATTATCTCTCGTGGAATTGAAACCTTTTCTAATGCTTGAAATTGTATGTCAATAGTTCATTCTCAGATGAAAGTATCTAATGAAATTAGTAAGAAAACAATAAATACTCACGCCATTAGCCAGAACACTGTAATATTTGTTTTTCATTGCCGATTTATTACGGCTCTTAGCGGTCTGTTACTGTTTGAAAACACAATTTAACGCATTTTAACAATACATTGTTTTCGAAGCGTTTTTGGTTAAATAACACTGGAAATATCGCATACGAATTGCTGTTTTGCATCGAAATTATATTTATATTTAATAATATTCAGTATGAATATTGAATATATGATATACATTTTGTTTGGCACATTTTAAAAATATTGTGTTAACTGCATCCTGAAAATGCCAAAATAATCGTTAAAATTTCGTTTTTAGCAATGATTGTAATGAAAATTTATTCTGATTAATATCGTAAATTTGTTTCGAAGTAATACAAAACAGTTGAGTATGCTACTAAATTTGTTTCTTTCTTTTTTTTTTACATAACCAGTAATTTAAAATGTGAAAATAAATTGCCTCGTTTTGGAATATCCGGCTTGGCATATAAAATGAACGCCGGAACTGTTCATATATGACTTGACCAAAGTAGTTGGACACTTTATCTGTGTGGAGAGGTTTTAACAAATTTCTTAGCTCACAGGGTAAAGTTATCAAAGTGAAAGCTTGCAAGAGTGGTGTGTGAATATTTCAGTAATGGTGGAACCGCCGCACAATGTACCACGATAATCCCTAAGCCTTTGCGACCCTTGGGGACTGTCACACCGCCTTTCAAATACTTATTATACTTTGGGGATAGCCTGCACTCTTTCTCCTTAACTTACATTAATCAAATATTCATATTTCTGTTGTATATTAGATGGTTCAACTTTTATAGAGTATCTTGCACAGAAATATAAGTTGTAATCGATTCTACCAACACGCAAAAGATTATTGTGTTATTATCTTTATATAATAAATTAAATTTTAATATGTGAGGTAACAAAATCCCTCGGGGTGTCTATAAGTTTAGGTTGGTTTTGTTTGGTATAGATTATAACTATT
>JAGFPH010000003.1:2815521-2865795 GCA_018207615.1 Philaenus spumarius
TTTAAATTTTTTAGACTTAATACTAAAAATGATACTCACTCATTACTTAATGTGTTTTATAATTAATATTTGCAATATGTATCCTGTAAGATATTTTAAAATGATGCATTTTTATTGACCCCTGTTTTTGTATGTTTTTTTAAATTACTAGTTTGAAAGTACCATGTTTCCTGGTCGGGTTTAAAGTATGTAGTATTATGCACAACAAACTTAATAATATCGCCTACACATAGAGTATATAATCTGCCTTCTTAAAAAAAAACCGAATGAAAATTTATGTACACAAGTAAATGACAACAAATGATTGTTATTCCGAAATATAAATGGAAATAATTAGAAATAGTTAGCAAAAAATTAGCTTTTTGGTCCTAAAACCCATTTGAAAAAAGTCTGGTTTTTGTGTAAACTGTTGTTGTAATTAATTAGTATGATCAAATTGAATATAACATCTCTATATATTAATTTGAAAAGATTTTTTGTAATCCGAGTGAGATCTCGAGTTTTACTGGACCGATATACATGCAGTTGGTACCAAATTAAAGGTCTGTATATTTGCCCATTTTACTTAGATTTCATTTATTACCCCACTAAATTTTCTAAAAACGAAAATTAAAATCTCTTATGGCTATTTAACATGGAGTAAAATTTTAAGCCTATATCTGGAGTGATATCTGGAGTTCTATTGGACCCATTGACTTGCGGTTTATGTTAAAAATGAAAGGTAATTAACTCTATATTTGCCCATTTGCCTTAAAATTTTACTATTCCGTCATTTAATATTTTAAAAATAGAATTTAAAATATTTTCTATTCATTAACATTGTATTTACTTATCAACTGAATATAATAGCACAGAACAGCTGATTATAACAGTACATGTTTCATTATCATCTGGAGTTCTATTGGACAAATAGCACAGATCAGCTGATTATAACCACATGTTTTATTATCATAACATGGTTTGTTTATGTTGTAATTTACTTTATTGAAGTAGGTTATGTTTAATTTTGCTGTCCCTAATGTACTTTATTGAAGTAGCTTTATGCTCATTTTTTCTGTTGCTTAATTATGTTTTTCTGTAAATAATTCAATAGTTATGGAGGTGAAACGTATAATTAATTACCACGGTGTTGAAAATTGTCTTTTTAGATGTGTTTCTTACTTTTTATTTGTGACTAAATCGTTCAAATTAAACGAAATTTACTTAATTAAATCAATTTATTAAATCAGGTAACTACTACCGGTACTCCTAACTTGCGAAATATTAGCACGGGTTAGCTAGTAAGGGTTACACTCTAGGCTTAAACTTTCAGCAACACGTAACAAAGATTCAAACACAAATTCGTTATTAATTCGAGTAAATACAACTAAAGCTATTTAACGTGTATGTATCTATAGTTGTATTCAAATAATAAATCTGCAGCATAGCTAACTCATTCACACTCTCTACTCTTATTCGATAGTGATTTATTATTTTCAGTTTATTCAACTGTTCTGTATTTCTTATATTTTTATTTTGTCTTTTTTTATCATGAAAACTTTTCAAAATCAATTTTTAAAACATCCTACTAAATTATAAGATATCTGACTTACCGACTTCAATATTCCTATTATGCTACTAAAATTTAAAATACATGTTATTATGCAAATTTAACATCCATTGTGTACATGTTAAAAAAAGTAAGTATAATTTAAATTGTGTTCTTATCTGGAGTTAAATATACGTCAAAGAAACTTAAATGAGAACAATTGTTTAAAGAAGAAGGAAGGGGCGTTGTCGGCAGGGGGTTGAGCATCCCCTTTAACGTTCGTTCTTCTCTGGAAATGAATTTTAATTGCTCGTGAGGCATCAAGGAGGAGGAGATATTTATTCATTCATTACTTGGGCTGGCTTTAATGACGATTGTCTTGTTGTTTAGTTTAGCCTTCGTTACTTCAACACTGTCCTTCTGTTCTTTCTTTACATTTCACACGGGTACCGCCTATGCGATTATACGTCTAATTATGGCAAACGGTCTTGGCTGAAGCCTCAATATGGTCATTAAGATTTATTACACAAAATATTAAATTTGGCCTTATCATCGATCTTATGTTACTGTAGTTTATGGGCTGGAGCATATCGTACGTTGATAAAAATTCTGTACGGGATTTTTATTTAATTAAAATCATTTATTATTTTATCTAGGCGTGCGAACTTGGGGCTAGATGTGTAACTAATGGTGGAAATTGAATTTCATCCGTGTCAAAAGTACAAAATTAGCCTTTTTGCCACCATTTGGATCATAGTAGGCTATCTTAAATTACATTATACAAGAGGAGTTTATAAACATCTTTATCGGGAAAACTGTATTTTGATAAATGAGGTTTACCGCCAATTTGGTGCTGCAGTATAGGCTACCATTTATAGAGATACAAAGAATGCAGAAACTGGTGAAAAGGTTTTCAGAACGGTTAATAACAGCACAAAAATAATGTTTTAGTTATGTTTGGTGTTTGAATAAAGAAATAAGTTGAAAATTATACCACCTGATTCATTGTTAATGATTTATGTTGGTTAATAATATATAAACATCTGGAGCTAAAATTAACAGATTAACATCTGTTCGTAAAACATCTGGATTGTATCTATTCGCCTAGTGCCTTCAGAGGTAGTATATAAAAGAAGTTCAGAGTTTACATAGATGAAAAGAGCGACTTAGAGCATTTTGCAGAGACATAAGACCTAACGCATTCGATTCCTGACGTCAAAAAACCTATATAAATACCCCTATGCAAATTTTCATCCAAATCGTTGGAGCCGTTAGCGAGATCCCCGAAATAAATTTATAAATATACAAGAATTGCTCGTTTAATAAGATAAGATTTAACATACTTTATGTATATAAATAATAAGCTTTGCGTGATTTACTAGTGTGATTTTTATATCAAGGGGAAACAAGATTACACTAACTCGAAAAATGATTAGCAAAAGGAAATGATAAAAAAACGCTGTAGGGAACTTCCATTTTGTTTAGAATTTAGTGGGTATTTGAGAAGTCCTGCTTTCTAAAATGGCGGCTGAAGAAAAACTTTATTTTCAATTAAAAATAAAGAAGAAGAAAATCGATTATGTAGATCTGTGTAATGAACCTGACTTACGAAGTGTTAATGAAGAGTTAAAACAGATAATGTTAAAGTTCCGACCGCGCTCCAACTGTGAGACGTACAGTTTGACGACTTGATAATGTCTCAATCGTCGAAGAATTATGCCCACTCATTGTCTGTAGACTAAAATCTCTTGTTAAGTCGTGATTTATCCATGGTATTAATGCCATTTTGGTTGTCTAACTACAATAATGACTTAACGATCTTAGACTCACGTCGTGTTAGTTATGTCTCGAAAAATAATTGTAAAGAAATTGTACCGATGTCATATTCAATTTCGGAATTATTATGTAGGCTATGTAGTATTAGGAATTAAAGTATACGATTGTGATGTTTGGTTTTAAAAATTGATGCTTTGTTATTTGAATTGTATCAGTTAATAAAATTTACACTTAGTTGGTTGAATATGTGTATTAAATTATTGCTATTACCATAAAAAGGAATCTATCTTTTGTTTTTTCCTCAATATTTATATTTTGAAATATATAACGTGGTGTTATATTCTAATGAACACACATTGAGTCAAATTCAACTTGTGGGATAACCTTTCCAGAAGTAAATATGCCATCGCGTCTATGGGTTTGTGATCAAAAATTGACAAATTAATAAACTATCAAACTTTAACTTAACTGATACGTCGGACTAATTCCTTGCCTCTGGTATTAGCCCATCTTTACGCAAAACCACTTACGCAATAAGTATTGTAAATATAATTGAGCTTGACTCGTGAAAAATATTATATATAAAAATAAAAACATAGAACACAATTCTCACAAAAATACGTTCCTAATGGTTTACTTTTATTTTTAGAAACAATACAGATTGTTTGTATATCATATTTATGGAGTAAACAACATGTATTGTATTAAGTGTTTTGTGACTTGCAACCTGAAGATAGGAAAATGTTCGAAACCGTAATCGCATCTAAACATTATGAAAAACATTATGACGGGATAGTTAGTTCGACGTAAAATTAAAGTTAAAATTTTTAGTAGGCCTAATTTTACACTAACTCGTAGGCTCTGAAATTGTATTTAAAAAATACATTTGCTTAAATAAGCGCCGTTTTAGGCTCGTTAAATTTAAGGTATTAAATTTAAACATTGCCCACCTTATATAGTAATTTATAAATATATTTTTCTATATAAATATATATTTTATATAAATATATATTCTGGTACAATCTGTATCCAGAAGTCATTGTTTGCAATGTCCTGATTTAAACATTATGAAAAAGACGGGATAGTTAGTTCGACGTAAAATTAAAGTTACAATTTTTAGTAGGCCTAATTTCACACTAACTCGTAGGCTCTGAAATTGTATTTAAAAAATACATTTGCTTAAATAAGCGCCGTTTTAGGCTCGTTAAATTTAAGGTAATTAATTTAAACATTGCTCATCTTATATAGTAATTTATAAATATATTTTACTAGATAAATATATATTTTATATAAATATATATTCTGGTACAATCTGTATCCAGAAGTCATTGTTTGCAATATTCTGATTTAAACAAAATTGAGAGGTAACAATTGTGTGACTAGATTTCTTTGTGAAAATGTTAATACACAAATAAATCCAAGAGTATAGTGGTTGAAATGTTTTTAACAATTAAAACATTTAAGTATTGTCTGTCCGGGTTAGCGGATGTTTTGATATTACATCCTAGTCTTCCGGTCGAGCAAATTAGTTCATTGATCAGTAACAATGTTTCCGTGTTGTGTCCTTTATTTTTATGCGTTTATATAATTTGTATAACTTCCGCACAACTTTAATAAATCATTGAAGATATAAAGCGTGTTTTGCAACCATTCTACCAAACTTTAACATGTTATTCAGCAAATGAAATCAACTCCTATAAAAGCGAGTGTACGTCCGTTCTTACATACGTGAGTAACATTTAATATAACAGCTGATTTCACCCATCATCTGTAACATTTAAACAAACCCAGTGTATATTATAGTTCGAGGTTATGTTTACAACTTCAATCATTATAACGTCTTGTGAAGTTGATTTTTTTAAATATGAGCTAAATAACTAATGTATGCTATAATATACATTATACTATTTGCTTTGATGTTATAAACTAGTACCAGGAGACCGAGCTAAAGCTCGATTATAAGCAAGGCCTAGTTCGCTCACGTCAATAACTATTATTGCAAATTTCCGTGAACATCGTTTAGGTTAGGCCTATAACATTAAACAACTAAATAAAGGGTATGTTTATTTTGCAGAAGTATTCGCTGCCATGGTAACTATAAATAGATACAACATTAGGCTTACCTCTAATAAAATACAGTTTAAAAGAAAACAGATGATTATTGTAATGGCATTGAAAACATTTGCATCAGCTGTGCTTTGTATTGTTTAAAATGGACAAATTTCACTTTTTAATTTAATAAAAAGACGTAGAAAACGAATTTTCCCAGACTGGTGACCATTTCCAATCGATTTCTCAAAATCAAAAATCCTTAGACGGAGATTCCAGATCAATTTAGCAGACAGACAATTATCTCTCGCTTTAGAAGATAGGATATATAAATACAACCTTATATCATCAATATATTGTTCTATACAAATTTTAAAAAATATAAACCTATTTTCCTTTAACTTTAGAAACATTCCTACATCTTAAAACCAGCTGATTTCACCCATCATCTGTAATACACAAATCCAGTGTAGATAATAGTTTGGGGTTATGATTACAACTTCAATCGTTATAACATTTTATCATCAATATATTATTTGTTTATACAAATTTAAAGAAGAGATATTTATATTCATTTAACTTCAGAAATATTCGTCCATCTTCGCATAACATAAACATAATATTCGATTATTAATTTCTTTACTATAACATTAATAACTTCTAAATCATTTGATCTATCAATATGAAATAAAAAGGAATTAAAAGATAGTATTTTTATCTTTTTTTAACTATATAATAACGTAGTCTATGTAAATAAAAATGTTTAACAAATAGACCTACAGTTTTATAATTCTTATTAATGTACACATTAACTGACTTAAAAATCTCATTCAGCTTAGTTATGTAGGCTCAGATAAATATTCATTAATGTTGTTTTTTAATAATTTGTTTTTTAAATGATGTATTTCTGATGTGTATCTATTAATCAGCCTGCGATTTTTCACGGGGGCTTACTAGTAATTAAATATAACATGTGAATTCTTGCTAAGTTTAGAAGTTGTCTGTCTGTATATGTTTGTTTTTTAAATTTAAATTATTAAACTTACAGCATGAAAGTTTATCACATTGGTTTACACAAAAGTGTAAAATTTAGTTTTGCTGCAGTTATCAGTTTCAAGATGATGGCGGAGGTTCAAACTTTTCAAAGTTGATTATTAGCGAATTTCCATAGGAAAAATTAGTTATTGCAGTGGCCCTTATGGTGAGAGCCAAGGTCGGGAGTAGCAAATTAACACCAATCTTGGTCCCCAGAACACGTTTTGGGGTGTCATTAAAATTCATATGTATATATGTGTTCGCACTCTAGCGGCCGCATTTTAAGTCCGATTTGGTCCAAATTTGGTACACGTGTTGGTTGTCTATGTCGCTTGGACGAGTTCGTTAGCCAAAAAAATCCAACAACCGGAAGTACGTTTTTTGACCGGAAGTAACTATTTTTTTAGATTTTTACTACAAGAATGAGTTTTTTAGAGTTTTTTTCTAAAAATATAAATGTATGATGTTATTTTGCACATTTTATTTTTTTACGCGACCTTATAGCTCGCTTGGTTCCCCCAAAATCGACCAAAACGTAAAATACCATAAAAGTACCCGGTTCGAAGCCAAGTGGTGCAAACTCGCGAGGCCACTAGGCGCAAACAAATTCTACTGATATATTGCGTACACAGACAGCTGTTCAACGCCTTCGTGAGTAGACATATTTCCCAAACTGTTGGTTGAAACCCTAAAACATAGGCATATAGACTTAATTTTGGAAATTTGCTCAACTCACGTCAGCGTGGTCGAATTATTTAATAAACTTTACGAAAAAATGTAAAGATAAAAATATTTACAATTTAAAGAAAAATCTTGAGTCAAAGTCAAGGATAACTGTGAAAATGCTTGTAATTCTTGCTAAAAGTGATTTTCCATGATTATTGAAGTAATGCACACGAGTGCTGTATTGGTCTAAATAAACGGAGGGTTACAATTTAAATGTAAAATTTTATCAAAATTAATATTTTTTATAAATAAATAATTATGTCAAGAGAAAGCTAGTTTTTTATGCCCCACTTTTTTGAATTTTAATTTTTTAACTATTTATAAATTACTTAATTGATATTCAATGGTTAAACACTGAAAACAAGTAATTCATAATCATTATTGTAAATTAAGTGAGGCTTAATAAAGCTTGTTTTCTCTCGTGATATTTGTTTATAAAGCACGTGATGTAATAATAAACAAGCACGTAACAAAGATATGGTACAAAGATGCAAGAAAATCTCTCCATGTTGTATAAGACCTAGCTCATTACTGTATTTAGGCCTACTATTATGTTTTTATTTTTGTTAATGTATAAGTTTTCAACAGTATTTCGTTTAATTACTTTCTTTAAAATCATTGTTTTCTTTTCTTTTTAGCGAATTTCCATAGGAAAAATGAGCTATTGGGCCCTTATGGTGAGACCAAGGTCGGGAGTAGCAAATGAGCACCGATCATGGTCCCCAGAACACTTTTGGGGTGTCAGTAAATTTCATATATATTTGTATATATGTGTTCGCACTCTAGCGGCCGCATTTTAAGTCCGATTTGGTACACATGTTGGTTGTCTACGTCGCTCGGACGAGTTCGTTACCCATAAAAATCCAACAACCGGAAGTACGTTTTTTGACCGGAAGTAACTATTTTTTTAGATTTAATTTTTTAGAGTTTCTTCTAAAAATATAAATGTAGGATGTTATTCTGCACATTTTGTTTTTTTTACGCGACCTTATAGCTCGCTTGGTTCCCCCAAAATCGACCAAAACGTAAAATACCTTAAAAGTACCCGGTTCGAAGCCAAGTGGTGCAAACTCGCGAGGCCACTAGGAAGAAATAAATTCTACTAATATATTGCGTACACACAGACAGCTGTTCAACGGCTTCTTGAGTAGATCTATTTTCTAAATTATTGGTTGAAACCCTAAAACATAGGCATATAAACTTAATTTTGGAAATTTGCTCAACTCACGTAAGCGGTTCAGCTGCGTGGTCGAATTATTTTATAAACTTTTTTCCAGGGCTAGACAGTGCTTTGCTATGGCAGATTTCTCGGATCTTTTATATTTGAAATACGAAAAAATGTCTTTACTTCTGACTTTTATATTTCTAATTGTTTGACCTGTATATTTTTTGGGACACAGCTCACACTTTGGCTGCAGGATTTTCCTGCAGGATACGATGTTTAGATTTAATTACTAACTCCCAACTTCCAAACATTTAATTATAAACTTCTAATTTTACACTTAAATTACAATCCTTTGTTTATTTAGATTAATACTCATGAATTTCTTCAATAATCTCGGAAAACCACTTACTGCCAGAATTATTACATTTTCTCAATTATCCTTGATTGAATTAGTGATACACCGTTGTATTTGTCTTAAAATTTCAAAATTGTTTGTGCCTTAACATTTTGTTATAAAATGTTTAGTTGTTTATTTATTAAACTTGAACTTTTTTTTATTTATTTGAAAAAGTTGAACCGGCTCCATCTTGAAACGGATTACTGCTGTAGCAAAAATAAATTTTGCACTTTTGTGTAAACCAATGTGATAAACGTTGATGCTGACTTTCATGAGTTTATCTTAAACTGTTGGTGTGACAATAATGTTTTTTTCAAAAACTCACAATCAGAAGTGCAAATTCTAAACTAAGCAAGGTAGGACACCGTTATTTTGTATTATTTGCTAGTTTTGCCTTACTGAATAGCATGGTAAAGTATGGCAGGACACTCTGTATAGTTGACTCGTAATAGAATCGAATCGTACTTAAATAATTGGGATGCTTGTTTTCAATAAATCCATTTTATACTTTATATTCTACAATTTTTGTAAAAAGAAAACAATAACTTAGTTAATATTTTAAAATAATATTGTTTAAACTTTTTACCAGAGTTTTAATCTTTTTATTTTTGTCAATGTTGACGACCGTACACGTTCGTCGTTATGAACACTTAATCGCATTATTTTCATTCAGCATATTTATACAAGTTATTCCTTAAATGGATTCAACTATAAAGAGTTATACGTTGAAATGACTCATCTTTGTGTAGGTTTACCACGCTTTGCCGCCAATCTGGTCAAGGTGATTCTAAATAAAAGCTCTCCTATTTGTTGAACCAAATTTCTATTTGACGTTTTATGTAAAAGTACATGTTGATGTAATTTAAATTTGATTAGAAACACATAGAGGCAGAAACAGGTAGTAAAACTGAATTATTTAATTTATGACCCATTTTTAATATCACAACAAACAATCGTTTGTATACAGGGTAAATATGTGATGCTAAGAAGATATCAAAATAGAGTTAGGCCTAATACAAATATTTTAATAATTTCTTAGTGGATATTAAATGTAAATATTGTCATAAAATCAATAGAACTATATATTTTTAGATTTCATTGTAGCCTATCGGATTGCTTTATTTATAAATAAATGGTTATAAATACCTTGTATGTCCCAACAAACCTTGTTTTTAAATGCGACATGTTTCACTGACGGCATCTTCAGGCCGACATTTAACACAAAACGCTATACACTAACAACACAATTAGACATAAATAAAAAAAAAATAATTTTATTATTTTTGTACATTTGTACACGTATTAGATTATAATAAAAAATAATCATTATTATAAAATAACAGACTTGGAAAACAAATAAAACACTACTAAAAGCTTATATAAAAAATAAATATATCACAATGTGCTTCTCTCCCATTGCTTGGTAAACAATTTCGCAATACCTTTAAGAAACAAGGATACAACATATCTTATGGGAGAGACAACAGTCTAGGTCAATTAATTAATCAGAAGGAACCGAATCAGGATAAATATAAAATAATATCGGGGTATATGAATTAAATTGTACTGAATGCTCACAATATTACATAGAACAAACTAGAAGAACACCTGCCGAACACCTGATCAATAAATACAGAAGGACAGTATAGTATTATGGATGTATTAGAGGAGTTTTGAAGTTTATAAACCCACCAAAATGAGCCCAAATAATATGTTAAACGACAAACTCAAATTTAATCCAAACGGTATATATGATTTATTAAATCAGGTAGCTCAAGCTCCAACAACATGCAGATTTGTACATGAACAAATCTAGATAAAACACTAGATGCAATCCATTCAAGTAGTAGAACCAGGGCACAACATGTGGCTACTTAAAGAACATTTTTACTATATAGTCTAATGTAAGACGTATAAAAATGTACAAAAAATAATAACATTTTAACAATTTATATGACTAATAATATGTGTTGTAGTGTATAATGTTTTGTGTTAAATGTCAGCCTGAAGATGCCGTCAGTGAAACTGTGAAACATGTCACATTTAAAAACAAGGATTGTTGAGACATGCAAGGTATTTATAACCATTTAGTTATATATTTTTGTATATGGTGTAAAAAAAATGGTTAACACGATTGCCCTCTTCGTTCTCTTTACAAAAATATTATTGTGAACGAACCAATGAATTACGCAAGTGAACTATGGACGTTTAGAATTGAATTTAGATTTTGCTCAAGTTTATTAGTTTATAATAAAAGTTTATACACGATTGTATAAACTGTTATAAAAAAGGGTGTTAGACTGGTTAGAGATGGTAATTTATAAAGCTAGGTGTTAAAGAAAAGTCAACAAGAAGTTGGTTCAATTCCCCACATCGCAGCTCCGGAGAAATGGAATGGAAATTGGAATAAAATGGAGTAACAGGATCAATTTGGTGAGGACCTTTTTCTCTCTCAGTTGTAATCAGTAGTTCTGGAGCGTCGGCGCTGCAACCCTAGGGAATTCCAGATCCAGTACCGCCTGTTGTATATTGCAGGCCGTCACATGGTCTACCCTGTTCACATGTTCTCCTTTTTCTAGAAATTGTATACACTGGTTCACAGTTATTGATCCGGTGTTTTGTATGAAGAGGTTTATAACTCTAGTCAGTTTAATTTCAGTTTAATCGTATATAATACTCACGGCTTGTTTATTTTGCTATTTTAATATTTTTTACATTAATTATGAAAAAATTGGATTGATTTTTCAAGATTTTGATCGGTCATTATATTATTGAAGGAAAACAACTGTTGTTTGTGTGTATTCGAGAAATGCTATTTTACTTTCTTAATCTACACTAGGTTTATAAGATAAAAACCCCGTTGGGGAGAGCCGTAGCTGAAAGTACAATGTATCATAACTCACAAATGCTTTCCTAAAACTATAGGCTACATTTTTATTTAAGGACCAAAATTATAAAATTTTGTTTCAAAATAACTAGAAAATGTCTCAAAATTTACGGTGAAAATATTTTGTGATTTGTTTATAAGAAATATATATTTTTTTAAAGGATATGGTTGTGAGTTTATAAAAACGTAAAGATAGCCAGTAAGTTTATAAGTTGTAAAATTCAATTTTATATGATTTTGAATGCAGTAGCCTATATTGTTTACCGTGTTTAATTTGAATTTATTGTAATCTAATGTAATGAAATACCTGATAATTAAGTTGACATTTTGTGTTGAAGTGTTGTCACAGGTTAAGAGAGAAGAGAAGAGAGACTACATAATGAAGTAGAGTGGCGGAGCACGCGTTGTCAATGATGTTAAACGGTAGCGTTTATAGCGGGACTCGGGTTGCTCGTAAAACTCCGACCGCACAATACCGACTTTTTTATTGCACATTCAGATCAAATTAATACAAGGACCTGTGTTTACGACCCGCGTGTCAATCACAACACGATGGATAGTTCTTTCTCTGTCTCTCTCTTGCTCACATTCTTTGGTTCCTTTAAACTTGTCGTTTTATTATTTTAATCAGCTGTTTTCCAAATGTACTATGGAGTTTAAATGGTTGTGTTTGGAAGTTTGGTGTCGTGTTTTCATACTATACTTTTCTTGTCTTGGGTTCAAACAATTTATTATGTTTATGGTTTGTCGTTCTATGGTTAGGTCATATTAACAAAACAATATTAATACCTTTTTTTTGTCCAAAACTAATAAATAGCATCATTTTTCAATAACGGGTTTTAAGAATACATTCTAGTTTTGAAGGATTATCAATATAAAAACATTCTGACTGCCTACTTTTGCTAAGAAAAGGGGGATTGTGTTTTCAGCAACATTTTCGGAATAATCTTGAAACAAAATTCTACAAAATTTGTTTTGGTTTCCTTAAATGTTTATTTAAAACTATAACCAACACAACAGAATCATGAAATGTATAATTTTTTGCTATCTAACTTTGAACCCCCAAAATGTGTAGTACAATATGTTTGAGTTTTTAGTATTGGAATATAATATACGAACATACTTTATAACCTTGTATTACCTTAATACCTTTATCCGTTCCTGATACATTTTACATTGACATTTGGAGGGTTCATTCAATTTTGTTACTTTTAAGGAATTTAACACTAAAGTAAGACGCAGTTGGCTAGATTTTGTATTGACTCTTCGTTTTAATGCCTTTTATATTCTTGAGTATTTTTGATAACTACTATAGTAGGTTTATTTAACGAATTAAACAAATTGTCATAGCATTTAATTCATAAATGGTTAAAGTAAAGAACAAAAAATCTTCAGAACATGAGTTGCTATTTAATATTTTAAAGATGCCTTTACAACAGATATCATAAATTATTATAGCGCTCACTTTATGGGGTTGCTGCCATTAAATATCAGTGTGGTAAGAGCAATTTTTCAGCCTGTATGCTGTAGTAGCCTATTATCATTTCAAATTAATGCATGCTTCAGAATTATTTAACTATACCAGATTATAAAATTAAAATGTAGTAAGATTGTATGTAACGATTTAAGTCATAACTAATTATTAAGTTTTGATAAAAATTTGCAGACTTTTATGCATTGGCATCGTAACATTTGTCTGTACTTTATTAGTTTGTTAAAACTGTTACTTATAAATAAAGTACATATTATAGTTTGTGCAAACTGGGAAGGCGGTCGGTCGTTCTCAACCGTCCCACAAACACAAGCACAGGGTTCATGACCGACCCTCATTTGGATCGGTTCGTCACAAATTGGGAATTGTACTGTATACAATAGTGTTTTTATATTGTATTTTAAAGTTAACTTATATATTAGCATGGTTATGATTCTGAATTATTATGATTCAGTAATTAATTCTAAGCAAATAGATATCAAACAAGGCGTGTATACGACTATCCATTAAAATAACTTTAAAACTATCGGTTTACTAAGCGGACTTGGTTTCTATGAATATAATGTTAGGTATATATTTTTGAACGAGTTCTTTGAGAGGATATTTTATATTTTTAACAATGCACTTTTATTTTCCGTAAGTAATGTTATTGCAGTTGTACATTTTGCTATTGTAATAGTGCAAAACTTATTCAAGTTACTGAAAGAGGTAAACACACTTGGTCTGACACTTTTGTTATAGAGAATGAACAAAATAGTTCAATGAGTGTGTTTTCACAGTGGACAATGCATCCCTAACGGTACTAGGGACACCGTTTCTTAGAAGAGTTCAACATGTTTGTTCTTAAAACTAGATCAGTTTATTTCCGCACTTAACCATTTCCCAAAGATCTTTAAAAGTGATTAGTTTAAGCTGTATCTTCGTGGTGATAACATGTGTTTGAGTGTCAGTTGTGATTTTATTATAAAATTATCGGTTACTTTGTAAGTTTAAACAAAAATAGTTTATAATAACCATTTTTATGTTTAAATGTACACAATTCTATCTAGGCCTAGAACCTTTTCCAACCGCCTTCCCTATTTGCACAAACTATAAGGCCTCGTTTATGCACTAGCGGTCGACCGCTGACAATTTTGTCAAGCGGTTGACCGCGGCGGCTACCCGCTCGTTTTTTAAACACTGTGGTGGGGGAGCCAGTGCTGCCAATTTTTCTCCAGTCCTGTCAGTTTGAAAAAGTGTCTTGACAAACACCGGGTAGGTTGGCAGCACTGACATGGCGGGAGCGGTGAGCCGCCGCTGTGCATAAACGCTCCCATTTAAACCAATGCATTTTGAAACCGCAAAAAACTGCGGTTTGTAAGTGCACCGCTCTGTTTCTGTGAACCGCTGCGGCTCGCCGCTCCGCTTCTTGTTGCATAAACATTTAACTCAATGCACTTATAAAAGTAGCGCGGCGCGCCGCTGCGGTCGACCGCTAGTGCATAAACAGGGCCTGAGTGTGGTATTCACGCATCCATCTAAACATTGGTCGAAATCAGCCTTTTTAAGTATTTAACTTGTTTTGTTTCTTGGTTTTCTTTGTATTTAACCTACTTTTAGTAAATTTTTGAAGTGACTTACAAATTTTGTTTACAGTTTTTTTTTTAAGGTTGTAATAATTTATTATTTACTTTATTTAAATTATTTTTCTCATAATTTGTTTCTCGAGTAATTTTGGATATTATAAACAACTACCAACATGCAAAACTTTTAGATTTTAGCCAATAACTCGGTTATTGATTAAGTTACAGAAATAATAATAAAATAAACAAATTTGTCATTAAAATTGAATTTTGTTGTTTCTTGAAATTTCTTTTTGAAGTTGAGCGGTTATCGAGATATTTTAAATTAACAATTAATTTTAAACGGCCTCCTTTTGAAAATATGTGGAAAAACTGTTTTGCTTTTTGTACATGTGTAAAAGATGTCATACCAAAATGTATCCAAAATGTTAATATTACATAGGTCTACTGAAATAAGTTTGGATGTAAGTTTTTAGACAAACATTGTAACAAAATAATTAACGGATGATTTAATATATATTTAGGTTCAGTTATATTTTTAGAAGTTGATTTCTTGTTAGAGTTGTTTATTTTCAACATGGACAGAGTCATGGGATACGTAAGGATACACCTTAAATTTAAGGTTATGGTTATAAGGTTACGAAAGAAATAATTATTAACTTTGACTTAAATATATACACATACAGTTTAAAAACTTAGTATTTAATATTTCACAACATTTTCGGGTTATGCCATAATTTGCAATACATAATTCTTCACCTCCAAACAGGAAAAAATAATTTTGTCCTGTGAAATTATTACGATATGGTTATATTTTAAAGTAGACAAACACTAAACTCAAAGTTCTTTCAGTTACTTATCCGTAATGATCAGCTGTTCTGGCCCAGAAAGAACAAATTGGGTTTGTGCAAATGAGTGAGGCAGAACTAACAAATATCTTGAGGGGTTTGCAGATAACGTACGATAATTGTTATGAGAAGGTTGTGAAACGTATTTAAGGGGTTGATTTCACAGTCGGGTGCTTTTCTCTCCCCCAATCATTCCTGCCCGACCGAAATCATTACCCGCAGCGACATTGCTCTCTAATTCTTTGTGATGAGCTGTAAAAATGCCGCGTGAAATGCCATTGCTTTGTCGCACGTCTTAAAGTACCCTACCCTTCCTTTCATTTAATGCTTCGGTACACTTTGAATTTTATATACAGGTTAAAAGTTTCATTTGAATTGCAGATTTGGTGGGGTGTTAAGCAGCTAACTAACATCTATTGCTGATGTAATAGTAACAGCTTCGACTCTTCAGTGACTAACCTAGTTTATATTCATAATTTTCCTTCTTTTTGCTCTATATACAGGTGATTCAAAATTGGACGGCAATATTTAGAACTTCGATAATATTTGGACAGCTTAGTGTGAACTTCGATTAGTTTTCCATCTGCTGACTACCTCGTGAAGATATAACGAGATACTAAATTTTGCAGAAAGGTGTATACGCCTACCCTTAACCTGAAGTTTTTTCAAATTTTTTTTAAAGTTTTAAATATCATTTAAAACGTGTAAAGTTAAATGAAAGGAAAAAGAGAGAGAAAAGAATTAATACTAGTAGTGCAACACTTTTATTTTTTCATCAGTTAGATTTTTGGTCTGATCAGTAATTAGTTTTAACAATATCTCGGCATATTCCTTGGCTTGCAATACAAGTATACAAGTATTGATACCATATTTCTTATTCAGCACAACAAAGCAAACCAAAAATAACTGATATTTTTCTGCAAAATTTAATATTGAAGTAAAACATTTAAAACCGCTACCCACATCGTAGATTTTTTAGAAAACAAATAAATTAATGATAAGACTATTCTGCAAGATTTAGTATTGATACCACTTTAGTATCGAAAAACACAAAACTGTTAAACAGACGATAACTAATATTTTCTGTATTTATCATAATTTTTAGTCTTAATAAGGACCCTTGAATAATAATAGTTAATAATAATAATAATAGTTCTTGAAATATTGGTGTGGAATTTTTGATTAGCCTTTAATACAGCTTGCTGTCTCACTCTTGTATTGACTAAATATCAGGTTGTTTAATTGAACTTAGTTTTAATTTTGAAAATCACTTAAAGAATGTTTTCTGATGTATGTTAAAAAATGATGTGAATTCAAATTATCAAACTTGATTATAACCTGGTTTTATTAAACTCGCAGGCCTATATTCATTTGGTAATTTACTCTAACACTAGGGGAAACCCCTGCGTGCTCCGCACACCAACCCCCTGTTGGAAACTTCTATACACATAATCATGTTATGTTTTCTTTATAATAAAGCTGTAGGATTAATAACCCCAAAGCTAAGATGGTAAATAATGTTAAATGTCCAAATCAAATTATTTCGTATATTTTATAACAGCAGTAATAAAGGTTAAAAGAACCAGTAAGACTCAGGTCTACACTTTGATGAAAACCTAGCCTAAAATAAGAAATACAAATAATTGCTTCAAAGTTTGAAATCAACTATTAATGGAAATATTGGAGCAAACAGCTGGTTTATCTGTTATTTTATTCAAATGGTTGATATGGTAATAAATGTAAATACATGTGTTGGTTCTTCAGTCTAGGCCCTAAGATTTTTTTCTGACTAAATTTGTAAATATTGAAATAAAAATGTTTATCAAAATGAATGCAAGGGATCGCCTATTCGCCCAGTCGGTATAGGTTACAACTACCAGTAATTTGCAATACGGCTGAATTTTTTTTTATAAGTACATTAAAGTATGTAGATTAACATAAAAAAAAGTTTACCAGTCTATCGATTTCCCAAAGTCGAAAAAAAATCGATTATAATTTTTTTTTTTCGATTATCCTTAATATTTCGAGCTGGGATGAAGATAGAGGAAAATAAAAAATACCACCGTGTAGGGGAGGTATTTTTCAACAAAAAAGGTCATATGTATTTATTTCGTCCGAGCAATGGTTTGTCTGGAAAAATTCGATAATGTAGGTATGTATTTTGCAGCAGAGGAAATCACTAAAAGGGGACATCTTATTCATATATAAAGCGTTGGCTCATTCTAAATTGGCCGAATTTTAATATATCGAATTGAAACTTGACATAGGAGTTAAAATATATATTTTAAACATTTATGCTGAGTCTCAGCTTGTTATCTTGAAAATTACCCGATCTAGGAGTCGATTTCGATTATCGATTTTACTAGTAGCGAACTCACGAACTGGCCTATATGTTATTCAGGGATATTGTAGCTTTTTATTAGTAAAACAATTTTTTTCAATTGATTCAGTAGTTCCAGAGATTACCCCCTACATACAAACAAACAAACAAATTTTACCTCTTTATAATATTAGTATTATGACGCACTTTTATGAATGTTTATAAATTATATTCTTATTGATCTTCTAATTTAAAGTTTTGGTATACTCGTTTTATTTCCAAGTCTTTCTATCAAAGTCTAATTATACCGTATTATAAACATGGACTCAGAATATTGCTTCCTATTATAATGATTACACTTGGAATGCATTTTTCGAAATACAGTATCAAATAATTAAACGAATTGGATGGTCTTTATCTCTCTATATTAAACAAAACGTCCTTTTTTGCATGTATGTCAATGTATGCTCGAGAACCACTGAGCTATTTTCAATCAGATTTTCCATTTGTTTAGAAAATTATCTGGGGACATTTTTATACTGCGTTGCGTTTCATCATAATGGGTTCAATACTATTCAACTTAAAACAATACCTATGTCTAAACGTGAATAGACATCTAGATGTTTTGACATATTTTACGAATTTAATCAACATTTTTACCAACAACAAATGTTTTGCCAATGAAACTATTACTATTGATATGAATTAATGAATGAATGATTTTTATTTTGTTTTTTTACAAAATAAAAATATTTGTTTCTTTTTTTCTTTACAAAAATGTATATTCACATAAAAATCCTAAAACTACAAACACATAAGTTAAATGCTACACTGATGTTAAAACTTTAAGGTTATATTTTATTTCAACCCTAGTTGGATCTGAAACCCAATTTGTTTGGTTCGGTGGACTAGATGTATAATGATATTTTATTACAGATAAGTAATACAAATACTGTATTTCGATATATCGCATTTTCTTAACAAAAACATATTTGTACAAGGTGTCCAAACGGACTCTCTGCGCGGGGATTCTGATAGCTGTTCCTCTATAAAGGTTATCCTTGCGTTCCATTAAGGTGCGGCTATACATACACGTCACGTCACGTCACGTCACGTCCCGTCTTTTTTCCAGAGGTATGCTCCCTGTGTAATCAAATGGAGGTGGCTATACATACACGTCACGTCACGTCACGTCACGTCACGTCACGTCCAGAAAATATTCGAATGCTCTAGAGAGCATACCGTGCCGTGACGTGACGTGACGTGCCGTGACGTGACGGGTATGTATAGCCAGGGGTCACGTCAAGCGACGTCAAGCGACGTCATTTATCTCCGCTTCGGCTTTGTCCGCGCACAGTCGGGAAACATCGTTGGTATAGCTGAATGTTTTTTGACTATATTTTGTTGTCTCCATAACAGAGATAAACAAAAATATTGCACCTTATCAGTTCAAGGGGTGAAGTGTGTCTGTTCACCTGTTTCTTGTGTGTCGTTCCTTCAGTAACATAGTGTTTTGTTGTGCGTCAACCATGGACGACGAGTATTTGATAACTTTAGTGCAAGACTTCAAAGAACTTTTTGACCCTTCTCACAATTTATACATGAATAACGTAAGGAGGAACTACTGCTGGGAAGAAATTGCAATTAAAATGAATTCCACAAATTTATGAATCAATATAAATTTAGTATATACATTACTATTATAACTACTATAATAACTTTATAATCTAAAATTATAACTCTATTACTGCGGTTTAGAGGCTCACTTATAAAGTCAAGATAACATTGATAATAATAATAATTGTATAACAATAGTTTAACATGGATATATATTGACAGTTGACTACAACTGAAACTAACTTTGTGTTTCAGTTATAAAGCACAAAATACTGATAAAATTACAGCAAATTTATTGTAAAAAAACTAGGTCGGCTGTTTTACTTAATTAGTAAAAATTACCTAGGTCAAAATGAATCTCAAGATATAGGTATTAAAAGCCAAGATGTGCGCGCGCTACTTTTTGTGCCTGGACGTGACGTGACGTGACGTGACGTGACGTGACGGGTATGTATAGCCACCCTACCTAAAATGACGTTAGTGGACGGGACGTGACGTGACGTGACGTGACGTGACGTGACGTGTATGTATAGCCGCACCTTTACGGTTCGGTATCAAACAGACATATTACTATTTACACCCAAACAAAGCATTTTTATATTTCTCATGTATACACTCACATACATTCAAAGATTTATTTTTTTAATGCTAAGAACTCGTACACTGTAATGTGTTTGTCTTCTTTTTGTTATGTCTTACCGTTATCCATTTATTAGCTTTTTGGAGTTTTTTAAAACTAATTTTAAGATTTGAAATAGATGTTATGTTGTTAAAATTTGTTTCAAACTGCTTAAAAAACATTAAACTGACTTGCTTCATATGTGTATTCTTTGTACCAAAATAATGATACAAGTTCTTAATAAACTTAGATCCAGAAACTCTTCGTTTCCATTCAATTCATACAGTTTTTTTGTTTGTTTAATGATTAAAGTTAAAGATTTTCGATTAATTTGATGTTAACAAATTTAACGGCCGTCATTCTTAAACTATTCAAAATAAAAGTTACCTGATATTGGAACTTAATACCTACTTCCAAAGTTATAAATGTAAAAAAAAGTGTTTCTGACATATGTTTTTAATTATTTTGTCCGCTTAGAACCTTTCTGTATTTTATCAGTAGGCCTACATAACATATCAAAACAACTTTAATTGGTGATACTATATATTTTTTTAAATCTGTTTATAAACTATAGCCGTGAGTAAATGAATCACATTTTTAATAGTTTGAGACAATTTGGACGCAATTTTTTAAACATTTAATATATTTTTTAATTCATGATTGTACTTTCGAGGATATACATTCAGGTTTTATTAGAACAGCTGGTTATAAAATAGTCCACGATTAAAATAAAACAATGTAATCTGAACAATTATCTGAAGGATAATATTTGAAACTTAATCCTGTTATCACTTATAAGTCCAGCATTTAAATTTATTTTAATTTACTTTCTATTAATACTATATTGATAAATAAACGTGCAAACACATGTGAAATGTTGTAAGAAAATTGTGTTTATATGGAGCTTCAAAACCTTCTATAGACAAAATCATATTCATTATTATAAATTAAATCATATAATAATATAATATATAGTGGTGAAATTACTACAGAAAATATTTTTTGCACATCTCAATCATTACATTTTCAATATTGAACTCTTATTCGTTAATTTAAAAAGAAAAAGTTTTGACACATTCAGAAATATTTTTGTGTGAAACAGCTAGATATATTTATTTGGAAAGTAGTGGGCAAGCGAGGCGAGTGGAATGTCGACAATGCAATCTATTCTCATTGCAGATCCACCCCTCGCCTCTAGGGGGTGCTAATGCGTTCTGCCGGGCACGCAAATATCAACTCTAATTTTGTAGTATTTTGGAACTAGGGGAGTGTGGTGAAGAGGGAATAGTTATCGAAAAACGCGACAATGAACGTTGTTTGATGAAATTCTACAGTTTTGCAATGATGTGAATCTACGCCCGTATATAAATGTGATTTATAGCCTAAAGTATAAATATGTGTTATGCCTGTTTGAACAGATTTGCAATGTCATCAATAATAAAGAAAGTCATTCTTTCAAAATTACATGTGTATTATTTCGGTAAAAAGTTATAGTACAATTTGTAAATTTTGAAAGTTTTAGCTAGTTGAAAAATAGTGTAATGTTTTTAATTTATTAAGGTAATCATCAAAACAAAACACATAATTTAATACATTTTAAATAGCAGATAAAATCATAAATAAACTTGTAATTTAATAGCAATTTAATAACAAAACATTTAAATTTAAATTCATTTTTGAGTGCTCCTTAAATCCTACAGTGCTTGTAGTTTTCTTTGTAGGCATATTGAAAGGACTAACGATGAGTTTTCAAAAACTGGTGTCGATTATAAATACTTCTCCTTGAACCGATATTATTCTGACGTGTTAAGTTGTTGATGCTGTGTCATTGCATTTCCTGGGTCTGTCGGCTCTAATAATAGAGTAGAGATTGAGAAAACCTTTTTGATGCCCAAGTTGGATCGAGACAGCTGTTGGGTTTTTAAACGAAGAAAATAGTTTCATTTCATTTGTGTCAGATTTTTTGTTCGTCATTTCGTTGTAAATGAATAATTAAAGAAGAGTTATCAAATAGTTATAGTTGGTTTATTGTAGGTCATGCACCACTGAAGATGGCGACATTGTCGTTGAAAGCGTTTGAGTAGTTATACGTATTATTTGTGAGAATCGGTGTTCCAGTTTTATTTTATGAAATGGCTTCACAATTTTAAGAGTAAACAATCTAGCCTTTACCTATGGATAAAGAATCATATTATAATGATTAAAGGTCGTTGTTTCCAATATTATAGGTAGCTTTCATTTTGATGTTTTGGAACTAAAGACAAAGTAGAGCGGTTATTTATTTGCTGGAGTATTCAGCGTTTTTAAATGGGATAAAGTGATTGTGTTAAGAAGTGAAAAATAGTAATGGAGGATTTAATTCTAGTTAAGGAGTTTTTTTTTTCATAAAAAATATAGAAATAAGTGAGTATTAATTAGTCAGTTAAAACCTTTCAAGTACATAATGTATTTATAGGCTATGTATAAATGGACGTAAATAAATTGTAAATTTACTTTTTTCTGCTATGATACATAACATGCTCAACATAAATAGAACAAGCCCACGAAGGATATTGTTTAAAATAAATTCTTTAGTGTAAGTAGATGTGAATAATGTAGGGTAGGCTATACTGCGTGTCGACACTTTGAGCTCCTTCTGGGTGTTCGGACGTGCAAAACGTTCTGACAGGAGCTCAATGGTCCATGCTGCATACCGCGCTTCACTTGAATTATTTTTCTCTTGTCTTTTTGTTCGCTTCTTACTTAATTTCTCCTTTCCATGTCCTCGGCTGACGTCTACATATAATAACATTTCTTAACCTTATTCTTTTTATGATTTAATAAAATAATAGTAACATTTTGCACATTTAACATAATTCTGCAATGGTTTAATTATTTGGTATAGAGTATAGTTTTAGTATTATTTTCGTGATAGGTATTATTCATAAAGTATTTAAAATAAGGTGGAAATATCCATTAGGATAGAAACGTTAGGTTCGTAATTAACTGTGTAAATTAAGATTTCATAATAATTTAATTTTCTGATTCTAAGAAATCGAGGAATAATGCAGCAATTAAGTGTTTGTTGTACATATATTCTTTATGGTGAAATGAGATTTTAGGTGGGCTACTCTGGAACTATGTTGGTTTTGGTTTGGTTTAGTATGAGTGATAAGGGCCCCTAGGTGGTTATTACATGGTGTGGTTGAGTGTTTACCTTGATAGTTGTTAAATACCGAATTGAAACACACTTCTTATTACTAAACATCAGCTGATTAATTATTATTTTGCAATTTTTCAAATTCCGTTTGATGATTTTCCTAAAACAGAATCGAGATTATTGTCAATATATACTATTGCCACTTCTTATCTTGTCTAGCAAACGTAAGCTACGGAAGTTTAATTAATAACAGTATAGATTGTTTTACTTATTTATATTTATATAACAAATTAGACAGTAATTTATTGTGTCACAACAACGGTATGTCAATATAAAATTCCCTCGTCTTTGTCAAAACATTAACTTATACGTTATTCTTATAATAACATACGCTGCAAGAAACCAATAGCTAATGAAGTAGGGCTTGTACATTTGGTGGTTTGTAATTCTATAAGGATTGCTAAATAATTCCGAGTCTTAAGTTTGAAGCAAATTCTTTGGTGGAATTACTGTAGACGAAATCACTTCGGGGTTGGAGTGTAACCAACGTTGCGTGAGGAATGGCAGATGCTAGAAGATTGTTTGTTTTTGTCAAGCTCTTGAGGTTATAGTTGAAGGAAAACAAACAACATGAAATATGTTGGAAGTAGAATAGAGAACAAACTTCAATTGCTGTCGCTGAATTTGAAGTTACAGGTTATTGCATATTTTAATATGTGTATGAAAATGGCAATTAAATCGTCAAATAAAGTAATACCAATAAATTAAATATAATTAACAATTTAAGTTTTTATGAACGAGTATAGAAAGATATTTCGTGTAATAATTATTGTTGATTGTGTACAGAATAATATTGGCTGTTAGAAAATGTTTTTGGATCATTATTTCAAAAGTTGACTAATTAACATTACTTAAAATAAAAGCTTCATGAATGAATACTTGCTAACCAATTGTATGAATGGGTGGAGCAGTTATATCATTTGACACGAAGTAGCCTAGTAAGCTATCTATACTAATACATAAAGCCGTAACTTTTATTTGTTCTAAAAAAAAAACGCTTATTAGCGAATTTCCATAGGAAAAATGAGCTATTGCAGTACCCCTTATGGTAAGACCCAAGGTCGGGAGTAGCAAATGAGCACCGATCATGGTCCCCAGAACACGTTTTGGGGTGTCATTAAAAATCATATATGTATATGTATATATGTGTTCGCACTCTAGCGGCCGCATTTTAAGTCCGATTTGGTCCAAATTCGGTACACATGTTGGTTGTCTATGTCGCTCGGACGAGTTCGTTAACCAAAAAAATCCAGCAACCGGAAGTAACTATTTTTTGAGATTTTTACTACGAGAATGAAATTTTTTTTAAATGTTTTCTAAAAATAAAAATGTAGCATGTTATTCTGCACATGTGAAAAGGTGTTTTTTTACGCTACCTTATAGCTCGTTTGGTTCCCCCAAAATCGATCAAAACGTAAAATACCATTAAAGTACCCGGTTCGAAGCCAAGTGGAAACTCGCGAAGCCACTAGGCGCAAACAAATTCTACTAATGTTATATTGCGTACACACAGACAGCTGTTCAACGCCTTCGTGAGTAGACCTATTTTTAAAATTGTTGGTTGAAATCCTAAAACATAGGCCTATAAACTTAATTTTGGAAATTTGCTCAACTCACGTCAGCGGTTCAGCTGCGTGGTTGAATTATTTCTTACTGGTACAGTTTTAACATTTTTGCGTGGATATGAACCCAATTTCTAAACATGTCATTTTTTTCAGTAATCATCCAAATTCATACTTGCATTTCGTTCCCATTTAAGGCATTAAAACCAGCTGATCTTGATAACATATGGTTGTTGCGCTGTTGTACACACCCTTCATATTGATAGTTCTAAAAATGATATAAATAAAACAACTGATACTAACGCAATTTTATATTAGGCTTCTCAGGACCAATACAATTATTGACTCATTTGAAACTAGAAATAGAAGGAAATTCGATGAAGAAACTTTTTTAGAAATGAAAATCTGTTTACAATAATAACTCGGCATGTAAGTCCATTGACTCAGGATGTTTAAGGCTCATCTGTTCCACCGCCATTGCCTTGGATCCTTTTCTCATAAGAATCACGTTAAAATTAAACACATTAATTTACTGTTGTCGTTTTCATTTTAGACTTAACATTTTAAGAAAAGTTTTAATAATATATGTAATAATAATAGCCGATTTAAAAAAAAATCTGTCGTCGAATACAGCACAATCCATTATTTACAATTATAAAATATTTGTAAAAAAATTAGAATTTCTTCTAAAACGAGTTAAATATGATATTTGTGTCATGAAAATGACAGCGAAAGAATAAATTCCAGAAGACATTCTTGTTAATAAATAATTAGTGAAGAAAAAATCGCATAGTAAATTTAATTTGTTTAATTAGATCAATACAACATGATTTTATATATTTTTGTAAATAACTAGTTTACGAATATAAAGAAAATAATGAAAGTTTACTTCAGTTGCTCAATAAAGTAATTATTTAAAGAGGAATAACGATATTTTACAAAACCTCCGACCACTGTAACAACCATGAGACTTTTTCCTCACTAAATTACCATATACAAAGTAATTGTTGTATTGTACAAAGTTCCCTAGCCCCTTCTCTTAAGAGACAACATGCATTAGGAGTACACCGAAGGTTTCTAACTTAACGCACTGCATTAGCTGAAATTAATGAATAAAATGTAGAGTGGGGTGTAATGTATAAAGGGTTGTGTATAATTGTGGTGCAAGCCAAGTCTCAGGTGGTGTTTTCCGTCTCTACATCATTCATCTTACAACGATTATCTGTGATGAATAATACCAAAATCTGTTACTTCCCTTTCCATACCAACTTTAGATGTGGGATGGCAAAATTAAGTTTTATTACATAATTTAAAGTCATAGTTAAATATTTACCTTGAATTCAAACTAAATTTTGAGGGTATAACTAGCGTTCACTTATCGATTAGCAAATCTGTTCTAATTTTGTTGTTCTGTCACAGTTTTTTTTTTAAACGAGACAACAATTCTCACGAAGGATAGCCTTGTTATAAACATCAATTATTTCTCTTTATAGGCCTACTCCAGTAAATAATTTTAATTGCGTTATTAGCGAATTTCCATTGGAAAAATAAACGATTGCAGTGACCCTTATGGTGAGACCTAAGGTCTGGAGTAGTAAATGAACATCGATCATGGTTCCCAAAACACGTTTTAGTTTGTAATTAAAAAAAAAAAAATAGTATATGTATATATGTGTTCGCACTCTAACGGAGTCGCTCGGACGAGTTTGTTAGCCAACAAAATCCAACAACAAAAAGCACGTTTTTTTAATGGAAGTAATTCTGCACATTTCGTTTTTTACACGACTTTATAGCTCGTATGGTTTCCACACAACCGATCAAAACGGAAAATCTCATAAAATTAATTACCCGATTCAAATCCTTGTGGGGATTTTACCATCTTCTGATCCGAGGCCGACGGCCGAGTTTCTACGCTGCGAGCGAATCGAAGCAATCCATAACCCGCAAAGTCGAGGTGCAAACTAGCAAAGCAAGGTTTTCCTCTGCGAGTGGAACGAAGGACCGCGCTAGTCAAAGCGGTAGGCTTAGGTGCAAACAAATTCTACTAATACATTTCGTACACATAGGCAGCTATTCAGCGCCTCCGTGAGTAGATCAATTTCCCAAATGGTTGAAACCCTAAAAAATATAAACTTAATTTTGGAAATTCGCTCAACTCACATCAGCGGTTTCAGCTGCGTTGTCGAATTATTTTGATTGAATTTAATATTTCGCAACAATCCCTAACAAATCCCTTCTAATAGCGATACAAAATAAATTTGTATATATACAATTGTTATGGTTCTTTCGTCTATAACTGGCCGCTAAGTAGATCAGAAAAAGAAAAGTTTTAAGTGAAAATCTTGGAAAGTTTATTCAACTTTTGTTTTATTTATATTAACTAATAGACTTACGTATAACCTTGTTCTTAATAGCACAGGTCATATTTTGTTTTAGTTCAGACCACAGCTATTTTATTGGCAATTTTACAATTTTCGTTTGAGTTAATGGAGCGATAAATCAAATTTACTTGTTATTGTCGGAATTTATTTCTGCTTGAATTGCATTTCGCGGCAAACGACATTTTTATGAGCAGTTGATTGACGCTTGTATTTTCTACGGGTTTGCCGTTTTAGCTTTTAATTATTTTTAATTAAAGGCTACGTCAGTTTGTTTTTATAGTTGTTGCTTTGTAATTTTGATGGTGACAATATGTGTTTGAGTATAATTAAACATCTTCATATTTTGTAATTCTTACCTTCAATTTGGGAATAAAGTGCCATTGTGGTGACGGTATATATACTATTAGTAATTATCAATTCATTTTGAATATTATTTAAGTGATCGATTCTAATAAATATTGTATTACGCAATACTCAAAATACTTTATTTTCATTAATGTAGTATTGCCCCTGGACCAAATGTTTTATAATAAGGATTATATACCTATTATTTCTAGTGTCATCACTCAGTCAATTTTCTCAATGGAAGTGATCATAAAGTTAATAAATAACACATATATATTATAACAAAACCTAATTATACATAAACACAGTTTGGAAAAATAATAACGTTTCGCAACTATGTACTTCTTGCCTTTACGATTTAGTAAAAAAAAATATAGGAATAAACTTTGTAGACTTTATTTTGTATAGGAGGTAAACGTGGTAATTTTCTGATGCAAAGTATTTTTAATTTTCACCTATGGGAACAACCTTTAACTTGTGTTTATTCAGATCCGCGAATGAGTTTGTATCTGCTTTTTGGGCTCTGAATACTAATCTGCCATCAATTTTGGTTGCAACGATCTTTCAGGGTTGTTCCCTTCAATACTCGCACAAATACGTATAACCCGTTCCTAGCTTTGTAGGGCCTAACGTTACATCACAGCAAGCATGTCAAACGATCCAATTGGTTTTGCAAGTTGTACTATTAACCTATCAAAATGTATAATAGTATATTAATAGAGGGAAATTACAATTTAAAAGTGATTTAATCGGGAAGTTAAATTTTGTGTTTTTGTTTTTTTATATGTTTTGAGAAAATTGATCGCTCAACTGCGTAATTTCGTGGTCGAACAATAAGACGTAAGAACCATTGGTGTTCTGAGAAAAGCCAACAACTGATGGATCGCTACAAGCAATGTGGTACAAGGTGACAAAAGACGTTACTTTACTGTCTTTTTAAGGTTATCTTACAACTAGCAAACATTTATTTGTACGTCGAATGTAAACCAATTTAAATTGTTAAACTGTAGGCTTACAAGTTCAACTCGGTGCTAATGTAAATTTTATGAACAAAAAATAAAATAAAATGTTAACAGTAAACGTAGTTTTACTACGTACCTTTTGTTTCTGATAGCTAATAAATTCAAGGATAGGCAGTAAACAATGTAAAGTAAAGAACGAAGAAGAACTTGCAATAAAGGGAGAAGAAATAATTGTCTCGGCATTATCTGAAAGCATCCCCTTTTCCCTCCCTCCCTTCAGGCACATTGTTGGACGCTTTAATTACAGGGTTGGAATTGTTCTTCACTCAGGACTCTACAATCAATAACACTAACATTCACATAATGTGGGTATGGATCTACATGTGTGGTATAGTCTGGAAAGTAGTACGACCAGCTGTCTAGAATCAGCTGTGGTAAATCTTGTACAACTTTCTATTCACCGAAGGGATTTGTTCTTCGAACTAGACTGTAATTGATAAAAACGACGGGTTGGAGTTGAGATTGTTTTTACGATCGTTAAAGTCAGAATTCTAAGATGAGAAGACCACTTTTACGACTTGGACAGATGAAAGCAATAAACCGTTTCGAATCGATTGAATAGGCCTTTAAGAACGGAAGGTTTGGTCTCTGTGGGCAGTATAAGAGAATACCAGAAGAGTTGCGTTAAAAAAGTACTATATGGCTGAAGTAATTCTATCGCATTCAATATACTCATTAAGGTCCTGTTAAGCGGAGTTTCTTAAATGCATTTACAGCTGTAATTTGATCTATGGGCCATTTGCAAGAACTAAAATATTCCCCTACACAAATCAACTTTATTTTCCTGAATTATTCAAGTAAAATAGATTGCAAAAATGATATATTCAACTAGCCATAAATGACAAGTCTGATTTACAATAAACAGGAGAAGTGCCAAGGGTCCGCGCCGACTTTAACAAATTACGATAAATAGACTCGAGTTGGATGAGGTGCTTTTGACGTAATAGTTTTAATCGTATTATTTCTCCTCCTTTTTGTTATCGGCCTAGTTTTTATTCTTAAAACTGTTTTAAGACAAATTGGAGATGTTACCACTGCAGACTGCAGTTTAAATTTATTTTATTACAAAAATCTAAGCAATATTATTTCTAGTTCGGTAAACAAAGATTTTTTTAATCTTAATTTTGTTGTCTTCGAGTACATTAAGAAACAACTTGAGGTTAACTTTGCACTCTTAAGTATAAACGTTTAATAAATCTGAGCATTCATGAAGTCAATCAGGGCTAAACTAAACTGAAGTATTTGTTTTGACCATACTGTCTGTTCAAAGATAAATTTGTTGCTAATACTTCTCCATTCCGTAACCTTTTCCTTTTACCCTAAACCATTGTGTAGTTTCGAAAATAATCTAATCATTTTATTTGACACCTAAAAAAGGCTTGACTATTTTTACTATATTTAACCTTCTGTTAATTATGAGTGACAACGGACTACTACTTAAATAAATAACCACTCCAAGATTCTCAAATTGTATAATAGCATTGAAAAGCTGAAATAAAAATTTATTCTCGAATTCTTAACTATTCAACTTATAAAGCAGAAGGCAGAAGAAAGCATTTCTATTAGATATAAATAAAAAAATTGGTCGTAATACCGTCTATTATTGGCAAGTTTACAATATTATTCTGTCGTACAAAGATTAATGCATGGCTTAAGCAATAAGTTTCTAAAGTCTTGTCTGTCTAAAAAAAGGAAAGTATGTTTTAATAACCCTACATGTTGACGACAGAGCTAACATTCTAATCATTGATATAGTGCAACCAACAACATTATAATTAGCCATGTAGTGCAACGCACATATAATTAACACGAGAGAGGCGTGGCTCAGTTGTGCCAGATCAATAATTATGACAAGTTTGGTATTTCTGTTAAGTTTAAACAAAAAGTTGTATTATTTTAATATAATTTATATGAGCAGTGGCACACTGTTCTCGTGTATTTAGTATGTTCATTATGGATGTTTATTTATTGACCTAAAGATTAAATAATCGAACACTTTAGTACAGTTCTGTATAGGCTACTCTTATTTTTACTATGTTTAGTTGAATCTCTGTCATTGCTGTTGTCTTATGTTGCTTGTTTTACGGAAACCCATTTATGAAGACATGAATGCAAGAGCAAATCGCAGATTCTACTGCTTAATTTTTTACGCGGTAATATCGTCATTCACTTTGTGTACTGCTTTCTTTAAATATGTTAAATACAATTAAAAAAATGTAGGTGTACAAGACACTTTTCGATCTGTATTGTTTTGTTGGATATGTGGCCATAATTTGACGTAAGCCTGTAGCTTTAAAATCCTATAACGACAAACTAATTGGTTAAACATAAATTTCGTGTTAAACTTAAAAATATTTTTTAATAACAAATTCATTAAGTGAATTTGTACTCAATTAAAAGCAAGATAACAAATCTATGTATTTTATTTAAATTTATTTAATAATTTTCAAATTTGTAACACACAATTCAATGTAGGCTACACAATTATAGTCAGAGAGCACGATATAAATTACATATGGTTTGATAAAGACAGAAACTCATTTTAATCAATAGTTTTATTAGTAACAATAAGAAATGACAGTCTCTAGATGGCATATTTGTCTATGGTAGATTTGAAAAAACAAAATCCACTTTTCTAAATCATCACAATGTTTGAGATCATATATGGCGCCTGGTAATGCCGCCTAATGTCATTTTTCTAAGGGATGATTTTTCCATTAAGAAAAATGACTCATGGACAGCTATACTTCATTTTCTGTTATTGGCTATCGATGAAATTTTCGATTGAAATAGGTTAATTTGTTTTTCAAATTATATGCATTTTTCTCTTACTGTCGGACAATAAATTGTTATTGTTATGAAACTTAATCGTGGTAAAAGTGTTTACAACAAACCAAATGACAGTTTCAACGACCATTACAGAAAACCCCTAGAAGTCACAACTGGTTTTGAAGAACCAACATAAAACGTCTTATACAATTGGTCCTTCAAAGCATCATGCTTTGTAAGGTCCTGGACACTTCATCTTTTTATAGTTGTGTGACTGATGATAAATAACTAATAGGTGGAAGGTTGTCGTATTGGAGTTATTTATATGTTAAGTATTATTGTGTATTATAGTTTTGACTTGATTAAGGTTTTGATCCATTTTTATTGCAATAATTAATATTTGTCAACGAATTTAATAGAAATAAATAATTACGTTCACTATAACGTATTTTACCTGTTAGAATACGGTTGAATATAGTTACAATTGAACTTAATTCAAATACGTATATGTATTATGTTGTAGTTAGTGTCGGTAACACTGACCCTATTCTAATCAAGAAGGGTTATCACAAGATGATGTGTCAAATTGCGGAGGAACTCATTTCCTTTGTGTAACCCTCTCCTTACTCACTTGGTATGCATTGCCTCTCCCTTCGCCAAGTAATGTCATTATTGATCTTTTCTCGGCGTTTTGCTCACACACCGCCATCCCCCTTGTCAATCAAAACACTTGTGATTCGTTACGATAATTGTGCTGGAAACAAAAATCTTTATTGCCACAATTAAATTTCCTCGCGATTCAAATACGTGCTTATTGAATACCAACATGAGAATACGTCATTTCAGAGTTCATTTTTGTACGGTAAGGAATTTCAAGTGACTGTCTGGATACGGTTAATTGAGCTGATTACTTTCGAGCAAAAGTTGCTAATTGGAGATGTTTTAAGTTTTGCACTACTTTTCAATTACAAACCTTTTCCCTCTGTGATTTGAATGGCGAAAAGGGATTGTGCAGTAGGTAGAATACCAACAAAATGTTTCGTGGCAGTTTTTTAAAGTAGACATTTTATTTTTGTAACATAGCTTATGTTATTGTTTTTCAAATATTGAGTTATAAAATAACATCAACAAAATTAAGGACGAACTACGTTAATAAATGCACTCTTGATATATATAAAAAATATGTTTCAAATATATAATATAAACTACCTCATCAACAAAAATCAAAATAATTTTTTTTGTATTTTTTGCTAAATTAAATGAAATAACTTTCCATGATGACGTGATCTGAATGTTTAGTTTTATTAAGATCACTGTAACAGCTGAGTACCTTATATTCTCGATTTCTTTTCTTAAAAGAAGCTGTGTGATACATACGAGTATATCTGTTTTGCTCGTATTTCTTCCAATGTCTATCTAGCTATGTACTACCACAGCTAACAAACACATATTCTTCTCGGATGTCTAAGGGAAAATTGTAACGCGTTTGACACAAAACCAACAATTGTTTAAGTATTGACAAGTTAAACAGTAACTCGATAGAGAGTCGATTGATTCTTTTTCTGCTCGTCCTTTCCGCTGAACTTGGTTACATTTCTTAGTTGTAGAAACGGTCGCACTGACTAATAGACCTGTCTGTTAATTTTTTAAAGATTTTAGCGTGAAAACTTTTTACCAAGACACTTAATGGGGCTTTCTGGGTGTAAGATATTTTTTTCTTAAAAGTCTGAATTTTTAACTGCCTTTTATACTTGCTTTACTCTCATAAGTATCAAATTATTTTTTATTGTTGTATTTATATATTACATTTTAAACTATTTAGTATAACGTACAAAGAAATACATTAATTGTATTTTTCTTTTGTTTTAATTCTTTATCGTCAACCAAAATTACTTTTCTGTTATCTCGTGTGCTTTATTTGGTATATTTAATTTTGTTTATACAAGAGCTTTATATTGCGATTATGTTTTGGCACAGATGCATCACGGCATCGGAAGCACGTCCACCGTTATTGCGCTGCGAGGCGCGGCATGGTACTGTGCGCACTAATTTATTGCGCGGAGTTGTGCAGACGTGCACCGCTTCTCTATAGTCCTGCTTAGGCTTAGACCAAGCGATTGGAAATACTCGCACCAATCCTATTTAGAGACGTGCTGTGACAGAATTGTCGTGTGATATATTTTTAGCGTATGAGTTAGTTTACTTTAGGATCCTAATGCAAGACTTAAAACATTTCTGACTATTAAAATAATAATATAATGTACGTAACTGTATTTTCCTGTTTTATCAGACCCGAATGTTAGTGGCTGTATCCCGACCAAAACTACTTTTATGTAACGTCGCTTTTCGGAAGGTAGCTGTGAAAGGGATAGTGACCAATCTTTAACCTTGAAAAACTCGTTAAATCTGCGGTTTCTGGTATTCTGTTTTGACAGTAAGGGGTTGTATTTTTACATATTATTTTATAACGCTGAGTTTTTATTTTTCTAAGCGAAAACTTATTGACTTTAATCGTTTTTAATAACTTTTAACACTACACTTTTTTCTATAAACTTCTTTACTTGTAATTTAAACTTTGTCTTGTGTTAGTAAATTCAATCTTGTCAAAATTGGAATAAAAGTAGCATTGTGTTTTTTTACACACTCTACCTAATGCTTTATCCCAATATCTTCATAATCGAAATATTACCGGGGTGGAGTATACTTTGAGTTCTCGAGTCTAGACAGAGAACATTTTTAGTTGTGTTTAAATAGGAAATAATACCAACATAAATCAAGACAATTTTGTTATATTATTAATACTGTATATCGATTTACATCTGTTGTATAATTTGTACTTTTCTTAAATATGAATTAATCAGACCAGATGAGTAGAGACTGGATGAATTGGGGAGGGGGGGGGGGGTTAACATACCGTTGCTTGCAATATGTGTGAGAAATGCCTTGCGATTTGTCATGGAAAACGCGGTACAGCGCAGCATGGTATGCCCGGAATGTCTCATCTGTTGAGAAGGTGGGCGTGAAGCTATGCCGACATGTGGTTTCTAAATAAACCATTGCTCGCATGCTTTTTTTGCTCGTTAACAGCCATTACTTTCTGTTAAGGTATTTAATTAGTTTTGTCGAGTCGTATTATTCGTTTGCATTGCATTAACGACCACGCATTATTGGTATGCTTAATTTGGTGACGTAGGTCAAGTTAAGGATCAACATCATATCCTTTGGAGGTTTTTTGTACGGTGCTTTCGCTGTAACAGAACGATTTATTGTTGTCTAAATTAGGTATGTTTTAATAATTAATTATAGTTATGAATAATTATACTATTAATGTTTGAATGTAAATCAACAAACACTTGCGAGATTAAAATATAATTTTTTATCTTAACCTAATTATCCACTGAACAAGTTAAAGAACTCGTCATTATTTACGCTTTGAAAATTCGAATTTTTTGCGCGATTATTAGACTTTCGCAAATTAAGTAAATGTATTATATTTATTATTCAAATTTGATCATTAGCGAATTTACACATGAAAGATGAGCTATTGCAGTGACCCTTATGGTGAGACCTAAGGTCGGGAGTAGTAAATGAACACCGTTCATGATCCCAAGAACGCGTTTTGAGGTGTCATTAAAAATTATATTTATATATAGGCCTATGTGTTCGCACTCTAGCGGCCTCATTTTAAGTCCGATTTTGTTCAAATTTGATACACACGTTGGTTTTCTATGTCACTCGGACAAGTTCGTTAGCCAAAAAAATCCAACAACCAGAAGCACGATTTTTGACCAAAAGTACAAATGTTTTGAGACTTTTTGTAAGAGAAAGAAACTTTTTTGAGTTTATCTAAAACAATAAATGTAGGATATTATTCTGCACATTTTCTTAGTTTACACGACCTTATAGCTTGCTTGGTTCCCCCAAAATTGATCGAAACGTAAAATACCATTTAAGTACCCGATTTAAATCCACGTGGGGGACATCTTCTGATCCGAGGCGACTGCCGAATTTGTACCCTGCGAGCGAAGCAAACCAGTCTGGAACGAAAGAACGCGTGAGTCGAAGGCCGGCCGCACACTCAAAGAGCATTCTGCTCAAAGCAAGTGCTCTACAGCAAAATGTTTTACCGAATACTAGCTTTCCATGTATTCAAATGGGACACCGCACACTGACAGAACAAATGTTCTACAGCGCTCTACACGTTGGCTCTACAGCACCGTAGAGCGCTCAAAGCAGTGCCGGACGCCTAGTTCCTGATTGAACATGATGCAACAAAACGCTCAGAGCAAATCGACCTGCGCATGCGCGAGCCTTCTACACACGTCTTTGTATAGACTACTGACATCGACACAAGGTTGAATGATACCGCTAGTTGCTCGTATGTTCGTCAGCACACCGCATACGTCCACACACTGAGAGAGCAATAACGCAAAATGCTCTAAGCAAAATGTCCAAAGCACTTGCTGTACAACAAACTGCTGCCTCAGTGTGCGGCCAGCCGAAGCTGGAGGTTTAGGTGCAAACAAATTCTAATACATTTCATACACACAGGCAGTTACTTCAGCGCCTTCATGAGTAGATTTTAACATATAAACTTAATTTTGGAAATTCGCTCAACTTTACGTCAGCGGTTCAGCTATGTGGTTTAATTATTTTAAAATTGTATCACATTTTTATGGAGAATATATATATCCCGCCAGAGCTTTAAGTGTGTTAGTAAAACTGGAAACTAAACCCCTGGTATTAAGTTAACAGTGGGTGTTGCAGTAACCAAGAGTAAAACCAGCGTATTTAACAAAATGAACTGCTTACCTCATCTTGTAATTTCTCGCCTTGCTGTTATAAAAAAACTGTATTATCTTTTACGAAATAAATCATATTAAAAGAAATAATGAGGTAAAAATATTGGTGCGTTGGAATTAACACCGCAATCCAATAAAACACGAGCACAAAAAAGAAAAACACACAAGTGGTATAATATACAAGTTGTAAATGCAAAATAATGAGCCACAACATGGTGTTTAAATAAACTACAATTAAAAGACAAGCGTGCACTCGCTGCTGTTGCACTTTTTATGGCGGCCATAAACATAAGCCGACTCATTTCACAGGCATTAAACGGAAGGATCATTAAAACTGGCCGGCTTAGCAAATTGTAGCTAGCACAGCCCTGCCTCTAAACTTCAGCTGTTTCGTTTTACAATATTTGTGGCACGAGATCGGGTTGGGGAATTATTTTTTCTCTTACGTTCTTTAATGATAAACTTAATTTTCTCAGTTCAGTCTTCAGACATTGTATTATAAGAAAAAGAAATATGGCCGTTGGAATAATAAATCGTCTAATATTATGGTTGTAATACTTTTTAAGCCAGTCAGCGTATAACTTAAAAAAAGATCATCCTTTTTTCACGTAGTTATGTTATCTGCGCAGGTTTTAGTCAATGTTCGATCATACCGATTTGACAGTTTCGACAAGCGTGAGAACCTCATATTAACCTCACAAAATAAATCTTCCATTGGCGTCTTAATATTCTTGAATAATTCCGACAAATATACGAGTAAAACAACGTCTATCAGCTTTACAATAATTTGTGTTCCTATTTTGATAGTTTTTACTAAAGGTGCGTATACACTCTCGCGCCGTGCAACATGCGCGGTGTGCGCGCCGCGCGTTCGCGGCTCGTTGAAAGTTTTGATTTCAACGAACCTCCAGCGATCCAAAGAAAACCCGCGATCATTCTGACTTTGAGAACCTGCTGCAGAAGGTGGGGTTTCACATTTATAAACAGGACACTTATTTCCGCACTGCAATTTACTCAAGACAGGAGTGTAAATAAATTATACGTACCCTTTTCTATTCCCTATATTGCTGGTAGTAATCATAGGCCTCAAAGTTGGGTTTTAATTTAAACAAATGTGAAATAGGCCTGAAGTTAAAATAGCCTTGGTTGTTATAAATAATGTAAATAAAGAATACCTTGAAATAATAAGGAAGTACCGGTAATTGATGATAAATATTTTTATTAAACTAAAGAATTTTAAAATTCACAATCTGCTGGCCATTTATTTATTGAAATTGAATTTATTTTCTGAATTCAGACTCACAAAGCAATCAACAATCAGTGCGCACGAAAAACTACACACCTCTCAAACACACGTCCAAATCTGATCTGCGAACACACAAAGGGTTCGTTGAAAAAACCGATAGGAGATGGATCGTGATGCTCCAACACCCCGTACTAACGACACAAATTTGAGGGACGGGTAAAGTAATTTTTTTTACAGAGGTCTGCCGAAATATCCATCTCTGCTGATATTTCACGCCAAGCATCTGCTTTCATATTTTTATTAAAATGAAACTTGTTTTGAGGATCCCAAAGAATGGAGTGGTTTCTGTATGAATCTATTAATTTAATTTAATTTGCTTCAGAGCAATCCATCTTTATTTAATAACTGAGTACCCGGTATCTTGAATAATAACAGTCACATGCGCGCTGGAAACGACAAACCTTTCACACTCCCGTTCAAATATGATCGGCGAACCATCAAAGTGTTCGCCGAAAAAACCGACAGAAACTGGATCGCTGCGAGCGGCGCGCGCGCCGCGCGTGCACCCCGTACAAATATGACGAATTCAATGCGCACGAGCGAATTCAATGAGGATTGTGTACGCACCTTTAGACGAAGCCAAAAGCAATGGTTTTGAACAAATTAATCCTGATTAGTAGTGGACTTAGCTGTTAACATAACTAACGTATTTTGGCAAATGGCGTATTAATATTATCAGCTTAATAAGTTGGTCTTGACGTCAAGATATTTTGACAAATTGGACATGGCACATTATGTTCCATTTTATGGAAGTTTATCTCGTTGCATGCTATAAAAACCTAACGATTTTTTCTTTTCCGCTTTGATTTAGAATGAAGATGTGTTCAGTTCCCCAAGTATAATGTATGCCTACGGCTTTGTTAAACGAAATGGTCTTAACTGAATGTACAAACAAGTTCAGTATAATGCAAAGTCGTAAGTATTTGTGGTACAGCGATTGTGATAAAGTATTATTGTGAAGAATTACTTGGCTTGTCTTTATGTATTAAGCAGAATACTAATTCATAACATTTAAAAAGTAGTTATGGGGTCCATCACAAACCTGATATATTAGCTATCAGGTCGTGTTAAAAGAATTGTGAACTTGATAGAAACGTTTTACTTGGATAATTGTTTCCTTGTATTAAAGGTTAAAAATGTTTTATATGTAAAAATATTATATTCAATGTATATTAAGTCTCATTTGGTGAAATTGTAAGACGCGTTTGATATAATTTAAAACAAAAGTAATTATGGATTTTATCAATTTAGAATTACCGTAATTTTAAGTTTGATAGAACAGCTTTACTTATACTTAAAGCGCATTTATTTCCGTCGCATAATATACTAGACTAGAGTTTGGTTCAACTTTAACAAGTAATAATTTAGAGCAACTATTTAAACCTGAAGTTTTTATATTTAAATCAATCTATATTTGGACTATAATGCTGTTCCTGTATAATTATAACGAAGTCCCTATGTCTCCAAGCCGCAGGAGACTTATTGTTATTGACTCTGCGGGGCTTGATGTCAACTGACTTCAAGACACGAAAGACGGGCAACACGTACTTTAGTCTCCTGCTGTGTGTTTAAAATTACACAGTTTTCATTGAAATTGTTACGGATATACCTTTTAAATCTGTTTATTAGACCATGATTATTGAATTAAATAATCAATACGTTTAGTACGATTATGTACGTTTAGTTTTTTTTTACAACGTTTAATATCTAATAAAATATTTACGTCTGTGCTATGCTAAACAATAGTGACCACATATTCAGTGGATTCTTAGAGGTCTATTAGAAAAATGATTGTTTAAGTTATGAAAAATAAGTATAAGCTGTTTCCAAATCTTGAGTTTTGGCGAGTGGTAAACCGTTATTATCCCCTAAATAAAGGGAAACATTACCACTAGAGGTTGAGTTAAAATTATGCAGTAAACAACTTTATTTACCTGCTTCACTGAATTTATACTTATCTAGATACTACTTATCTTCAGAAAAAATACAGACAAGAGCTGAGCCAAAATTATAAAACATAAAATACTTCTTTGATGAAATATACAAATTTAGTTAAAAAACCGATATATTTATCTTTTCATTTAAATATTCTTGTTTATCTGAATGAAACACCGTTATACAGCCGGTAAGATCAATGTGGTAGTAAGTCCTGTTTTGGACTGGTTGTTAGGAATAACAAGTTCCTTCTTATACGTTATACGTGGTCTAATAATTTCCATATTTAAAGGGGCAACGAAAAGAGTTTGATTAAAAATAATTCCCTGTTATTTTCGAGTTTTTTTTTAGTAAAAACATTTAAGAGAAATAATTACTTTTATTAAAAAATTTACATAATTAATTATAGTTGTAAATAGGGTTCAACTAATTCTGCCTGTAGTGTATCCAGCTGTGTAAAATTTTCCGTAACGAGGTTAGTTTGATATAAGCCTATTAGAGTGTATATTTATAATAAAAGGAACTGTAGCAGTATGTAACGGTTTAAGGGGTTGTAGGTATGGAAATGCAATGGTAGTACGTTCAGATAACTTAGAAAATAGTAAAATTTGCTGAATCAGGCAAAACTAGAGATTTGAAAGTGGTTCTCATGCAACACACAAGTGTAAGCATTTTACATAATGGCACAAACTGTGCATAATCTATGAATTTTTCTTGAACTTTGATATTTCGTTAAAGGCAAATTAACTTTTAAGGTAAAAATTCCCAAAAATATCGAATGAAATTTGTTTTACATATTAACTGGTGAACTATGTTAATTAGGTTATGTTATATGGGACGTTTTAGTATACAGTGGTCAGATTGTGACACATAGAAGGCAAACTTAAAGTTTTCTGAATAAAGGCTTAAACAAAATTATTGGTAATGGAGAACAGAACCATACACTCTGCAAAATATAATTGGGAAAGCGACCTCCCGATATAGCCCAGTATATAAAGGGTTTCAGCTTACATTAATTGCGGTAAAAGATTTTTTTTTCTAGGATCGTTTGGTATGGTGTGGGTATGCCAAATCTAATTTTGCGACCTCGAAAGTGGGGGGGACAACTTTTGGGGGGCGAAAAACCTCAAAATTTTCGGACTTTTTCCAGTTTTTCACTTATAACTAAAAAACGGTCCATATTATGTAAAAAGTAGATCTGTAGTAAATTAAAGAGGACAAAATTTCGCGTTGATTAAAAAAACAAAGTTCAAAATTGGTCCAGTAGTTCGATTTTTATGGGGAACCAAAAAACAGCAAATTTTTCCAACTTTGCCAAAAACTGTGTTTTACCCATTTTCAATGTGCTGTAACTTTCCAACATCAAATTTTATCACTACCCCCCTCCCTAAAAGTTGTGGAGCATCAATCCCTGAGTTCAAAAAACACCGATTTTTCTAAATTGAGCTGATTTTGAAATTTTGTCAACTCATAAAGCAAAATTGGGGAAAACCTTAAATTCACACAATTGGGGTTTCGCTCTTTTTCGATGTCTATGAGTCCGGAAATCAATTCTGAGGCTTAGGTATGTCATCTGAATGCATATGGAAATTATTTTTAAAGAATTTTGTGAAAATTTTAAAATGTAAATAATGATTCATGACTATTAATTGTAGTGCTGGTTTCTTGTTCACTAAATATACCAGGTGTCTTAAAAGTCCCATGCCCCCCCTTTAACTTTTGTGTTTGTTAAAACAAACAAATATCCATTGGGGAACGATACTAACTTATCCCAAAGTATCTTTTGAAGCAATCGGAAATTTTGAGTGTCCCCTAAAAATGGGGGATTTTGGGGGCAACTCAAAATTTTTAAATGGGAAGTATGGTCATGTGATACCTCATTTTAAAGGTCTATTTAAGACTAGGAAAATTACGTAAAGAAAATAAAAATCGGACAACCCAAAACAAAATGGCGACCCTAAACGTGTTGAAACAAATTGACACAAAGTTGCTAATATCTCAAAAAGGAAGAGTTTTTAGAAAAATATTCAAGAGACAAAAAATGTTTATTTAGAAGTGCTTGACCTAACATATTGCTTCCAAATCGATTTCGTAAATTTTATTTTGTACAAAAGTTTCTAAGATGTAGGAGTCAAATTTTTTTATCAATACCTCCCTCTCCCTAAAAGTTGTAGAGCATCAATCCTTGAGTTCAAAATGGGTACCCAAGTGAGGCGAATCAGCGAGGCACTAAAAGCTCAGGAAGGGCTCGGCGTTCGAAAGTGAAGACTTCAGCCGATATAATGTTTGATGAGAGTACACTCCCGGCTGTTTCCCAAGAGAAGTTCTCAACAGCTTGTTCTCAATCAACCAGCTTCGACACTGTGCTTGTGGTCAGTGAGGATATTGACGCCCTATTCATCCTGTGTGGGGCTCCCAGTAATGCCACCTACAACAACATCTACCTCCTTAAGCCAGGGAAGAATTGGCAAGCTGACTCGTACTACTCCACCTCATCGTACCAGTTCGAGAAGAAACACCTCCTGCTCGTACATGCCTTCTCTGGGTGCGACACAACCTCCACGCCATTCGGGCATGGGAAAATCAAACTGTGTAAACTAATCGATAGTACCCCAGCATTGAGGGAAGCTGCTGTGGTGTTCTACAAGGCATCTGCAACATCAACAGACATATAGCAGACATCAGCAGAGCTGGGGAGAAGATCCTGATGGCAATGTATGACACCGGAAGGACTACCATCCGCAGCATCAATGAGCTGAGGTATCATCTCTTTGTGAAGATGTCAACGAAAGCGAAGTTCATCTTACCCCGACTTCCTCCAACACTCAACGCTGCGGACCTGCACAGCTACAGAACATTCCTCCAGGTTCAGTGGTGGATGGGAAACACGCTAGACCCTGGGACGGACAGCCTCGGACTCACCCCCGAGCTGAAACTCCGCAAGAGCTTCTGAAACTGGTGTTCTGCGGGTGCAAAAAGGGATGTACCAGTGCATGCACTTGCCGAAAGTCAGGCCTCAAGTGCACCACTGTGTGCAAGAACTGTGTGGGAAGTTTTTGCACAAACGCTCCATACATCGAACTCGACGTAGACTTGGACGATAACCTCGCTGAGGAGGAAAAAGAGGATGAGCCTGATGAGGAACTTTGCAGCGAGGAAGTTGAGGAGGAAGAAACTGACGATGTCCTATCTGAGTCAGCAAATAACGCCAACCAGCCTGATGAAAAAGAACCTCAACCAAGACCATCAAAACGACCGAAATTTTAAATATTTGTTCATTATTTTTGTTTTTTTCGGCAATAATCTACAAAGGCCTAGCCTTAGAGGTACCTTTTGTTGTCTCCTTTTTTATTTGCGGTTATGCGTGATGAAGCGTGTATGTATTTGTGTAGTTGGCTTTATGTTTTTGTATGCAAAGGTTAATGTTTTTTTAAAGTTATAAATTGTAATTTGTATATGAATGTAGATATAAGTGTTTTTATGAGTTGTATTATAGTTATAAGCAATTTTAACATTGGAAATAAAAATAAACAAATAAGTAAGAATTTCTCTTCTTTTTCGAGATATTAGCAACTTTATGTCGATTTGTTTCAACACGTTTAGGGTCGCCATTTTGTTTTGGTTTGTCCGATTTTTATTTTATTTATGTCATTTTCCTAGTCTTAAACAGACCTTTAAAATGAGGTATCACATGACCATACTTCCCATTTAAAAATTTTGAGTTGCCCCCAAAATCCCCCATTTTTAGGGGACACTCAAAATTTCTGATTGCTTCAAAAGATACTTTGGGATAAGTTAGTATCGTTCCCCAAGGGATATTTGTTTGTTTTAACAAACACAAAAGTTAAAGGGGGGGCATGGGACTTTTAAGACACCTGGTATATTTAGTGAACAAGAAACCAGCACTACAATTAATAGTCATGAATCATTATTTACATTTTAAAATTTTCACAAAATTCTTTAAAAATAATTTCCAGATGCATTCAGATGACATACCTAAGCCTCAGAATTGATTTCCGGACTCATAGACATCGAAAAAGAGCGAAACCCCGATTGTGTGAATTTAAGGTTTTCCCCAATTTTGCTTTATGAGTTGACAAAATTTCAAAATCAGCTCAATTTAGAAAAATCGGTGTTTTTGAACTCAGGGATTGATGTTCTACAACTCTTAGGGAAGGGGGGTAGTGATAAAATTTGATGTTGGAAAGTTACAGCACATTGAAAATGGGTAAAACACAGTTTTTGGCAAAGTTGGAAAAATTTGCTGTTTTTTGGATCCCCATAAAAATCGAACTACGGGACCAATTTTGAACTTTGTTTTTTTAATCAACGCGAAATTTTGTCTTCTTTAATTTACTACAGACCTATTTTTTACATAATATGGACCGTTTTTTAGTTATAAGCGAAAAACTGGAAAAAGTCCGAAAATTTTGAGGTTTTTTGCCCCCCAAAAGTTGTCCCCCCCCACTTTCGAGGTCGCAAAATTAGATTTGGCATACCCACACCATACCAAACGATCCTAGAAAAAAAAATCTTTTACCGCAATTAATGTAAGCTGAACCCCTTTTTTATCCTCTATATACTGGGCTAATAGGTAAATTTGCCGATTAAAACATACAATAAGTAGATAGCTAACAAATTTTTAAAATATGATTTTTTTGTATACAAGAAACTATGGGTAGTGCTTTCTATAGGAAGTATTTGAGCATGAGTGTCAAATAAATATAAGTCGGCTCGGCAACAGTATAAGATGCACTGTTCATTTGAATGTTGCAAAAATGGCAAAGTTTGGTGACAGTTGGTACCTATCGCCGCTTCTCGTTGCATGCTCCAGGGTTCTTGCTTTATTGATTGTTTTGAGTCTTTGTCTTCCGTCATCACCTTCTTTATCAACGAAAATTTACGATTTTGTTATTTTACCCAATATTTCTTATGGGTTTTATTAAACATGGATGGTATTACCACCTATAGGGTCAATGAGAGAGGTGGAGTAGTTAGAGATCAACGCATTCTGTATAGTCTTTATGCTAATGATTTCTTCTGTTTGATTTCAGGTAAGATACAATTTTACTGTCACCCGGTTTCACAGGCATTAAGGTATGATAGATTTACTGTTTATTTTTTAAACAATTGTCCATATAAACCATATATTTGGCTTTACTAATGATTGGAATTGTTGTACGAAATGTGCCTTGCAATGGAATTTCATCACAAAACCACAAACACCGAATTAATTCTAGTTTTCTACGAATGATTTAATGAAATATGAACACCAAGTTAAAGTATTAACTGCTATCAAGTATTAAAGTATTAAAGTTATCATGGTAAACAAAACATACTTTTTCCTGAAAACTTTGAAAGTAGAACATAAATGCAATTATACATGGCATCACTTAATGTGTTTACTAGATAACAATGTTTTGAGTAATCTTTAGAAATATATTAACAACCAAAAGGTCTTGTTGAAACTTTGGACCATCTTTAAGTAGTCCGAGTCGCTGGGAGATCCTTCGCCTTTAACAAGAGATATCTTTTTATTCTTACAAGATATAAGCGATATCAATAGATCTTATTCGGCAAGAATTCTATACGTTACTACAGAGTTTAACTTTAGATTGTGTGCGGTGTTTAAGGGTCTGCAGTACATAAAATTAGTTTTGAAGTTGACTCTACCGCTCCTTTCCTACGAGGCAGATTTGTGAACTACCAGAAGCAGTCGAAGCAATATTCCGCCAGCCGCCTCACAAAAATAGTTCAAACGCACAGCGCATGCGTAACATTTTACCTTGTGTCTGTCTCCGAATCTCCCCTCCCCGTCTGAAATAGCCGAGTAGCAAAGTTTTCGTCAGCGATATTTAATCAACAAGTGGATATATTTGTATTTAATTGTACCGCAGACATGATACTGAATACTAAATGAACATAGGCCTAATAGTTTCTTGTCTTGTTTTGTAACTTTATTTAGGGATAGTAAACAATTTAGGACATTTTGAACAATATAATTTCTAAACAACTGAAATGTCTCAAGACGCAAAATTTCTTCTTTTAAAAAATCTGATTTTTTCTTTGGATTATAGGAATGCATTGGCCTCACTCAATTATACTCGGAATAAAGAAGGAGTGTACATAGGTCTACGTTTATGTAGGCCTATTTATTTATTATCATAACAGATTTCGCAAAGTTTTACAAGAAAGTAAATAATGTTTATATGGTACAAATTCAACAATTTAAGTATGTAATTGTATGTATTTTTTGTTGTATTGATTCAACGAAATACGACACGATAAATTTAAACATCTCCAAGAACAATCAACCCCATGTACAAACACTCAGTAATATTTAAAGCTTATGTTAATTAAATTTATAAATTCCATGGTTGTAATATTTTAAAAACTATAATAATTTTTTAAAATAATATTAATTAATCCGATATATAAATAAGTCATAGTACAATTTTTGTTTTTTTTTTCAATAGGCTATAATCAACAAAATGTATTACAAAACATAAATTTTTTTAAAATACAAATATTTTATATTTTAAAAACCTGTGTACATGGGGGGGGGGGTTCCTTTGGTCCAGGCTGGTTGTGTCCCCCGGTTTTCTACGTAAATGATTTGGTCACCTTAGGCTAGGTATTGAAATGTCAGTCTGACATCCAGGCATTGATTTAATCAGGTTATTACTCTTATGAAATAGGCCTACGTGTAAATAGGCCTACAGACAATTAAAAACTTAACACAACTGAACACAAACAGGAACAATCTTATTTTCCGATCATTACAGTAAATGAAAAAATGTAGACTAATAATAACAATAAATTAAAAATATTTCAAAAGTAGTGCACAATTTGATTACACACGTAAGGAAAATTAAAAATCTATAAATACTCAATTTTTCAATATTACAGTTCTATAAAAATATGAATGTTAATTACAATATTAAAACTAATTAAAGTTAATCAAACCAAATATTGTATACAAACAAATTTTAAATCAACAATAAGGAAAAATATACCTTACAAAAATAATTTATTTACATCATTATATTATTTTTTATTATACTATTTATATCTAACTTAAATTTCTTACAAATTTATTTTGAAGCAAACTGAAAGGGAAAGAATTATACCAGCTGTACACTCACCGGGTCACCGTTGTTAGGTGCTCAATGGCAGTTATTTATTGCTTTGTCTTTGTTTACTGTGTTTGTCTAACTAAAAGTAATTGTCACATCTAAGCCTAGTTCAAAGATGGAAATTCAACACTCAATTAATTATTAAAGTATCTTGAATAAATTTAGAAAAACTTAAATCAGGAAAGTAGGCGATCACACACAAAAAGCGAACAGTTTTGGAAAGGAGCAGGATCGAAATTTCTGCTGATATTCCTGACCTTGACGTAAAGTCTTTGGATGTCTACAATATTACTAGGATCTGCCGAACATCATTTCCTGGAATACTTTGTTAGGAATGCCGATCAACATCCGCTCTATAAAACGGTCTGATACCAAGTTTATTTATATTATGTTCAGAAATTATAAAAACTTGTTTGATATACCTTGACTGTAAACGTTTAGAAAGACTAGTGGCTAACTCGCGGCCATGAAATTAGGCGGGCGAGAAAAATTGCGGTGTTGCCAGATATCGAACGAGTCAAGCGACGGAAGGTCGAGATTCGCCTACCTCCACGCACCAACTGGCAACACTACCCTTGCCTGTTGCAGCTTATAGTAAAGTTGTTCGCGTCCATGATGTCCTCAATCCACACGTGTTTGCCGGGTGGTGTTAAATGAACAACAATTAATAATTAACAACATTAATAATGACTTAAAATACTTTCTTACAAAAATCTAATTATTAATATGTACCCGTTTATTACTTAAATGTACCCTACGTTTCTTATTCCCACATGATATGCGGTAGTTCGCTTTGTTAAGGTACTAGGGGAGACCCCTGCGTGTTCCGCACGCCAACCCCCAATGGGACCTTCTACAAACATATGTTATGTTTTCTTTATAATAAAGGTGTACGATTAATAATAACCTCAAAACTAAGATTGTAAATAATGATAAATGGTCAAATCAAATTATTTCTTATATTTGATAACGGCAGTTATAATAATGGTTAAAAGAACCAGCAAGGCTCAGGTCTACACTTTAAAACCCTAACCTAAAAGCTACAAATACAAAAATAATTGCTTTAAATTTTTAAATCAGATGTCAATGGAAATATTGGCGCAAATAGCTATATTATCTGTTATTTTATTCAATTGGTTGCTATGGTAATAAATGTAAATACATGTGTTGGTTTATCATTCTAGGCCTAACCTAAGAATTTTTTCCGACTAAATTTAGAAATATTGAAATAAAAAAGGTTTTTATCGAAATGAATTATAGCCTATGTTACTCAGAGATAGTGTAGCTTTTTATTAGTATAACTATTTTTTCAATCGGTTCATTAGTGCTAGAGATTAGGGCCTACCCCCTGCATAGAAACAAACAAATAAACAAACAAACAAAAAAACTTTACCTCTTTATAATATTAGTGTAGATTCATTTAAAAGCATTGTTGGAATTGTATTACGGTAAGAAAAAATTAGCGGAATTACAGCTTAAACAAAAAAAATCATGGTATTATCATCATACAATAATTATGTAAAGGAAATGCAAATGATCTATAAACATTAAAATTATTAGTTTTTTACTCTTGATTATAAAATAGCAACTTGTAACATTGCGCAAGGCTACGGCTACGATTTTCGCCGAGCGCCCGCGTGTCTTTGTTCTTGATTCATACAGTTATTCATTTTACAACTAAACTAAGAATCTTATAAAAAATGTTATTCATACGATTTTCTACAACTTTGCAGCAGACGAAATCTTGCTGACCTAAAAAACAAAAATTGGTTGGTGAAAAATTCAATAGGCCTACACAGCGGTTTTAAATTAAATTACCATTTAGGTTTTTATTCTTCTGTTAATTATTTGCTGCCGTTTGAAAAATAAAAAAGTCATACCATTGGAATCAGAAGCATTTTCAGAAGGCAGTGGTATAATTTTATTTCACATTGCTCTGTAGACAGATTCACAAGCACGAGAGAAAACACTACTATTGAGCTCCAAAACCTTTACTTGACGGGTGTAAGTAGTAGAAATAACTACAGCACGAGTTGGCAACACCGACATTTCTCTCACCTAATTTCATGGCCCCGAGAAAAGTACCAATAAACTATAACCCCTAGTACTGAACTTGGTCGGATATTTCATGAATGTACTTACGGGGATTCAATCAGAAATCAGTATTTTGAAATAAGTTTTAATTTGTATCATCAACAGTAGGTTTTCAATTACATTTTTACTTTCTCCCCCTATACCATAGTATATGGAGAAAGTATTGTATTCGTCAAAATTTTCGAGTTTGAGTTTTTGGTGGAAATATCCGTTTTGGGTCCCCCTGAACCTAAAAAAGTGGTTTTCGGAGTGATGTCTGTGTGTGTGTCTGTATGTGTGTCTGTGTGTCTGTGTGGATGTTATCAGACCTAGAGCCTAAACCAGTCGTCCGATTTTGATGAAATTTGGTATGGAGGTACTAATCCACGGTATCTCCAGGCGTTTTTGTCATTTTTGTGAATTTTTTATTTTTAAGAGTAATTTTCCCATAAAAACCCATAAAATATCGGAAAAATTAACTTTTCTCAAAAACGGCTCTAACGATTTTGATTAAAATTTTACAGTTTATTAGGGACCTAAAGTACTATAAACTGTAAAATTTTAATCAAAATCGTTCAAGCCGTTTTTGAGAAAAGTTGATTTTTCCATTATTTTATGGATTTTTATGGAAAAATGACTGTTAAAAATAAAAAAATCACAATAAATTGGTAATAGTATTTTTTTATTAAGTTTCTATAATGAGGGAGAAAGTATGTGTCAGTTTCCTGATACCGTTTATTTTTGTATGTAATAATATTTCTTTAAAGAAATATATTTCAGAACAGTTTGCAAGTTAAGGATACTTTCATAAGTTACGTGTTTTTTTCGTTGAATAATTTAAATTCGATAATTGTTTAGTTGTAATGTTGCAGACAATATTGAAAGTAGTGCCTTTTATCTGTAAAATGTATATTCATGCGCAACTGAGTAGTTCTTATATGATCCGCGCGAGAGCGACACCGTACGTCTAGGTACATTACTTCCTTTGAACACTTGTATCTGCTTTAATTTATAAGTTAGAAAATTCATTTTTTTCTACCACATAGAAGATAAAATAACGGATGTTTTCCTTTTTTGAAAATTTCGATATCGGTTTTCATTGACCAACAAAAAATCAAAAACTTGAAACATTGTTTTCAAACTTTAACTAATTTTTTTCAAAAACTAACCAAAAATTGCGATTTTTAAAAAAGGGAAACATACGCGTTAACGTGATCTTTGAAACAAGCCGTAAATCATAACTGTGTGATTAAAATTGGCAGCGGTACGCATGTACAAGTGTAACATTATTCTTATGGGCGAGAAAAGTGACAAGATTTATGTACTGCAGAGCCTTAAATAGACTGAATTTACTTTTATTATTTTACATGCAATTCAGTTCTTCGTAAAAAAGTTGTTTCCTAAAATTTGTACTTTATTGGTGACATACATCACCATGCATATTGAGACTACTAAATATACATGTTCATAATGTATAACTCATTATGAAAGAAATATATATATATATATATCTCGTGTGGAGTGGTGTAAATGTTTCTAAGTGGTTCACTGATAATATAATATTTTGAGTATTAACATAATCTTTTTAGCAAAATGTTTTGATGGTCCTTTTTCAACTCGTTATATGGTAATTTCTTATTTGACTACTTACACCTTCGAGTAAGACATAACTGCTTGAGTTTGCTGTATGAAATGTAAACTGGGCAGAAGTGCGAAGTAGATT